>JBAMNC010001605.1:0-391361 GCA_037902135.1 Cetoscarus ocellatus | reverse complement strand
TGGTCTCAAGTCCCACTCTGAGCAGCAAAGGCACTCCTCCTCTGTTGTGTTTGCCGTGCAATGTCCACAACAACACCACCAGTTAGCCCCCATTCGTGGACGTGCAGTGGGTGCTTGTTCTCTGGCCAGCTGTTCGGCTCTTTCCCTCTGCATCCTCCTTTCAAATAGCTCCTCATCGGTATATTCTGGCTCAAAATGATACGGGCATCCATGATACTCAAAGTCATCGTCAGACTCTTCTACATCGGATAAATATTCCGCCATGTTGCACAAAAGTAGCCGTGTAGCCGTGTAGCCTAGCAACAACAGCGGCTCTACTCATGTTCTTGTCTATGATGTCACCAAAAGTTACCCGTCCTTGTAAAGCCATAACAACAAAGTTGAGCTGACATGGTGATAACACTGGCCATTCATTTATAAAATCTAGCTGAAATGAGTGAGTTTCGCAGCAGATAATGTCTAATTTAGGGGCTTCGATTTCTGGCCCCGTCTGCTACTACGGCATGAGGAAAAATGCCTTCGGATGGATCTAAATTGCTCGAAAACGGCTCGGAGCTCTGCCAAAATTGTCTGGGTGAGTCTACGAGTCTATTTAATCCTAAAAATAAGGTCCAGGTGTCAAAAAAACGAACTTATCCTTTAAGGCCCTGTCCACACAGAGAAAAAAAGTATTACATTTTTAAAAAGTTTTCTGTAAAGATGGCATCCTTTGAAGAAATGTGCCTGTCCACATGAAAACACTGTAGTATATATGCCAGGCCTGTAGGTGGTGCTGTAATGCTGCAGCCGGCATACATACAAAGCCAGAGAGTAAGACATGGAGCATGTGCAGAAAACATGTGCGACGTAAAGCAAAACACAAGAGGAAGACTGAGCTGCAGGAGAAAGTTGACAGATGTCCTGTCAGTCAAAATCAAATATTTTACAGCCTGTGGTCGAAATACCGCAACATAATGACGCAGCATCAGAGACACGTGACAGACATCGATTTACCTCACAACGCTGAAAACATGCAGTTTATGGGAGAGGCATGGCCATGAGATCATGTTGTCTGAAAATGTGCTTATTTGATGTGAATACAGATACACGGGTGGCATTTTGAGATCTTTTCACTGCGACCTGGTTTCAAAAAAGTGGGTTTTCAGGCTCCCAAAACACCCGCCCTCCGTGGACGAAACCTTGTGAACCGCCTCTGAAGAGTGTCGATTCAGCTTAAAGCTTTAACTTTAGGTTTTTCAACTGTTAATTTCCTTCTTTGTTTTTTAAATGATGAGAATAAAGTTATAACTTCCTCTTTAATTCCTGTTAAATTGGTTTTCAGTATAAAAGAGTTTGATCATTTCAGATATCAGTTTTATCAGGTACTGCCCAGTAAAAGAAATATTTAATTAATATCAGCATAACGCTGCATCTGCCAGGCTGTTAAGGCTAATTTCTTTTTTATGTTAGCATCAAGCTAACATCAATTAAAGTCTGATTTTTCCTTCAAATAATTGCCAGAGTCTCTCGAGTATTGTTCTTAATTTCCCTGATTGGGTTTGTTCCTTAAATTTAATCTTTTCACCTGCTCACAGCTGCATTACCTGAAAACCCTCCACGGAGAATCAGACTGAAAGATGTCGTCATTTCAGAGCAATCTAAAGAGGAAGGTAAGAGGTGATAATAGGTTTGGCTCTGCTTTAATACTGTTTGCATATGTGTGTGTGAGTGTGTGTGTGTGTTCATTTATCTCTCTTGTAGCAGCTCTGAGAGCGGCAGCATCTCCAAAACAATTTACAGCCGACGTGTTTATGGTCCTCCGTCGTAAAAACAGCAGATTGATCCTCTCGCTCGCTCTCGATCATATTCAGCTCTGAACCAACGCTCCATTAAAAACTCGGCTTCAATATTTTACTGTGTTTTAAACAGACACCTATTTCAGGCTGGACCCCCGGGGCCTTTTGGGGGGGTCCCAAAATATTTGAAGAGGCATAAAAATCACACAGTTATAATGTAAACGGAAATATAAGACGGGTTATTCCATTAGGACCAATCAGAGAGACGTCCATAATATGAGCCATTAGAGAGAGAGCAGCCGCATAAATAATAAGAAGAAGAAGAAGAAGAAGAAGAGGAGGAGGAGGAGGAAGGGTCTGACTGACACCCAGCAGGAGAATTCAGTCACTTTTATTCGTATCACTATAAACTGAGCAAAACGTCACCAGGAGGAAACTTTATTTAAACTCGAGACTCAGGGTGGATGATCTTGCTTCTATAGATCCGAGCAGGGATGATGAATTCTCGTAGGCCGACCCTGAAGTTAGCATCATAATGGTTCCCTCGACTCAGGTCATGTAGGACCGTTCTGAATCCTCGGCTCATTGCTGACAGTAAAATAAAGGTTCTAGAAATTTTTAGCTTTTGTTCATCATGATTCTCTTCTCCCACAACCCCAACTTTTATTATTTTTTAAGTTTAAGTATAGTCTAGAGTGAAAAGCTTTCCTATTAGGGAACTACAACATGGAGGTTTGACCTAAAAGAAGCTCCCACACTTCCAAAGTACAACACACGCTGTGACCTCTTGTTTGAGAATCACCTCCTGATCCAATCGCCTGATCGGGTTGGTCCTCATGGCTGTGGCTGATAAATGATAATTTATGAAGAAATGATCAGAAATGCTTACATTAGTCCACGGCCATTTTTGTAGTCCTTATTAGCAGTTCATTAGCAACTGTTTTTTTTAATACACAATAACACTTTAAAATCTAAAAATGGGTCAATTTTCAGATTTATTTTATCTTTCAAAATTAGATGATCAAATCTGGCATGCATGCATTATTTACAGACCTTTATTTCAGGCTTTTATCCTCAAAGCTATTCTTAAGTCCCATGTTTTGGACTGACTCCTGCACCACTCTATTGAAGCTTCACACATTTAAAGTAGCTTCCCACGATGTTTCCGCAGTAAACAGAAGTTTCACAGTCATTCCAACGGCTGGTATGTTTGATTTCTATAAAGTAACTTTGGCCACAACTCTCTTGTAAGCAGTTCGACACAGACGCAGTTTTATATTTTACAAACACATGAAAACATTTTACCGAAGTCACAGTTTCTGCAAAGACTGTCACCTCACAAAAACATTTCCAAAATAAACATTCAAATAACAGAACATTCAGTGAAACCTGAAGCTTAAATCCATCACCCATACCGAATATCCCTGTCAGAGTCACGGGGGCTGGAGCCAATCACAGCTGACCTTGGGTGAGAGGCGGGGTACACCGAGGACTGGCCGCCAGCCAATCCAGGGCTACATAGAGAGACAGACAGCCATTCACACACTCATACCTATTAGCAAGATAGAGTCACCAGTTGAACTACTCGTCATGTGTTTTGGTCTGTAAGAGGAAGCCAGAGTGCTCAGAGAGAACCCATGTATGTACGGGGAGAACATGCATTGGGTGAGAGGATGGCAACTGAACAGTTGCCAACCAATCACAGGGCCACAATTGTGTCCAGGATTTTTTTTTTCAAGGACTTGTTAACAGTGTGAGGTCGGGCAGTTTTCCACAATTTTGACAATAACTCACTCGCAGAAGTTTGTGGTTGTTGCTGTTGGAGTTTTTTTGGATTGCTGATGCCAGTGTTAAGGTAGGAATACAAATGCTAGTAAAAAATACATAAAATACTCTTTAATTACCTTAAAAAAGAAGCTGACAGTGACAGAAATTCTGTTTTCCTTATTGAAGAAATTATTTCTTCTTGCATTTAAATTAAATTAATTAGTTTAAATTAAGAAATATTGATATGATAACTCATCATAACTGTTTTATGTGATCCTCTTATGAAATTATAGATTTGAAAGGTAAAGTGAGATTTTTCTAGTTTGACTACTCACCCCTTTTTCAGGGGACAAAACTGATTAAGTTCAAGCTTCTTGGTAACCAAAGTCACCCACCTTTGTCCTAAACACTGCCAAAGTGCTCTTGAGCAAACATTGAACCCTTGCTGCTCAGGTGGGGGTTCTTCAGGGAGAGCAGACCTCACTCTGACATCTCACTGCATGTTTACAGGATCTGTTTCTGCATCCACGTGTCAGCCGGAGTGCAAGCAGAATATTGAAAAATACAGTTTAAAAGATTAATGGTGAAAACCCTCGTCTCATTCAAATGCCTGAGAAAAATAAATAAAAAGAAATCCTACACATACCTCATCATTAACGTGGTTATTCCTAATATTAGTCACATCAGCATGAATTCTGCTGCCGTATTCACTTAGTTCATATTCAGTGAACTTTGAAAGGTAGATGGAAAGAAAATAAGACAATAAAATATTTGGAGGTATGAAAAGGTGAGACAAGAGCATAGGTAAGGAAACAAGGAGGTGAGGGAGGAGTGATGGAGGTAAAGGATAGAAGGAGACATGAAGTAAGGAGAAGTACAGTGAAGGAGATGAAGAAGGAGTGCATGTGATAACTTCTGACCCTCTTACTCCTCACAGACACACACACCCTCAGAGTGTGTGAGAAGGATGGAGACAGTGGCGTCCTCCTGTCTCTCTCTCTCTCTCCATCACACACACTCAGTCTGCCTCGCTCGCCCTCCTCACGGGCTCCTCTCTCTCTCTCTCTGTCAGGTCGAGCAGCTAAAGTTCACGCTGAGGTCACATCACAGTGAGTGTGTATTATGAGTGTGTTATGTGTAAGTTGTGTGTTGGTGACGAAACTCTAAAATAAAACACCTTCTGAATTTCTATGATATCATTAAAGAGCACAGTCAAAGTCAGACTCTGCTAATGAGAACATTATCTTTAATTTATTAATAATTCATAGTAA
Organism: Cetoscarus ocellatus; assembly: GCA_037902135.1. Lineage (NCBI taxonomy): Eukaryota > Metazoa > Chordata > Actinopteri > Labriformes > Labridae > Cetoscarus > Cetoscarus ocellatus. Next base: position 386,548 of record JBAMNC010001605.1, on the reverse strand, counting down.
TTATTGTATTTTTATGATGTTATATCATTAAATTTAAAGCAGTTAAATGAGAGAAAGAGAGAGACAGTGATGAAGTTAATTATTACCTTTTAAAACAAGCAGATGATTCCGCAAAAATCTACATTAAGTGTTGTTTGAAATGATTTTAGAGTTTGATTGTGAAGTTTCTTTTTTCCTTAAGTGTGCAATAAAACAAGAAAAGGTTTGAGATTAAATGTTCCCACACAAAGATCTATGGCAGGTAAGATTAATTTATGATTTTTCACCTCTGCCAAAGCGTTTGCGTAATTGTGAGCAAGATAATAAAAAAATTCTCAACAGATTTTGATGAAGTTTTCAGAAAATGTTGATCATGAGACAAAAAAGAAGTGTTTGACGTATGATGGTGATGCCAACTATATCCAGACCCAGGGACTATATAAATGAGTGGACAGTTTTTGATGATACCTTGGCTAATAATGCCATCTGAAATAATTCATGCAGTTGTACGTCATGCGAGTCCATATGAAACCACAGTGAAGTCTGGATCCAGATCAAGATCCAGATCTGATGCTTAAAAAACATGTCCGTACTGCCATTTTTTTTGTCATATTGCTTTCAAATTTGATATAACTCCTCTAGTTGAAGTCTACAGATGGAGGTTGGTGCTCTCAGAACAGGATCAAAACTTATGAGAAAATGTTTCGATGGATTCCCAAATTAAAGTAAAAAAAGATTTTATTTTTTTTATTCTGACTAAGACTGAGATGGATGTCTAAGTGACTCGTGTGCTCCAGTTATTTCTTTGGAATTTCCTTTATTTATTTACAGTTTCTGTAAAGCTTCTGTAAAGCAGCATCAATTCTCAAATCTGTTGTAGATCAAAATCTGGATCAGGTTTTCACACTGAGGCTTATGCAAAAATGTCAAATGCTCAACAACTCAAACTGTCTAATGAAGATTGCCCACTGCTAACCCTCTTCTACTCGTAGACAGAGGCTTTGTTTGTCGACCTACTTCCACGGTGGTTTTCTAGAGATGTGACGTTTGCTAACGAGTCGAGTCTGTTGAACAGCTCTTTTAAGTGAACTATGTGAACCAGCTTGCAGTTGTGAGTGAGCTGTTTGTTTGAGACCCATTCTTAAATGCAAATTGCCTGCAAGTTTAACAACAAGCAACTTCTTTAGTTGTCAGTTTATTAAATAAAAATAAAGACATAAAATTGCATTTTTCAGAGCTTCTAATTGCTGTAATCGATCGATCAGTCAATCCCATTTGAACCATCTTTCCATCCATCCTTCTCGAGCCAGCTGACAGCGGGCTTAGCAGGCTGACCCGGATGTACTCCTCTCCACCAGTTCATACCAGCTCCTCCTGGATCCTGATGTGTTTCCAGGTTGAATTTAGTATAATCCCTCTATTGAGATCTGGTCTTTCCTGAGGGTCTCCCCTAAGTTGGGTCCACCTGGAAGACCTCCAAAGGATGGTGATCACGACCATCTTAATCAGTCGCTGGTGTTAGGAATGTGAGGAAAGATGGCTCCTCTTCTTTTCTTGGGTTTTCTTTTCTGTTTTCTAAATTACGTTCGACTGGTTTTCATGTCAGAAATAAAGAGTGGGTTGAGTTGTGTTGGGATATAACTGTATTTTCTGATGGACTTGAATGCATCATGCCCAAGGTGCACCAGCAGTGGGCGTTTGTCTCCTTTAAAATAACATGATAATGAATCAGGTAAAGTGGCTGCAGCTGTGAGCTGTTGAGACACCAACGCGACGCAGCTGTCTGACTTGATTGAAACCCGCCTCTGTTTTTGTTTAACACCAAACCCAACGAAAAACTGAACTGAGCGAAGACAACAACAGAGCCGTCCTTGCCAGAAGCCTGCAGGACGTTCCAATGAGCTAATCCCGCTTCTTTTATTTCTGTGTGAAAACCAGTCCCCCCTCTCTCAGGGCCATCTCTTCTCTGTTTGATTCTTACCTCAGGTTAGTGTTAGCTTGTATGTTTGTTTTCCTTCTTTAGACCCGAAAGCTAATCTGTAACACTGGCTTACAGGTGAATGTCCAAGCTCCTCGCCCTATCTCTGTCTTTGTCTCTGTCTTTGTCTCTGTCTCTTTGGCTGCATGACTGCCTGCAAACCTGCTGATGCTGCAGAAACCCTCCGGTCAGTCCTGCCTCACCTGAAGATGACCCCCAGCTACTCAAACTCCCTCACTTGGAGCATGAACTCACTCCAAACCCTGGGGAGGCAGTCCACCATCATACAACACCTGAGGAACATCCCAGAACACTCAAAGTTTGTTGACGTCAGAGTTTACAGCAAACAGGAAGTCATGGGCCGACCCATCAGAACACAAACACACAAACATGAACATAAAGCACCGTCAGACTCACTAGACCAGAGACAGACGAGGAGATGCTTAGAGCTCAACACAGACTCCTCGCTCTGACTCCAGCCGGCGTCACCAGCACGCCGTGTGTGTGTTTGTGTGTTTGGACGTCTGGCGTCACTCAAAATGTCCGCCTGTGTGTGTGTGTGTGATTGATTTAGGTGGAGCCGCAGAGGTAGAGACGCAGGGTTGTTGCATTTTCAGCCAAACTGCAAAATCAATGCAAAGTGGATTCGAATGAAAGAAGTACACACTGCCTTCATCCTGCCTGTGTGTGTTTTTGTGTGTCTGTCTGTGAGACCCAGCTGGTAACCCACGGCGACAGGGCGCTGTCGGCCATTACAGCTTCAGCGTCTCTGCAGCGACCATTAACGATAATGTTGTTGTTGCTGTGGCTACAAATACACTCGTTCCACTCCATTTGCATTTAGAGAGAGACGCAGGGAGAGGAAGACGGCGAGATGGAGGAAGACGAGGAGAGGAAGGAGAGGAAGGAGAGGAAAACAGAAGTAACAGAGGAAACAATAGGCCCATCAGTATGTGTGCATTATTTTGTCCTGTCTCTGGCTTTATGTCTTTTGTCTCTTTTCCTGAATCACTGCAGAGTCCTGGAGGTTTCTCTCAGGTGTCGGTGAAACCATCCCGTCCAGACTTCAGTCTAACACTCTGGAAATGAATGCTCTTTGATAACACAGCTGAAATATAACTTATTATTTCATGGTTTAAACAGTTATGTGCTCTGTGGTCTCATTCAAGGGCTGAACATTAGGCTCAGTAACCTTTGACCTTCAGAGTCAAAGTACAAAGTTTAAAGAAAACTCATTGTAGCGTCTCAAAGGTATTAAGTTCAAGAAAATCTGACATATGACCAGGCTGAAAACCCCAAAACAAAACCTTATCCACATCAGTCCTCTTTACTTCACAATCATTATTAACCTTTCAGTGCAGCTGGATCCACCTGATTCAATATCTGTGATCAGGCAGATAGATAGACAGACAGACAGACAGATGTACTTTATTGATCCCAAGCTGGGAAATTATGGTATTACAGCAGCTGGTTTCAGGGAAAGGCAGTAATAACATATACACTCTAAAAAGAGACTAAGGATCTTAACAAAATATAATATATAATAAATACATAAGGCAATAGGAGTCCACTATTGATTGACTGATGAACACTTGATATAAACAAAGAGATCCATCTTGCCAAGCTCCAATCTACAATGATTGTGCTTGACCCAAAGCAGCACGGCCCAGTCAGAGCCCTTTAAAGAGTGCTTTTAGCATAGATGCTAACAGCTTCAACAGCAGGTTTTTCAGATCTGGACCACATTTCTTTATTAAATGAAAAACAAACAATGAAAGCACTTCTCACTTCTCATGTTATGTGAGTTTTGTTCAACAAAGTGGCTCACTTTTTGTATTTTAAACTTGTGGCAGTAGCTCCCGCCTGCTACATTATCTGACTGGCCTGTGATAAATGTGATTGATGTAACGATCGTCCAATCACCTGTGGGATATGCCTTGAAAGGTTCTGCCCATTCCAGATTGACTAGTGATATATATTGAATGGTCCCTGGTGTGTCAGGTTAAATCATTATAGCTGTTGATATTAATATTCTACAATCTCTCTGTTCATGGTTGTTATTTTAGCATCACTATATTAAATACATTTACAACCATATTAACTTGAGGACCCTCTTGAAAACAAGATGCTGCATCTCAAGGTATTATCCTCGATAAAAACTCAATAGAGAAATGTGATAAAGGCAAATTTATGGTCTGGGCATCCATTAATTTGTCTATCATCTCACTCCCTTTGTCTCTGCAGATGGGTGTTGAACACGAGTCTGACTCTGATCAAGATTTCCTGCCTGCTTAACAGAAAGTTTTTCTTATCCGTTAACTTTGATGAATAGTGGAAGGTGCTGTAGTCATGGTGGATTCATGTTGGGTCTGGATTAATAAAATAGTAAATTAATCAATAGTCATAAAACAGAAATAAACACAGAGTAAGGCATTGACCTTTATACAAATGAGGATTTATTGATTTATAGATTAAACTGCCAATATGCTGCCCCCAACAAAAAGGTCATAACAGCGTGCATTAAGGTTTTTCTCTGTATCTGTGTGTAAGGGGGTCGACTCCTGAGTTCTGTTTGTGCTGCTCACTCCTCGATCACATTTTCATTTATTAACTCTGTTCAGACTCTCTTGGAGAAACAAACGCACTTCAGTGTCCGTCCACACAAACACTCCTGTGTTAGACAATCTGATATGAGCATGAACAAATGTTTTCAGGTTATATTTGTGTTTAGAACAGATATGTTTTAAGAAAATGCAAAAAAATCTGTTTCTCAAGGCTCATTCTGTAAAATATTGACCCAAGAGGAGGCCAGACGATTCTGCCAGACATTCAGGGGGATTCTGAGGGCCAGGCTGTCCTGAAATTACCTTAAATTTTCCAGAGTGCATGTGTGAAAGAGGCTTTAGTGTGCAGGTAAGTTAACCCATGAGACCCAGAAATGAAGCTATTAAAAGTGAGAGTTCCTCTCATGAAGACAGACGCTGATCAGAAACATAATAGAATATTAAGGACACAGGAAACCCCCTCTTAATCTACCTCACATTGTTTTTATGTCACACACAACTTTACTCCCAAATTCATGCACACAAACATGCACACACACTCTCAGTGTTAAGCAGAGCAATGGCTCCAAAGAGAGCGCACAGTGGGGCGATAACACTTGGCGTAATGCCCCTTTAAAAGGCAATAACACCCACAATAATCACCTTCCTCCCTCTCGATCTGTCTCCATCTTGTTAAAAATCTCCGCTCTCTGCTTGTTTCCTCACATGAAGTTGTCGTTTTGAATTTCTGTTGAAGCTGTAAAAGGTTAGCAAGCACTCGCAGCTTAAAGAGCAGTAATGTTTGTAATAATTACCTCGATAAAAAAATCACTAAGTGCCTCCTTCACCTCCTCTTCGTGTGTTTGTTCCATTTAAAAGTCAAAACAGGACATTTATGTAGTTTTTAGAGTGTTTAAAAAGCAATAAAATTAACGGTGATTACAGCTCTACATCTGTCTCCACAAAGTCAAAAAAGACTCCATTATGAAGCCGTAAAACAGGAACATTCAGACTGAAGGAATAAAGATTAAACATCAGAATATAAACCAAAATATACACAACAGTGTACAAACATCAGTCTATGAACATCAGAATATATACATCTGTATATATACACCAGTATATCTTTGTCTTTTTCATCTTTGAGTATCTGGTGAGATAGTTTTTATTCCTCTTTATGTCTGAGGTAAGGGCGGCACAGTGGCACAGCAGGTAGTGCACGTACCTCAAGCAAGAAGCTGGTTCGACCCCGGGTCGGGCAGGGCCTTTCTGTGGGGAGTTTGCATGTTCTTCCTGTGCATGCGTGGGTTCTTTCCAGGCACTCCAGCTTCCTCCCACAGACCAAAAACATGCTCTTTAGGTTAGTTGGTGACTAAATTGCCCTTAGGTGTGAGAGTGAATGGCTGTCTGTCTCTCTATGTGGCTCTGCGATTGGCTGGCGACTGGTGCAGGGTGTACCCCGCCTCTCGCCCGATGAATAGAATAAAAATGATTCATGACAGAGTTTCAGTGATGTAAGGTGTAAAGTTTAGAGCACATACTGGATAAGACAAGAAGCAAAATAACCCTGCAAAGCAGCTGGATCCTCCTGATTCCACTTTGACAGTAGGAGGAGCCATCTTGGAAAACTTTGAGCTGATGTGCATGTTCCTGGTCAGAAGATGGCTGGACTAATCAGCATCATTTGAGAATAAAGAGACAGTACCATAGACAGTAGAAAAAATCGGACAATGCTATGTGAGCATTGTCGATGTGTCATAATGGATACTAACAGACTGTGCGTGTCATCTCAACCAAACTTTAGGTCTACCTGCTCTCAGATGGAGAGGCCGTGTGGAGGTGGGACTTCAGGCCGTCTGACCAATAGCATATCAGCACTGACTCCTAGTTTCCAAAACCAGGAATCCTAATTACAATAAAAATGGGTGACCGATAAAATATTCTACCCCATACAGAGAGAGCTCTTAGATGTATTATTGTTTCAGACTGAAGCCCTCTTTGTAGCCCAGGCTGTAAAGGTGTTTCTTTTTTTTTCTCTAAAAAAACAAAATAACAGCCATAACACCTCCAGGGTTCCTGCTGCCAGCCTAAAGTGGACCCTTGAGGAACTATTTAAATCAAGGCCATGTCCTCATGGATATGCATAAAGCAGATTATTTTTGTGAGTTTTGTCCTGTTGTCCATGTACAAGCAGCGTTTAAGGTCAAAATGTTTCAAAACTCCTGCTGAGGTAAAGATTTTTTTAAAAGGTCATTATTTCTAAAAACAAAAAAGGAAAACCTCAATTTTCAAAAATACTCGTCTACATGTGGATGTAGCCTGAATGTTTGACGCATGTACTTATATGCCACGATATATTTTTATATTTATATTTCTAAATTGCTTTTACTTTTTTGATACCTGTCTGTCTTTAACCCCGTGTGCTTGCTATGCTCCTGGAATCTTAATTTTCCTGAGGGAGTCTTCCCAAGGGATTCATAAAGTTCTATCAAATCTAATGTAATCATACTGTGTCCATTCAAATAGTGAATATTGAATTCATAATCAAAATGTACAGGTTAAAGAAAAATACACATGTAAACTTAACTTCTGTCTTTGAGCTTCATGTATATCCTGGTTTAATGTGACATACATATTTACCATGACGCTGTGTCAAACCCTCCAACCCTTCCTCTAGATCCATTAGTGTTGGCACTGTTAAAGCACACAGAGGTTTATCATCATTAACATGATGCTCCATGATCCTTACCTATAGATCTGTGACTGTCTTCACAGGGATGGCCCGGGCAAACAACTAAAAAAACAATCACACAGCACTGAATCTCAGCTGTTTCCAGAATGAAGGCATGAAAAGTTTTTGTCTGTTTCGTACTCATACAGGATGTTAAAAACCATCAGAAACTTTAGATCCTAAATCTGCTGAGTGAGACCTGCTCAGAATCTGCTGAGTCACTAAAAACACACATAACTTTAAGAGCTCTCAGTAAAATGAGTGACCATTCCTCATAGAGCTGATTCTGTAATGGACCTAAAATAAGAAATTAAAGGACAGACTTCAGTTCAACACAATAATTAAATGATGGAGCACAAACAGAGTAAACCAGGCACAAACAACTTAAATTCATCATTTATTTAAAATTTAGTCTCACAAGCATTTGTTATGCTTTTATTAAATAAAGAATGAAACCTCTTCATGATGAGTACTGATGGATAAGGTAAGAGATGAGGATAAATGTGAAGGAAGATTTTCTGTTATGATGCACTTAAAGAAAAATGCTAGGATAAAAAAACAATACAATGTGTAAATAAGAAAATTTATTGATTGTTTAATGCTGACACGTTTGTAAAATGCTGCTTACTGGGAGCTGCAAACAAAGTTCTGTTGATTTTTTTTTTAATAAAATGACAATAAAGTACATGTTTCATTCAATTATAATCTAAAAATGTAAAGGAAAAAAGTCAAATAATCAAGACAAATTTTAAATTGTTGCATAATTTGTGAATTAAGCCCATTGCCTTTGTAAAAGACAGGTTTTCATGGTTTCCCACCTATTGGACATGTTTTTTTTTTTTTTTAAATTCAACTTTATAATTGAAATTCTGTTTTTTTGGGTACAGAATAAAGTAACCTCTTCCTCTCAGTTTTTATACCTCCCCTGCTCAAATACTCTTCCATAACCAATTATGATGAGTTACTGGTGCTCATCCGTTACAAATATAAACTCTAGAACCCAACAACAAGCTCTGCAGCTCTCTGTTTTCTTAAATGGGGTTTGTTTCAGTCTGGATGGTTTGATTGTATTTGTGAGACAACATAAACATTACTCACTCTGCATCCTATAGACCCAGTTAGTTTATTTATATATTATTTTCCTTATTAAAATTATTAATATTATTGTTGTTTTTATTATTATTGTCATCATTATATATTGATTGTTGTTGACCATATTAACAAGCACCCCTCTTTTTAATTAGTGTATATATCTCATTACCATGGAGGCTGCCCAAGTCATAAGACCAGCCCTTAATAAAAAATAGAAAAAAAGCAACAACAAATCATGCAGAAAAAACGAAATTAACAAAAAAGCAGCACCCCAAAAAACATTAAACAATGAAAACAAAAATAACAAAATAATAAAACAAACAAAACACAAACAATAATAATAATAATAATAAAAAAACACAAACAAACAAAGGAAAAAAAAAGCAAGCAAACAAAAATGCTTTCAAAATCACCAAACAATAAACAAAACAAACAGCAAACAGGAAACGGGGCAGAGCACCATTCGGCTGAAAGTCTCCGGTTAGCACGGTCACCATATAAACAGTTACACCTGTGACTACTCCTGCAGTGCTTCCTGTCACCGGAAGTCACCTGAAGACACCTGAAGACAGGGAAGCTTCTGTTTAATCCCTCTGACCAAAGTGAAATCCTTAAATCGGCCTCCCAGGGCAGGTGTTCACCTGTAGCTTCCGGACAGGTGACAGGACAAACTGTTCATGGCTAACCACTAACACCTGTTACTGAGCCTCTCTGCTCCTGGAGCTCCTAAAGAGGAATAATGAGCTCGGTGAAGACAGTTTATCAGTCACAGTAACTTAAACTTAACCAGCTGGTCACGGACTGTCACCGTTTGTTTCTAACCGCAAACAAACGCGGGAAAGTGGATCAGTACAGGGCGGAGAGGATGCTAACTGCTACAGCTAACGTGTTGAAGGAAGTCTGGATAACAAAGATGGAGGACAATAGGATGAAGGAGGCCGTCAGTGAGGGTTTCATCAAACTGTGAGTAAAGTTTTAAACCTTGAATTAGCTGTCTCTGTTGTCTGTTTTGTGTTTGGGGCTAATGTTAGCCGCGTCGGCTAGTTAGCTTTAGCTCCGCGCTCTGTTTCCATGGTAACGCCTGCTATCGTCAAATGGAGGCTTCAGACTGAAGTTATGAGCTTTAGTGAGCTGTAAATCCACAGGGGATCTGTGGTGACTTTATGGACTCTGCTGTTACAAACCAAAGACAATTATGTTGTTTGACGCTAACAAATGGAGGTAAAGGTGCTTTAGTAATAAATTATGTGGTGTAAAGGTCGAGGATTATTATTATTCTGCAAAATATGGCCGTGGTATCATTGTTGTTCGTGGAGATTTCAGAAGTACTTACAGCTTTTAAAACAATCCTGACCTCCCTTTGTGCTTAGATCACAGCTCACTGTGTTGTATCACATTTTTTGTACCGTAATACTGCAATACACCTGTTCAGCTGAGTATGATTTAAAAATTGAATCATTGTGTTTTTGACTTATAGAGAGAGCATTTTTATTATTTGCAAACATCCAACATCACTGATAATGTGTTATTGCTTGGCAACAAAAATAAAGGTCATTAACACCCAATGTTGGGCAGTTAGTCAGTTTGAATGCAAGCACTGTGTCCAAATTGCATAATTAGGTAATTGGCAACCCTTCCTAAGTTCCTATGACTTTATCAAATGTTGGTAATAATAGTGCAAGAAAATATTGATTAAAAATATTTAATAGAGGGTTGGGTTAGCAACAGTCCAGAATAAATTAATTAATAATTTAGATGTCTTATTATTTAATGATTAAAGTACTGCTGGTTTCCAGCAGACATTCAGCCAGTCATCTGGGTTACCTTTAGTGTTATTATATCAGCCACTGACACAGATTCTATAGTGTATCCATAATGCAGGAAACGTACTTTAGCAACACTGATTTGAAAGTCTTCATGTATAAAATACTGTGGGTCCTAGCTACAAAAGAGAATAACAAAAACCCAATATATACTCAGCAAAAATAGTTATTTATTGCCCAGCTTTATATATATATGCTTCACCCCATGTGTCGCAATCCATATCATTATTCATGTCACAGATAGGATACCACTGTTTTGGTTATATATGCCTAAAGGTTTCCAATAGATATATCATTTTCAGATTCAAAAATGTGAGAATACGTGGTTGTTATGTTTGACTCCTTTGAGACTGATTATTGGGAACAGCATTAGCACAGAAGATGGACTGTTTTACCTATCCATGGATATATATCAGGTTTACATCTCACAGAAAGTAACTATGAAGGGCAGACCCTTTTTAGAAAAACTTGAAAATGACTGAACAAATATTTGTCTGTCACATTCATTATAGGCCAATCAGAGTCTCACAGTTATTTCTTTCCCTCAATAAAACAAACCCACACTCAAAGCTTAAGATGGTGCTGATGAGTGCGATGGAAAACAGCTGTTCCAGATAGATCTGCTTGATGATGTCAGATATGAAATCTGGCAAGGTTAAGTTTAAGTGTCATCCACTGCATCCAAGCCATACATCACCAAGTGCAATGCAAAGCGTTGGATGCAGTGGTGTAAAGCACGCTGCCACTGGACTCTAGAGCAGTGGAGATGCGTTCTCTGGAGTGACGAATTGCGCTTCTCCATCTGGCAATCTGCTGGACGAGTCTGGGTTTGGCGGTTGCCAGGAGAACGATACTTGTCGGACTGCATTGTGCCAAGTGTAAAGTTTGGTGGAGGGGGGATTATGGTGTGGGGTTGTTTTTCAGGAGCTGGGCTTGGCTCCTTAGTTCCAGTCAAAGGAACTCTGAATCCTTCAGCATACCAAGACATTTTGGACAATTCCATGCTCCCAACTTTGTGGGAACAGTTTGGAGCTGGCCCCTTCCTCTTCCAACATGACTGTGCACCAGTGCACAAAGCCAGGTCCATAAAGACATGGACAACAGAGTCTGGTGTGGATGAACTTGACTGGCCTGCACAGAGTCCTGACCTCAACCCGATAGATAGAACACCTTTGGGATGAATTAGAGCGGAGACTGAGAGCCAGGCCTTCTCGTCCAACATCAGTGTGTGACCTCACAAATGCGCTTCTGGAAGAATGGTCAAAAATTCCCATAAACACACTCCTAAACGTTGTGGACAGCCTTCCCAGAAGAGTTGAAGTTGTTATAGCTGCAAAGGGTGGACCAATGTCGTATTGAACCCTATGGATTAGGAATGGGATGTCACTTATGTTCATATGCAAGTCAAGGCAGGTGAGCGAACACTTTTGGCAATATAGTGTATATTATTTTTCTTATGTTGTCAAGCCCTGAGTGATCATGTATACACTAACAGTGTTTTTGCTTAAATTTCTTTAATATTTAGATTAACTGATTGAAAAATGTCGGACTGTTCCTTTAAATCTCATTTAAATTCCTAGAATAAATGAAGACCGAGAAAAAAATCTCCTATCACACCGCTCCAGTTTACTCCACCCGCTAAATCCCTCCTCCCAGACCGTGTGTTTGTTTGTGTGTGTGGGTGTGTGTGTGTGTGTGTGTGGGTGTGTGCGTGCGTGCATGCGTGCGTGTGTGTGTCTGTGTGTTTGTGAGTAGTAAATCTCTCTGTGGTGAATTTACGGCCCTCCATTCACACATTTAACTCCCCGACTGTAGAGTGCACGGCCGCCTCACAGCTGTCTGAGTGTGTGTATATGTGTGTGTGTGTTTTTGTGAAGGTGAACCTCAGTATGATGCTCAGTTTCCATGGTAACAACCTGGAGAGAGAGAGGGGGGTGAGGGCGAGTTAGTTCAGTTTAGATCAGACTCTAACAAAGGAAACAAAAGCTCATAAACAGCAGAGTGTTTATCCTGAGTGTTCTGCAAGCTTGATGCTTCAAGCTGCAGGTTTTTGAGTGTGGTCTTCATCAGTGTGGTCTTCATCAGTGTGGTCTTCATTAGAGTAAGTGTGAGATAACAGCAGCTGTTGGACACCATTAGTTTGATTACAAAGAGCGAGAAAACAGGGAGGAGATTTTCTTTTTGACTCTGATTAAGACGAGAGGGACGATGATAGGTTTGAAGCTGAACATGACTTTATGATTTTGATCAAAAATTCAAGATCTGCTGAGTGAAATGATGGTGGTCAGCATGTCTGTAGCAAACCCCAATTCCAGTGAAGTTGGGACATTGTGTAAAACATAACATAAAAACAGAATTCACTGATTTGCATCCATCCATCCATTATCTACACTGCTTACTAATTTCGCGGTCGCGGAAGGCTGGAGCCTATCCCAGCTGACATTGGGCAAGAGGTGGGTATACCCTGAATTGGTCGCCAGCCAATTGCAGGGCCACATAGAGAGACAGAAAACCAACACTCTCAGACTTATAACTAAGGGCAATTTGGAGTCACCAGTCAACCTCATAAGTATGTTTTTGATCTGTGGGAGGAAACCAGAGAGAACATGCAAACTCCACACAGAAGCCCCTGACCAACACGGGTTTCCAACCAGCAAGCTTCTTGCTGTAAGACACGTGCACTACCTACTGTGCCACCCTACTGCCAACAATGATTTGCAAATCCTTTTTGACCTATATTCAAACATTCCAGAAAAGCTGGGACAGGGGCATGTTTACCTGTGTCACATCACCTTTCATTTTAACAACTTGTGAACTGAGGACTCTTTTGTTGAAGCTTTGAATTCTTTCACATTGTTCTTTGATGTTGGACTTCAGTTGCTCAACAGTCCGGGGTCTCTGTTGTCATACTTTGTGCTTCATAATTAGCCACACATTTTCAATCTTAAAGGAGTGAATGCACAACTATCGCTCATCAGAATTTTTTCAATTCCTTGTTCCTCAAGTCCGGACTGAGTTTGAAAAGAAAGCTTTTCTGCTCCGTCTGCTTGGAACTATCCTCAGACTGATTTTGAACTGCAAAGTTTAGTTTCCCTGAATGTCTTTTAAGTCCTTGGTGAACAAGCTTTTCAGTGTGCAGCTGCTTTAACTGATGACCTACTGTTGATCTTATTGGTTATTGTGGGCTGTATGAGTTTGTGTATTTGTTGTTGAAACTGTGTTGCTGTCATTCTCGTTCAGATTTCCCTTAAGAGGATCTCAGATCTCAGTGGGACTAACCTGCGTGAATAAAGGTTAAATAAATAAAATAAAATAGGAGACAGGTCTGGATTGCAGGCAGGATGGTCTAGTCCCTTCACTCTTTCACTGTGAAGCCACGCTGTTGTAACATGAGCAGAATGTGTCTTGGAATTGTCTTGCTGAAATAAGCAGGGATGTCCATTAGGGATGCACAATATTGGATTTTTGCCGATATCTGATATTGCTGAACTCATTATTGCCAATGGTGATATCGATACAGATATTTTTTGACTAAGTATGCAGTCTTCACACAACTTAAGTTGACCCCTTCCTTATGCCGTGACATTTTATTTGCATTAGAAACAGATGCGAAACAAGAAAAACATTGTTTTATTTTCTAAAAATGATAGTGTTGGTGTCTTAATGTAGACACTGAGTGAATATGAAGTGAAGTATTTTTTTATTTATACTTTAATGCATTTTACCAATATTTGCAAATGTAAATATTGGCAGAATTTTTCATTTCTGCAGGTACTGATATTGGACCAATAATACTGTGCATCCCTAACATTTCTGATAAAGACGTCCCTTGGATGGCAGTTGCTCCTAAACCTGCATGTACCTTTCAGCATTAATGGTGCCTTCACAGATGTGCAACTTACCCATACCATGGGCTGTAACATTGCACTAATACTGCATTCACACGTGCATATTGAACTGTTAACTTTGTGCTTCATGGTTCATCCCTAAATCATCTGGCGAAGCAGTGGGTGAAATATGTTTTCAGTCTGATAGGGTAAAAGCTTGTTAACCAACTAAACTTAATGGTCTATTATAATAGTTTTATTTAACCAGCTACACATCACTTGTGGAAGTCCCAGCATTTTGTCACGGCTGCACTATGACGACCTTCTTACTCTGTGGAGGAACTATCACAGTGTGTCCTGTAATGGAGTGTCTCTCCTGCAGACATGTCCAGTATGTCACCCTGCAGAGATATTACTGTTGTTATTGTTCAGGGTCAGGCAGACCCAGGAGACCCTGAACCCTCAATCAGAGTCCTTATGACCAAACTGATCAAACTGTAATAAAGACAGAAAAGGACCACAGTGATGAAACTGTATGAGGACTGGGCTCTGGTGGATCCACTGAGCTGCTAACTTTTATTTCAGACTCCTTCCTCTTCTATTAAAGACTCTCCTCATAGTGAGACCTGATCAGGTTAGAGCTCAGGCTGTGTCAGTGTGAGTCTGAGTTCATTTCTAAAGGACGATCAGAAATACTGAGGTTTAATGTCCCTGACAAACCTTAAAGTCTGACAGGAAAGATGTGAAAAAGCTTCTTAACAGTGTTGCCAGATTTTTCTACTGAAATAAGCAACCAGGTCAATAAAAACAAGCCCAAAACAGGCGACGTCCAGGTATGTTTTTTCTAATGCGATATATTACTTTTTTCTAAGACAAGGCTACATAAAGTATTTTTAATGTCATCTAGATTACAGTTCAATTTCACAGTGACATTCTTTGTTATTTGGCTCTCAACATCCTTTTTGTTTGGAGGTGGACATCCTTTTCTTTATACAGAAGTGAAGGGAGGGGCTCCTGTTATTTGTAACTCTGTTATCACTAAACAGTCTGTCTAACCTTGATTTTTGTAACCAAACAGACATAGTCAGGCTTTAATATAAGTTTTATGCTGATCCTCTACAGCTTTACTATGGTGAAAACAGTAACAGCTACATTAGAAATAAATTTAATTCTGGCTATAAGGATTTGTTTTTGGTGGAAACATAATTTTTTTACAGTAAAGTTTACATTTGTGTTTAGAGTGGGACAAAATAGTTTGTGTAACTTCTGAATTGAGTTTATATTGGTAGTAGAGTGAGTATCAGATCCCTCCTGGATTTCGGGGCACAACAAATCCAAAAAACCGCAACCCGCACCTGCCAACATTTACAGGCAACTTTTAAAAACAAGAAGCCCACAGTGGCTTATAATAAGCCGACCTAGCAACTCCGCTTCATATGTTAGAGGGGCATTTCCATTTTAAACAGTGGTGAAGTGCTCATTTACTGCCATGTTTTTGGCTCGGTTTTGCAGTAATGCTGTTTTTACCCTCAGAGTTTGTCTGAACAGATTTGGTCTGATGATCGATTCTTGAGTCTTGATATCGATGTGTGAACGTAAAGACAGCAGAACAGAGATCGTCTGAACTTTGGCCGGCTTGTCCCCTGACCTCTCAGCGACCCCTGAACCCGGTCACAGCCTCAGATTCACCCCCGCTGAAGTCACCGAGGGGTCACAGTCTGCCTGTTGTCATGGTGACGCTGCAGGAGGAGACAGGAAGTAAACAAATCAGTCTGCGCACTCACAATGACCGCAGCAGTTTTGAGGAAGCAGGAGGAAAATGTGAGGAAGGGACGCAAATAGGGAAAGAAAGAGGCAGCTACTCTTTTCGTTTCAGCAAGAATACATGATTTTATCAAAAAATCACTTATGATCGAGCCTCTCTCAGCCCACTTGGCTGTTTTTTTCACTCTCCGACCTCTGACCTCTCTACATCATCTCGCCCTCTCTCAGGGTCAATCAGAGGTCACACTGCTGCAGGGTTTTTGGTGTGTGTTTCTGTTAGTGTGTTTTCAATGAAGCTCAGCTTTGGAGTCACATGATGAATTTTGAGATTTGTCAGAATTTTGGTCCAATAACTTTTTGACTTGTGCAGCGAAGACAGGCCAGAATCTCTGATCACGGCTCGATGTGCTGTTTGTGACCTGGTGACTGTGAAATTTGGTTTAACAGCTTTCAATAATTATTTATGAACAATTTAATAGAATTAAAACAATAACTGTGCTGCATGCTGGTAGTCCTGGTTTTTTCACTTGGTTGATGTTTCTGTCATATTTTTGCCCTTAAAGTGCTGTTTGGTTACATGTAAGACATAATTAATTTATTCTTGTTCACTTATTGTTTTACAAAAATGTTATTTTCAAGATAAATTCACTCTCCTGCATTTTCATTAATTCCCTTAAAACTCAATATCAACTTAAAAAATCTTGATTAAGATTTTGACCATAATAAAGCAGCCAACATGTGTTTCCCTTGAATGTAGAAATAATTGAAAATAATAATTTAATCTGTTTATTTAGCAATTTTCTGAGTAAATCATGCAGAATAAAGAGTCTTTCTGGGAGGAAATTATATGCAAAATTGGCTTTAGATTCAGATATATTTTTATTTTGAACATGTAAAAACAAACAGAAATGGGATAACTCAATAAATGACCCTGAATTTCCCCAAGAGAATCAACAAAGCATCCATCCATCCATCCGTCCGTCCGTCCCTCAGTCTGTTAAAATGATGCATATCCTTATCACAGGCTGGTGTGTTGTATGGCTATTAAGTCCAAAGGAGTGGGAGGGATGTATACACTAATTTAATGTCACCCTGTCTCCGCAATTCATAGGATTTTATCTTTTCTACTTTCATATTTATGTAACCCTATTAATATTTCTGATGTATATTTCGGTGTAAGAAATAAAGAGTTTCAAAAATGATAATAAAGTTTTATGTCTGTTAAGTTAAAACATGTCCAAATATAAATGTATATGCTTTACAAAAACAAAATAGAGAGTTTTCAGAACATTTTGATCACTTTTAGTATTCCTTTTGTTCCGATTGCTTTTATGTTACTAAATACTCTTTATTATTATAATACCAAAATACAGCTATGAGAACAGAGTTAAGTTTGACCCCCTTTAATGCACTTAAGGAAATATATGATGTATTTTAATTTTGTATTAATGTAATATATTCTGTAGTAGGGCTGTATTTTTCAGAAACCTCACAATATGATGTACATCCTGACACAGAGGCCATGATACGGTGTGTCTAAATTATGAGCATTAACTAGTCCTTAAACTTTATTTCCATTGACTTTTTTTCTTTTCTGTAAAAACAAAAATGGTAAGGACAAAGTTTAAGACACTCAAACCTCAGCTCTTCAGAGATCTTAGAACTGATTTAACATTTTGTTTCTTCATCATGAAGTTTGGCTGCTTCTGCCACCACATGAGTCATATTACCTGAGGTGTATTATCAATGCCTGTATCAGCAAGAACTATCTGACCATATATTGCTGAATCTATTTTGTTTTATCACAGGCTTAATGTATATGAAGGCTGCACAATAAATCACATTTTCACCAGTATACCAAGATGATCGGTTTTAGTTTCATATTGCAGTGTTTAAAATTTTCATATCAATTAAAAAAGGAAAATACAATATAAATCAGCTTTTATATGTAATTCATTATGTGGTTATTTAACTGGTATATGATAAAGCTCCTGGTGTATGTTTAGAGCCTTTACTTTATTTTAATTCAGTCAGACGAGGTTCCAGTTCACTTTAAATCTGATCAGTCCAACTTTATTGGTTGAAAAAGTTTAAAATTTTAAATGAAACCAGAAAAACAGCCGATTGACAAAGAATCTGTACTGTAACTTTTGTTATAAGTGCACGTTGCATTAATCTGGCTTGGATTTGTCTTTTCCAGTGTTTCACAGCCCTGCAGAGCCCCTCCATGCTGACTATAGTTTCCTCTCGTGCTCGGCCTGCAGCTGCGTCACGTTTCCTCAGATCTTTTTCCTCTCTGCCCCGCAGCAGATTTAACCTCGGTTATGGCTCCTCCGTCTCCTCAGACCCTCTGATGTCCAATCTTCAGAGAATTCTCCTCCTAAAATCAGATCTCCTGCAGCCCTCTGCCTCTGCCCCGCTGACAGCGTGTGATCGATCTGAGCCAAGCTGTGAAATGTTCCCTCTCCATCACTCAAACTTTTTTTTTTTCTGTCGTCAGTTCCTCGGTGAAGGACTGGACAAGGTC
Source organism: Cetoscarus ocellatus (assembly GCA_037902135.1). Taxonomy (NCBI): domain Eukaryota; kingdom Metazoa; phylum Chordata; class Actinopteri; order Labriformes; family Labridae; genus Cetoscarus; species Cetoscarus ocellatus. The sequence continues at coordinate 368,284 of JBAMNC010001605.1, read as the reverse complement.
GCTCCTCCGCATGTGAGGATGAGAAACAGGATCGGATCATCACGTTTCCTTCAAGTGAAGGCTGAGCAGCTGTTTCTGAAAAACTGGCACTGTGTGCTGACTGTATGGAGCTTCATATTTGAGGTTTAACCTGCATTAAAATATCAGCTTTAACACACATCTGTCCATCCTGATCAAGCCTGTTATTTAGTGTTAAATGTTTATTAAAGGGACATGTCAGAGAGCTTCAGGTTAACTGTCTGAGGGCTGCAAACATTCAGGGGGAGATACCTAAAACTGCTCTCAACAGATTTTAAAAGGAGCCCAGAACAGCCCAAAGTTTTGGACCTATTAAATAAAACAAAAAAGGGAATATCCAGAGACCTTTGGCCAAAGACATTAATTTAGCCTTTTTATGTAATTGTTTTGGCACTTGTGTATTGAACTATTATATTTATAAATTAATACTCACATTAAAAACTGGGTAGAGGGGCTCAAGCATGCGTTTGTCTTTGACGCATTAATCTTTTTATGGGTTTTTGCTATTAGTCGGTGAAAAACAAATCCAGGAGGTGGTAGGGAACAACATTCCTGTAAGGCTGAATTTGAACCCTGTCTTTCCATGTGGAGGATTAAGCTTTTTATAGGAGATACAACTTAACCACTAGTGCACCAACACCTCTAAATGTTTATTTGTTGATGATGAAATCCTTTAACTTTACTATGACAAACAGCAGCAGTATCTCCACGTCTCTTATGTTGCATAACATATGAGAGAAGAACATAGAGAGAGCAGAGGGTGCAGTTCCTCTGTCAGGCAGCAGGTGTCACCCTAATGCAGCACACCACAGTACAGCGCCCCAAACAGCAGCATGAATAAGTCTGTGTGTTACAGGCATGTGCCTGATATTTTTATTGACTTTTGTTTGACACATGAGCTGTTGCATTTGGTATCCTTCTTTATTGATTGTTGTGTGGATTGACTTATTTTAAACATGCATGTTGAGCGTGTCAGAACTTTAATAAAAGAGTACACTTAGAAACTTTAGCCTTTTAATGATCATAAAAATACATTCATTCAACTTCACTTCATGATTACATGCTCAGTGCTCCCTTTGCATCTGAATGTTGTGATATCCTCATTTTTAAGGGATTTTGTGGCTCCATTTACTTGGAATGAGGTACAAAAAGACCTCAGACTTAAAGATCTGATTTCACTGGACACTTTTATGACGAGAAAAATTGGCTGTCTAAATTTGTGACTTTTCTGTCTTCATGTATTGAAGTCTTGTTTTGTGTGTTTGTTGTTTTATTTTTATTCTATGACTGCGTATGTTTGTCTAAAGCTGTTGAATGTGCTGCTGTCTTGGCCAGGACATTGTTGAAAAAGAGATTTTTAATTTCAGTGAGGTTTTCCCTGGTTAAATAAAGGTCAGTAAAGTAAAATAACATATTTTGGAGCATTTGATTGGGCTTGTGCCTCCAAATCCAGATACCGAGGCCACGATACGCTTAAACAGATAACAGCAAAGACGAGGTTGAAAGCGTCCTTCAGCTTATGACATCTACCTTCAGGTCTTCAGAGTTCTTAGAGGTCATTTATAATTTGGCACCTGCTCTGATTGTGGTTGGGTCCTCCTGCCACCTTTTGAGCTGCACCATGGGAGATATTACCCAATAATCCAGGTGAACAGCTGCTGTCACAGCGTTTGGGGCTGCATCAGCTCTGTAAAATCTGTATCAGCACACATAATGGCAAATAGTACATGAGGATATATGGCTGTTCTGATGTTTTTAACACAGGCCTAGTGTGTAAAGACCTTTTCTCTACTGCAGGGTGCCCACTGGAAGATTCTTAAAATAGCATCACCATCACCACCGTAGAGCTTGAGATAAATAGCTATCATCTTTTACTTCATATTTGTATCTTTTGTAAATAAATAATACTTACTTAAAAACATAAAACAAGCAGTGTAGCATGTGCATTAAATTTTAACAGCGTTTATTTTCTTTTAACTTTGACCTGCATGGGGTCAGAGTTTATGTTGGTGCACTGATGCCACATCTCTGTCCATAAGAGAGGAGCCCCTGTCGTGTCACTTGTTGAAAAAAGAAATGACAAAAGTGTGAATGTTGAACATATCAGATAAGTTTAAGGGATACCTAAATTATGAAAGATAAATTTAAGAATACTGTTCTCATAATAATTACTAATGATAATTATTGTCAGGAGTAAAAAGGAAACCTACAGTGTCATATATTTCAAGAGCCTATCAGTTATTATAAGGTCATGATAAAATTTATATTACTCAAAAACTTCAAATCCAGAAAGCAGCCCTCTATAATACTCCTCATATTTCCGGTAGCTCCCAGGCTTGGTGACCTCTGCTGTGCTGTGAGTCTTTTCCTCTCAGGACTCGATCACACAGAGACGAGCTGCTCGAGGCGCAGACGCACCAAGAAAACCCTCAGGAAAAAACTTCAGGGAGCGCTTGAAGAGAGGATCTGCATACACACATGCAGCCAAATAAAATAATCACAAAATGGGCTGAAGTCATTCAGCAGTTTGAGTTGAGGACTCTTTTCTGTCCCCTTCATTCTCAGAACGACTCATATCATCGCCAAAAAACCTCCAGCTGGCTAACTGAGGGCATCACCACGGCCACACCGCAGTATTTTTATGTTTTCATCTTGTTTTGTGTCTGATTTGGCTCAAAGTGACATAAATGCTGCAAGACTCTGTCTTCTGCGGAAATGTTCAAACTTTCATTAAAGCAGTGGTAATTTTGGCAGCACTTTTTAATTTAGTTTTAGTTAAAGTCTTTTGCCTAAAATAGTTTTTAGTTATGTCATAATTTAGTCATTTAAATTGTTTTAATTTTAGTCTAGTTTTAGTCGATGAAATCTGCTGTAAATTAAATCGACTAAAATATGAAGTGTAAAGGGTAAGACATTTTTATGTTTCCTTGAATTTCTGAAGTCATGTTTTACACTTGGATAAAATCAAACATCTAATAACCCTTTATTGAATGCTAGTAAAGTCTGAATGTATAAATGAACAGAAACAAATTGAACGTTTGTGTGAAATGCAGTCACCTTTATTTAGGCTACCTGGCAGAGCATCTCAGTTACAATACCAGAACTGACAACAAACAGTGAACCTGCTCTACATGAATATATCAATTCATAAAGAGAGGAGCTCTGATTGGATCGCTCCACAACTTATCCCACCACCACCAAGCTAAGGCAGCTGTGATTGGATGTCCCTCTTAACTCATCCAACCTTTCCACACAACCAAAGTAGCTAGTCTAGTTTAGTCTAGTTTTTATTTGTTTTTATTTGTTGATGAAAATGTCAGTTAATTTAGTTTTAATGTTTGTCCATGTGCACTTGTTTTTATTAGTTACTGTCTAGTTATCATCAGGGGAGAAAGGGTTGTTGACGAAAACTATGACGAATAATAGTCAACAGAATAAACACTGCATTAAAGCTTAAAAAATGTTGGATAGCCGTGTCGTGTAGTGGTAGAGAAAGATGCCAGGTAGATGTGCTGTTACACTGGAAAATAATTGTTTTCCAGTAAGGCATTTTTAGCGATGCATCTCTGTAGTTAACCCCTGAGCCCATTAGATAATTCAGCCAAACTGTGAGACCACACACCTGCAGCTGGAAGTAATTGAACTGAACCTTAATTATTTTGAATATATTCAAAGGAGAGATAAAAACAGAAATAGAAGAAAAAATATAGTGTACTTGTTACATACAATATATTCAGAAAGGAGTGGGAGGAAATAAAACTTCTCAAGTCCCGCCCCTTCTCCATCGGTTATTAAACGTAAATGCTTCTATATTTTACAAAGAAAAACAGTTTCAGTTTAAAGTGAGACTTTTACCAGGACATCTCACAGAAATGCAGCCTCAGGAAAAACTAATAAGAGAAGACAATAAGTGTCAACAGCCGTCCTAGAGTGACAAATAAACAAACAAACAAACAAACAAAAGGACTGGCTTTTAAATCATGGAGGCTCTGACCGCTTGTGGAGTAGTAAAATAATCTCATCGACATCATGAACTCATTTTTTGTTTCAGTGTCTATATTGAACTTTAAGATTTTATATTGAAAATAAAATAATCATATAAGCCACGATAATCTAATGAGACTGGTGATAAACAAACAAACAAACAAACAAACAAACAAAATAAAACAGCTCAGAGAAGCAAAATTACAAAGAAACAGGTTTGATGTCATCTGGGGTACAGTGTTCAGAGATCGTCCAGGTTTAAGATAGCCCCAGTGTAGTTGGGCTCAACATGGTCCAAGTAGGGCTGCCAGACTTTGTAAAACTGGTCTGCTTCTGCATGTAGAGAACTGTGAGATATTCCAGAGGTCGATCTCCAATGTGACTTCACACCAACCTTTAACAGAAGGGCTTTATTACTAATCCACTGCAGCAAAATTCAGAATGTTATATAACCTTTCATCAGCAGCATTGTTGATATTTCTACTCAGGAGCCCTAAAATTAGAGACGTTGGATCCATTTCTAAGCTTTTGTGAAATATTTTCCCCATTTCATGAAATATTTCAGACCACAGACACTGGGTCAAGCTGCCTATTTCTGTTTTACATTGAAGACAGAGAGGAGAAAGAGCTGGATTATAGCGAATCAAAAACTATTTTTATTGAGATTATTGACATTTTTCCTGTGTATAGATAATAATGACAGGGGAAAGAGTCAAGAAATGGGATGAGGAGGACATGTTGCATATGTTGGTGACAACAGCCTCTGCACATGGGGAGAGCAGACCCAACCGCTAGGCCATCAGCGTTGCCACTCATTATGTGCTCAAATCTGCAGCTGAAACATGCTTCAAAACCAAATTAGGCCAAGGTCCAAATTTAGGCCCATAGAAGGGCCATCCTCGCCATCCTTAACGATGAGACAGAGCAGAAGAAAAAATCCAGAGGCCTCTTGACGGCCTTTTTTAATTCTGAAGTGGACACAGGTTTGAGTCTGATGTTGCTGCTGTTTCATTCACTGAAGGAACAAACACCTTGGAGATTCTTCTCTTTATCTGAAGGAACAATATCTCAGGATTTTTCTCTTTCTTTGTGTTTCCTCATGGCAGACTTTTGATTTAGGACAGTAAATGTCCCAAAATGTGAAACAAAAAGGATCTCTAATTTAGACGAGGGTGGGACGAGTGCTGATGGATGTGAGACGGGACAGTTTTTAGATATTAATGATCGATGAAGTGGAGCAGACGGACTCATAATAACTCAGAGGACAGACACAAAAATGAACTCTGTGTTTGATTTAGGGTGAGAGGAAGGAAGTGCACGGCCAAAAGTTTGTGGACGAAAAACATGCAAACTTTGAACAAGCTGTAAGGACGGGCTGTGATATAAGAAGCTTTAAAAATATAAACGTGTGTTTTCAATGAGGGCCAGGCAATTTATGGACAAAGATGTTGATGAAAAGAAAAAGATGATCTTATCCCTTTAAAATTGTACCTATCTGTTTCTGCTTAAGATGATTTTTAGTGAAAGTGGAACAGTGTCGATGCCTGTTACCATGGCAATAAAACTAGAATTTCTACACACCCATTATTGACTGTTTTTTTTTTTTTTTTTAAATTTATTGATGTTAATCAATTAGTCGCCCGAATACTCAAGCAGAGAATAAGACAAGTAAAGAGCAACCTGGTCCACTTACTTTGCTAAACGCTGCCAACATTTGTGCTCTTTCTCTTTATGGTTAAAAATGTGACTGAATATAATTGTGTATACTCTTTGACACCTCCCATCATTAAAATAAAGTATAGATTAAACTGTGTAGATAAACAGAAATGTTGCTCCTAATTTTGTACAGTATGAATAGTGTGTTTGGGGTTGGCTACAATATTTATCAATTAAAATAAAAATAAATCTCATTGATTTTTTTTATTCAAACATCTGTGATTGCTTTGTAGTTGAATTGGAGATTTTATATTTTTGTTCTTTTCAACACTATTTTTCTTGTTTTTAGTCCTGCCCACCTTATGTTAAGATATTTTTCCTTTAGGCTTGTGAATGAGATTTTGTTGGCACGTAGTCATTTAGCTGTTCGTCACATTTTTAGTTTAATTTCTAATTTAGCTCATGTATTTAATGGGTAAACTTTTGCAGGGATTGTGATTGTATTTAATGAAACAACAAAACGTTAAATACTTTGCATGGCTTAATTCCTACAAAATTATGTACTCATTTATTGGTATTTATTTTTGACATGATAGATTTAATTAAAATATGACAGTGTCTGTTTGGATCAGTGTCAGATGTTGTGAAAGAGGTGAAGAATCATGTTTCTACTCCTTTAACCAGCAGGTGGCGCACAGCGTCAAGGCCTGCAAACATGAGCTCTGATAATTGAGTATTTTTATTTTTATATGTGTATATGAGAGCCGATTCAGAGATTATACTGCAGAATAAAACTTCTTTTTTAGCTTAAAATAATCAGAAACAACAAAAACTCTGAAGTCTCGGTTAAAGTCCTGCTGTCTTTTTTTTCAGTTAAAAGTTTGATAAACCAGCCATAAATACAGTCATCTTAATAATGTCAGTTCTTAATTTATCTTAAAAATGTAACCATAGTAAATTTAATTATATCAGGTTTAATTATGTAAATTAAATTTGGTGACATTATCTTTTTTCTGTTTTTTTTCTATTCTAATTTAAAATATTTATTAATCACTCCATGTCTTTATTTATCTTTGAATTTCTTTTTTAGCTGAACAGTTACAAAACAGTTAAAAACATAACAATGTAGAAATAATCATTATAAAAATAATAACAATAACAATAATTATGATGATAATAATATATAGATAATGAAAATTAGTAAAAAGACATAATAATAATAACAATAATAATAACAATAATTATAATAGTAACAATAATAATAACAATAATAAAAATAATATGAACACTAATTGTTGTTTATCTTAGGCTTAAACAGAAATAAAAAACTAACAGCTATCTAGGGAGTTATAAACTGATTTGGTAAACAATACATTTTTATTAATCCATTTAATTATTCTGTTTTTTAAACACAGTATAAATTTATTGTTATGATATGAAATATGATTAATATTTTTAGTGTTAAATACTTGTATTTTTTCCTGCAGTGTTAGAGCGTTTTTTTTTGTTTTTGTTTTTTTTTAATAACTCGGTAAAGCCAAAAAGCAGAGAATTCCCTATAACTCAAATAATAATGACATCATTAATATTATGATCACTCTTTCATTAACAGAAACAAACCATCAAAAAAGCTTAAACAATAACTGAAATGTCAATACTCTTAAAAATAGATCAGCAAAGTAAGAAAATATATTTATATCTATCTATCTATCTATACATATATATGTGTATATATATATATATATATATATATATATATATATATATATATATATGTATATATATATATATATACATATATATGTATATATATGTGTGTATATATATATATACATACATATATATATATATATATATATATATATATATATATATATATATATATATATATATATATATATATATATATATATATATACATATATATATTTTTTTTAATGAGTAATAAACATTTCATTTAAAAAAATCTGACTTTTTTCCCCTTGATAAAACCATCTCTTAGTCTACATTTTATTTATTGATAATTATGGACAATTAGAAAAAAAAGATCGATCATGGATTTATTTTGTAGCTCTAATCCTGGAAGATTTTGAAAAAATTAAAGTGCATGCAATCAAGTACTTAATGTTTTATTAACAATTATTAATTCAGTATTCAATTAGATTTATATGTTAAAGATGCTCTTTGAAAATGTAAAGATCAACTAAGTTCACTATAGAAAATCTTGGATTTAAAAATACAAAAGTTTGAAGCAAAACACAAGTTGTAATGTTTGAATTTGTCCTTTCTCTTTGAATTATTGTTAAAAAATATTAATCAGGAAAATTGGATGAAAAAAAGATATATTGGTCTGTAGGGCTGAACAGTTTTTTAGAATTTCTACAACACTTCCTAAATGCAGGAGGTGTAATAATCCTCCATGATCAAATATGTGTTAAAACATCATTTTAATTTAAATATTTAGCAGCAGAGATGTTCCTGCCTACGTATAACACTCTGATAAAAATAAATTATACTTGTTTGGTGCATAATCATAATCATCAATCATTTAAATTATATTTTACAAATAACTTTACATACATTTGATTTAAGAAGACAATGATGACCGAAACATTCCTCTTCTTTTTATTACTACAAATCATATAAAAATGGCAAGACAGGTCAAGTTATCACAGTTCAGTGTTTTCCCAAATCTTTCAGCCTTAATTTTCTGCATACATTTTGTAAGTATGAGGACCAGTGTGTTATTTATTCAGTATTTTTGGGTGCTGTGAATCAACACTGAAATGATGATTGACTTTTTACTCTCTCAGTGAGAGTGCGCATAGAATACTCAATCAGAAATACTTAATTATTTAAACAATTAATTTCTGAAGGAGGAAAATGCACTAACACATAGAAGTATATTATTAGCTGAGGGTTCAGTGGGAAAATAAAACACAACAAAATTACAGTTTGCATTCAATAAAAAATGTTTAAATGTCCAGAATTAGACTGATTTATTTATTTAGTTATTTATTTTTTAACTATTTCTCACACAAGTGATTGTACTTCATTTTAAATTCAAACGTGGATTTGAGCGGTTTAATTTGTAATTTATACCCAATATTCCAGCTTTTTCCGGTAGTACTGTTTTGGTATTTTTTTCATACTGACTTTGTTCTCATTGTGTCGGTATTCGTCATGTTCTGACTATGACCCCTAAATTTTTAATGCACTCTTTTTTTGACACAAGAAAATGCATAAATTTTGTGTCCATTGTTGTTTCTTCAACTCATTTACCTAAATTCAAACTTTAGAGACCATTAATGCCATACCAAACAATTTCCTTTAATCCTGAGACACACCAGACAATTTTATAAATGCTGACAATTTGTTTTAAAAGAATAGAGACCCAAAAAACATGGCTCAAATTCACCTCCTTATTTTTTGTCATATACAGATTTTATCATTGATCTAAAGCACCATAAAGAGTTATTCTGGTTGATTCTTGTCAGATCGGGTGCTTAGAAAAAGTAATCCAGCATGTTATGATCATTAAATATGGGGTTGAAATTATGCTCGTGGTTTTTAGTTGTTGTAAAAGATGGCTCGTGGCCCATCTGCAGTATCTCTGTGGTCCAGCAGAGGGCCTGGGCCCACAGTTTTGGAAACACCTTTCCCCATAAACCAAATCTCACAGAAGCTTGTGAGATCTAATAAGACAACAAAAACCCCAAAAGATTGGAATATGTTCAATGAAATACAGCTGTTATTAGATGTGATTGTTTTGTGAATATCCTGTATATCCATGTGTTAATATTGAAATAAAATATCTGTAAAGTTTCCTTTGGTAACCAGTTAATGCATTTTGACTTTCATCAAAAAGTAGCTGAAACTGGCTTGAATATAGTGTTTAGAAAATTAGATTTAATGTTTTTCTATGTATTTGAGTTTAAATAGATACTGTATATATAGTTATTAATGTCGATGAATAGCTGTTTTCCCTTTTTAAAAATGATGACTAATTTTGATTGTCAAATATAAACAATAGGTCTCTCTGACAATGAGGATAATTTTAATGTGGCTCATGGTCACCGGAGTTTCAGAGAAGTGTAGGGGGGCTGCACCATTACGGCACATTCACACATACTGACGATATTTCAGCCAATAAAGGGACACACACGGTTAATATATTGACTGTAAATATTGGCAGAAATTGTCATACCTGCAGAAAGAGATATTTATCTTTTTAAGCTTTTGTCTGCCTATACTGATATTGTACTGATTAAACCGAGCATCCCTAATTGCAACAAGCCTCAATTTGAGGGTACGTCCCTGCTTGAATGTTTGAAGTCAAATCAGTTGCATAGACTGTTGAAAATATTTGACTGGATGATATCAGCTGTTTAGTCCTTAAAGGTCACATGTCCTGCTGTGTTTCACCTTTTGTGTCAGGTCTTGGGTGTCTGTTAATTTAATTTAATTAATTGTTAATTGTTAATTAAAAAAATGAAAAATGTTGCCTCTGTAGAGGATCAGATGCAGCTCTTTTTCCTTCTCCTTTGGGAATGCTCTGATCTGAGGGGGCGGGGCTACAGGAGGCTATGATAACGAGATCTGATAACGAGTCACAGTGTCTGCCTGTGAAAGACACAAAACCCATGTAGATGGAGGCTGTATAGCTATGACATCACAAACCCCAAGGGGCGTTTTCTTTACAGCGGCAGAGCGTATTTCTCTGATAACTGAGAGTTTTGTAAAAGGTGTCTGATGTTCTTCTGCTCCCTAAGCCCCTTCAACTACACTAAAGCAAATAAATTTGATTTTGCAGGACGTGGGAGCTTTACGGGGGGCTTTTCAGTGCTTTCCACCATGGTGTCGATGTTGAAAATGGTCTCGGACAAACTTAGATCAACACAAAAACAGACAAAGAGGTGGTGGTAAGACGGGCTTTACCCTCACTAACAGCTTCAGCATGCTGTAGTCATATTAGCCACAACACTAATAATACTTAACTCAAGACAAATGAGTTATAAAATAATTCACCATAAAGACATAAACCATTCAGACTAAAATCATGTTTTGAACCAGGCTGTGAACATGTTTATTTCTAATATGAAATGAACATTTTAACATGGAGTATGTATGGGACCTATGCTGCTTCAGAAACAGCCTCTAGTGGACACTTAAGGAACTGCAGGCTGATGCATGGTCTTCATTTTCATCTTCAGAATCTGATACTTGTTCAGGCCTAAGATTGTCCAGTGTCACGCCATCATTCACATCATCATTTCCATTTTGATCATCAAACTCCATTTCTCCAAATTTTTGTCCTTTCTTTAAAGCTTCCCCCAAATTAGACTTAAAAGATCTTTTATTCTGTTTTCTTCTGATAAGTATTCTTTTTAATCATTTACATGAATAAAGTTTGATACCAAATAAGGAGAAGGATGAGAGGAAGACAGAAAGAAGAAGAGGAGATGGAAAGAGGGAATGAAGGGGAATACTGTAGGAGGAGGGTCAAAGGTCGCTCTCATTTTTTATCCATTACTGCTCAGGGTCACATTCTGGGTCACGACTGTGTGTGTGTGTGCGTGAGATGGAGGGACAAACACCGCCTCATAACCAGATTAGATCCGTTCTACCGACTTACTCTCCATCCCACCATCTCTCGCCCTCTAAAAATAACTCCAGCGTTTCTTCATGTGTGTGCGGGACATGTTGGACAGGAGGAGGACGAGGAGATGAAGGCTGAGCAGAGGAAGATGGAGTGGAGAGGAAGAGGAGAAGAGGAGGCCGGTAGACGGCGGGCGGAGGCGTTTGTATTTGACCGTGGGATGACCTCCTCCCCGTCACCCGCTCACCTCTCCTTCACCTCCCTCCCTCCATCCTTCATCCTGGACAGAGGAGGCCCCGCACACACAGTCTCTCAGAGCGTGGCGTGTCCTGGCAGTGACCTCTGCTCTGCTCAGCAGGAATGTTGAAGGAGAAGATGAGTGAGCGAGCGAGCTGCACACACAAAGGACACATACCACACACACAAAGACACACACACTCATTCAGTCCGTGTTTACATGACCATGAAACCCTGGAAACTCGACCTTTCTTATTTTCATTTTCTAAAAACTTCCGTGTTCAGATGGGAGCGCTACGATAACCACCGCTGTGCTTGTGCACCAGGAAATGACCAAACACTGCAGTTTTCATGCCAGTCCAGAGGGGGCAGTGCAACATGCTTACATACCACTGACTGTAAAAAATAATGGACAAGCCCTTAGACTGTCAGAAGATTTAGACAACACCCTGTGATGTCAGTCATTTGATTATCAAAAGAGCCTTTGGAATGTTGATGGTGTATGCTGCACTGCACGTCATCTCAACCAAACTTCAGATCAACCCTCTCACACATGAACCAGCCGTGTTCAGGCAAAACATTCACCCCTCCTACCCTGACAGCAGGGCTGTTACTAGGGCTGAACAATTTTAGGAAAAGATTTAATTGTGATTTTTCTGGCAGATGTTGCGATTTCAGTTCGATACAGGATTTTCTTCAAATCAAGCTTCTGTGCAATGTTCACGATGTTTACAGTATAGACAACTGTAAGGAAATCAATGATCAAACACACATAACACATTATTCATCATCTATTATTGATGATAAATAATCTGTTTTCATTATTTAAGGGATACTCCAACTTCTACTCCTAAACAGAGGCTTTGTGTTGTTGACCTGCTTACCAGCACTTCCATAAATGCAGATTTCCTGCAAATTCGTAAAATAGTTGACACAACAGATCCTGGATCAGTCAGTAGCGCTGCAAAAAACTGCAGCTTTGGTGATCACATGGTTACGTTGTCTGAAAGTGCGATTTCGATCCGAAAATGATAAATCTTTCAGCCCAACGACAGTATATACTATGTAGTTAGACCAAAGCCCCTTTTTTGAACTAGGCTGTAAAGATGTTTATTCAGGCTGTAAAACAGCCTGCAACCTCTGCACTGTAATAATAAAAACTTAAAATCGCTGGAATCAAATGAATTTTTCAGTTAACTAAACTAAATATTTTTGTTGTGTTATGAACTTAATCAAAGGAGTTATCTCAGCTATCCTTATTAAGTTTTTATGTAAAGTTGGACTATTTTCTTAACTTAAGTTGGCAAAATTTAAAACAATTAGTTTAAGGTCAGGAATATTTAGGCCAAGTTCTGACAACGGGGTTCAAATAAAGACAAAACATCACTGAGTGCTTGATTGGTGCAGTGGTGAGCAAACGTATATGATAAAAAAACATGTGTAAATGGTCTGGGTAGAAATCCCGCCTGGGACTGTCTTTCTTCCAAGTAGTTCTCTCAACCTTAATTTTGACTTTTGACTCAAAAATTCAAAAATCTACCTTAAAATTCTGAGGTATCTGGATTTTTTTTCAGTGTGGGGTTAAATCCTGGATGCTTATGTGGAAGTACTAAAAGCTGCAGTTCCTTGAGTGTCCACTTGAGGCTGATTGCAGGAAACCTGGGTGATATATTTAATTGTGGGAGAAGGATGTTTTTAACGGCCAAATGGCCACAAGAGTCACCAACACCATCACTTTGAGGATAATCCCCTCTGCTCTTTTAGCAAGCATAACCATAGGGCCACTAACATCCCAGGTGAACAAGTTCTTAATGTTTGGTCATTTCTGGCCTGCAATTCCAGTCAAATGCTCTGTCACTGCGGCACTATTTAATGTCACTTTATCATTTGTGAATCTGTAAATATGCCATTGCAATTTTGCACATCCAATATTGGTACATATTACTGTAATTTTTGCACTGCCTCCCAATCTTTTAAAATTCCACTGCCTCCATTATTACTGAAACCGTACCATCATAATTTTGCATTTTACTACATTTTTGCACTGCCCCCCCACTCCTCTCACTATCCTGAGAGCATGTTTATGATAGGCCATGAAATACCTCGATTGTTGTGAAATTGTGATTGTTGTTGTGAACTTGTTTTAAATTTAAACTCTGTCATCCTGATGGAAGCGAGAAACGCCATTTTAATGACCCTGTATGTCATGCTCGTACGGAGAATTGACAAAAGCCTTGAATCCCTGAATCCTTGAATCCTAAACTGTCATTAGCAACCGCAGGTAATGGCTACTGCCGTGCTGCCATAGTGTTCTGCTGCCTGGATGTAAACAACAAAGACGTAATACTAATAAAACAGCATTGGTGATGATTTAATATTTCTCACTAGTCCAACAGCCCGCAGAAGGTGTTTTGGAATGGGTAGAAACTTTCAAAGGCATATCCAGCAGGTGATTGGATGATCGCTCCGTCAATCACATTCATTAATCAAGCGGGTGCTTGTGCCGTGGTGTAAAGTACATGACATAAGCCACTTCGAAGAAAAAACTCCTGTGAAAAACATGTCAGAAATGCAGCACAGTTATCCTTGCTATGGAGAAATGCTTTCAGTTTTGTTTTTCATTTCAAGAAATGCAGTCCAAATCTGATTAACCTGCTACCTAAGCCATTAGCATCTATGCTAATCTCTGCATGAGCAGTATCTTCCTGCCGTCTGGCTCATAGCTCCACCTCTTCCTGCTCTAAAGGACTCTGATTGGGCCATCCTGCTTTGAGCCGCTTGTAGAGTGGAGCTTCACGAGATTGATCTGCTTGATTACAGACATTGAATCAGGTGGATCCAGCTGCTGTGCAAGATTATGCTGCTTGGCCAACACTACTGCGTTATTGGTAATGTCAGGTCGGCCTTTTCAACCAGTACAAAAGTGAATATGAAGCTCTGATGCTCTCGAGTACATTTGGATGATGATTTGTTTTTATATGAAGTGGTGTGTATTTCAGTGCTTATCGTCTAACTGTGCAGAGCGGATGTGTTTGCCAGACTGCATGTCAGTCATCAGGCAGATCCATCCTGAAAATCTTCATATTAAACACAGAGATCGACTTGAACTGTTGTGAGCTGCTGCCAGAGGAACTGCATGTTGGTCTTCTACACGATGATGGAAAAGGTTCTGTCCTCCAAAGTTTGCACTCTGTTTGCACCCATTTTGGAAACTTTTTAAAGCACCCAAAACAACATTGTCAAGCCAAAATGAAAGTGAGATTGATCACAAACGTTAAGAATAGAATAAAAGACGCTCTGTCATCACCTGGTCTGTGTGCTTATGAGGCTATGGACGTGGAGTTCAGAGCTTTAAGTGTTCTCGTGTTAAAGAAAGAAAAACACACACACTCTCTCTTAGGATGATGAATGGGCAGTAATCCACACTGAGACCTGTACACACACACACACACACACACACCCCCACCAAAAGCCTGTTTCACACACACATGTCGAGGTGTTTATGCCGTGCAGATGTTGGACAGGAAACGAGCTGTGTTCAGGGACACACACTCATCTGACACAGCTTATTGATCCCTCTGCTACAGTACAAATCAATACACACCTACTGTACGCTCACACCCACTGAGTCAGGGTCCTGGGGGGGTCGGGGTCAGGTATCAGCCTGAGGTCAGTGTAGTCATTCAGAGGGTAAAGGTCAGGTGGAGGTCACACACTGTCAGAGAGGAAGAGCTGACGATGGGCAGATAAAAGCTGAAGTGCTGATCAGCTGTGTGGGGAGATGTTTGTGCGAATATTTGTAGATATCCAGAAAACTATGTAATATTTATTCATCCAGAGCTGAGCGTTGTTTTCTTGTTTCACATCCATTTCTAGAACAAATATTCCGTCACAATGAGAGGAACAGGAAAAGCAGGGTACACACAACCCCACAATCAGGCCAACTTTCAGCTCGGATCTGTCCTGGTGTATTGGTGTAACGGAATACCGTGTTAACTGATGACTTACTGGTGACTGTGCTGATAGATGTCTCAGTTGGAAAAAGCACAGGGTGAACCCATCAGTGCTTCACGTTAATTTATCAGTGTATCAAAGATCATTAGTTTATATGAGACAATACAGCCGAGGAAACCACACTAACAAACATATCTACGGACAAAGTCAACCATGGTGTCAACTCAAAGGCACCAGTGTACACGGTCACCAGTTGAATTCATACTCCAAACTTGTTTCCTTGTTTCCCGACTTCTGCAGGATTTCCCCTGATGTTCAGTCGTGTTTGTGTCTGTTCAGTCTCATTATTCCGTTGATGATCGTGGACTTGATTTACCAGGATTTTTTTTAACAACATATTTGTGTTTTATGTGACCAGACAAATAACAATAGTGCAATTTACAGAAAATATACATTAAATTGACAACATAATCACCCCAAATAAAATAAAATAACACATATATAAAATATAATAATGGTGATGAAATAAAATAAAATAAAATACACAACACACATCTCAACAACAACTCAGCACCATTTTCCAAGTTAATTGGCTTGATAAAGACCATATTTCTTGAAATTCTTCCCCCTTTCCCCTGACAATTTGAGTAAGTTGTTCAAATACAATGCATGATGCCATCTCCTTTAATTATATATGCATTGAGGGCACATCTATTTTCCTCCAGTATAAAGATATCAACCTCCTGGCCTGCAGGAGTCCAAAATCGAAGAGTGTCCTGTGGTAAAAATACAGTTCTCTGGGTTTATACCCAACACACACCTTTGCTTGAAAAGGCACACTCACTCTTGATTTATCAGTGTGTCTTTTAAACTTTTTGTTCTTGTTGTTTCTGCTGCTGTGATCAGTCTGTCTCTCCTCTGCTCTCCACTGATCCCACTGGTGACCTGCAGACTGCAGCTCGCGTCCACGTTAATTCTGGACGACATGCACAACCAACGCAGGGGACGTCCGCGTAGTTATCAGCAAGTATATCTTCAGCTCAAGGCATCCAAGGCAACACAGACTTAGCAAAATGGACTGTAAAATTATGTTATAAACAAAATTATACATATTTTTCACCTGGTAAATAAACATCAACGTGAAGAAAACTTTGCTTCATAACTTTACCTTTATTGAGCTAATCGCTAATCATGTTATGTTAGGTCATCATTTCTTTTCAAATCATTTAAATGGAACTATTATTAAATTATCTCACAGTAGTGTGAACTGTAGCTAGGGCTGGGTGATATGGCCTAAAAATAAAATCTCAGATTCTATTCCTCAAGACTGGATTTACTATTTAAATCCATTTTTCCCGTCTCAAAAAAAAAAAAAAAAAACCTCCTAGTGACACAAAAAAATACATGAATCAATTTTTGCCTTTGTGTTGTCAAAATATATTCTCAAACCAAACAGAATTTCCCTCTTAAAGCTTAAGTGTGTGCCATAAAATGTTGATAATGTAGTTCAAACATAGGGAGGTTTGTCTACATAAACAGTGAAGGCTGAGATAATTTCACAGTATATAACATGAAACTCTGATCAAAATTTAATCTAATTTAAAAATAAATACATGCCTATAAAAGTGATTGTGCAAAACCTGACACGGCCTACCATCATGACAACTGTAAATGTTCAGTATTTATATTTTCAAACATTGCAATAACTTATGATTGGAGTAAGCCAAGAAAAAAATCTTGATTTTTGATTTTTAAATCTTCTGCAGAAAACAGTTCAAATTAATTGATTTAACTGTTATATTGTCCGGCCCTAACTGTAGCTAAAGATGGTATTTCAAAGTGAACCCAACTAATTATCGCTGATATATACATTACAAAGTCAGGTAAGGGGCTAACGCTGATGCTTTAATTCAGAATGAATCTGCCTTTTAGAGTTTAAACTTTGGTTAATTTGTGCATAAACAAAAGGAAAGTCGGCAGAGGAAACTCTGCAGAAACACACACACAGCTTCACAGCTTTGTGCAGCTGATATTAAAGTCAAAAATATTAGTACAGGTAGATTAAAAAGTCTTCTGTGCAGTTTGATTGTGATATTTATTTATTTTATCCATCTAGAATGCTGCAGAGCGGTCTGTGATTTTATTTTCAGTCATTTTAGAAAGATGAAACTGTTGACTGAAGATCATCTGAGTGTGTTTGTGCTCCGTGTTAAACAGTTTTAAATGAATCATTACACTTGTTATGGAAAGCAGCACCAGTGTGTTCGTGCACGTGTAAGTGTGTGTGTACTGTACGTGTGTGTGTGTGTAACCATAGCTACCCCCAGTGCCGTACATTTCCCTACCAAAGCAGCAGGGAGCCTCAGACCGCCATCCATCTCTCTCAGCCGCCGCTCAGCGTGTGTGTGTGTGTGTGTGTGTGTGTGTGTGTGTGTGTGTGTGTGTGTGTGTGTGACCTCCTGATGAACCAGCCGCCGATCGCTACCCCATCATCCCTCTGCAGCTCGCACACACACATGTGGAGGTGCTATAAAACATACAGTATGTATGAACATGACGACACACACAGCAGCGTGAAGGTGATGTGTGTTTAATGGGATCCAGCTCTTTTTAATCTGCTGCCTGCTGCACAGATGGAGCGAGTTGTGAGTGTGTTGGTGTGTGTGCCACAACAAAAGGACAGAGGAGAGTCAGAGCGAGAAGAAAGGAGAGGATGAAGTGAGTCTGAGTCTGAATGTGAGCCGCTCTGCTCTAAATGAAAACAGAGCGAGCCAGCAGATGAATATATGATGAAGAATCTGTGTCAGTACCAGCCGTTTCATGCCCGCAGGGAGCCACATGAACTTTTCAACTCGCTCTTTTCTCCTTTACTGTTCCTGCACTCAGCTCTGTGAGGATGCCCCATGAGTCCAAATCCAGTTTTCTCATCATTTGAATGTAATTCTTAATATCTGGAATTCACTAAAAACCATCAGCTGTACTCTGTAACAGAGCTGACTGTAGAGTTGATTTTAAAACCTTAGCTCATCCCCAAAACGTGTTTGTTTTTGTTCAGTCTATTCACACTTAAAATTCACTTTATCAGGTTTAACTGTTTGTTAATGCAATCAGCTAATCAGAAGATCAGCATCAGCAACCTAAAGCATGAGGGCATCAGGATAATGACCCCAAACTGGGCCCAGAAGTGGTTCAGGGAGCAGCCAGTCAGAGCCCCCTTCATCTTCAGAGCTCCTTCATTCTTCAAGCTGCTGAAACATCCCTCAGAGATGTTGGTGCAGATTTTAGGGCTGAACATCCATGATAAGAATCTCCTGCTCCACCACATCCCAAAGGAGCTCTACTCGATTGAGATCTGGTGACTGTGGAGGCCACTGGAGTACAGTAAAGAAACCAGTGTGAGATGATCTGAGCTCTGAGACATGGAGCTGCTGGAAGTCTCCATCAGAAGATGGTCCACTGTGGTCATAAAGGGATGGACATGGTCAGCAACAATCCTCAGGTAGGCTGTGGGATTTGAACCATGCTCAGGTGGGACTAAGGGACCACCAACAGCAGCCTGAACCACTGATCCAAGGCAAGATGAATCCATGCTTTATGATGTTCACACCAAACTCTGAGCCTACATCTGAATGTGGAGCAGAAATCCAGACTCATCAGACCAGGAGACACTTTATAATATTCTGTGGTCCAGTTTTGGAGAGCCTGTGTGATCTGTAGCCTCAGTTTGCTTTTCTTAGCTGACAGGAGTGGCACCTGGTGTTGTCTTCTGCTGCTGTAGCCCATCTGGACGTGTTGTGTGTTAAGAAATCGTCTTCTGCAGACTTTGGTGATTATTTGAACTCCTGTTGCCTTTTTCTCCAGAGATAGTGGTGCGTTAAAATCACAGTAGATCAGCCCAACTGTGCAACCATGCCACATTCAGAGTCTCTGAAATCATCTTTCTTCTCCATTCCGATGCTCGGCTTGAGCTTCAGCAGGTCGTCTTGTCCATGATTATGTGCTTAAATGCATTGAGTTGCTGCCATGTGAGTGGTTGATTAGAAAATAGTGTGAAGAAGCAGTTGACTGGGTGAACCTAATTAAGTTGAAGTTAACTGGTTTATCATGTCACTTTACACTCCTTAGTAATGTCCTGTGTCAAACTTTGATAAATTTGTTTGTCACAAGCTTCAGACAAAAGAAATTCATGAAAACATCCAAAAATGTGAAATTTGATGGAGTACAGTCGTCCTCCCTTCGTGCTAAGAAACTGTGAAACTATAACTGACAAACACATGATTGACTCTGAAATTTGTAATCTAGTAACAGGTGGTAAAAGCTGTCAATCATGGCAGGGAGGCGGGACTTTGTGTGAATTATAATTCCAATAAAGAATCCATAAAATTAAATTGATCTTTGAATTAGCAGACAGAGCGAGGTAATGGTGATTAGTGTGTTCAGCATGGCAGAGCTAATTAGAGCAACAGCTGCTCTGTGTGTGTGTGTGTATGTGTGTGGGAGGGTGTGTGTGTGTGTGTTCCTGTGTACGCGTGCATGTGTGTGTGTGTGGATTGATGGTTTCTGGTCTTAGACTTCAATTTCCTCCTCGTCCTGACACGTCAGAGGCTGTACATCAGTAACACACACATACACACACCATCTGTGCATACATCTCTATAATTTACAGCACACTCTGTGTGTTTTGGTTCTTTATAATTGTTTCCCTTGTTCACCTCACAGCATCATACATGGAAATAATCTAATCCAACAACACAAAATAAGTTTGCTGTAACTTCATGATCAAAATGTTTAATAATGAAACTTTATTATATTTATGGAGGGTAATAAACCTCCTCTCGGTGTGTTTATGTATTTTTATTAGTGAAGTTCCAGTATTTGTGTTGGATTATATTTACCGCCTCACATCAAACTGCAGTAATCTAATTACACATGCAGCAAAAATGAAATAACATTAGGCATCTAAATTATTAAAACATCCTAAGAGAGTATAAATATAATTTTTATTTCCTCGGTTTGGTTTGGTTATTTATTTCTTTCATTTTCCTGTTGGGATTTTTTGTGCACAAACACACACACTCACAGATGCAATAATTTAAGGATGCATCAATATGATTGGAGAAAAGTCAAATATTACAGCTGTAAATATTCATGTTGTGTTTTCCCCCTTATTTACTTCTTCACACTCTGAGATTCAGTGTTTGGCAATATTAGCTTAAAAGGTATTGCCCACAAGCTGAGCTGCAGCCTCATAGGTGGAAAATGAAGCCAAAAGGCTGCAGTTCTTAGAGTGTCCACCAGGGGCGGTCTTTTAAGCAGCACTGCCGTGTTTAAATGTTCATTTTTACAGCAGAAATAACAAGTTTACAGCCCAGTTCAAAGAAGGATTGGTCTGAATAGTTCATGTCTTTATGGATGGACTTTCTAGTGCAGAGGTTTCCAGCCACCGGGCTGCAGACTGGTCTGTAGATCATTTGGCTGAAGAGAAACAAAAAGAGAAGAAAAGAGAAAAAAGAGAGAGCAGTTTAAGAGTCATGATACTGACAACTAATCACTATTAAAAAAGAACCATGAATCTTCTCTGGAAACATCACCGTCTTCCATCTGTCTGCCTTTGAAAAGTCTGATTTTCTGTCAGTTCACTAAAGTTTTACAAATTTCCCCTCCTTTCCGCTGTGCAGCAGCACAGTCAAAAATAAGTGCTGCAAGTGCAGAGAAACATCATGTTAATCTGAAACTCAACTGTAAGAAACAGCAGAGCGAGGAGGCTCACATTTAAAGATGCAGCAGTATGCAGGAAAGAGCACAGGGTGGAGAGACATTATTTGAGGGTTTTATTTGATTTATTTATTTATCACCTTATAGGAGTCTTTTTCAACTGGCTTATTGTGCATTTTCATATTGCCATGACGATAACACTGAATTGACTGATGACAGAAACCAGCTGCTGTAATACCACAATTTCCCAGCTTGGGATCAATAAAGTCGATCCATCCAAAAATGTGGTTTATTGGTCAAGCCGAGTGGGTTTGCTTATCTTTGTCTTCGTCCCCGCCCCCTTCCTGCTCCTTCATAAAGGCTGGTTATAGGTGCTGTATGTCTAGTTTGTGTAATTCAAGACAATCTCAGTTCAGTTATTTATTAATTAATAATTTTATAATTTAATTGCATTTAAAAAGGTCTTACATGATTATAATTTAATATTTGCATCATTATGATTTACAGTATTTTGGTTATTTCATGTTAATAAAAAGAGTCAAGGAAAAAATAAGAGCCTGTAGCTTTAAGGAAGCCGGTGAGCTCAGTGCCCTGACTGTGTGCGAGGTATTTTTGTACATATTAGTGGCCATGTTGGGCAGAAAAACATAGTAAGTTCGTTTTTTTTTGTATTTATTTATTATTGTATTTTTGTTCAATAAATCTGAGAAGCCGAACCTTGGTGGAGGACCCACTTTTAGAAATGTGCGTCAGTCATAAGCTCTGGTGAAAGGTTTTATTGGAAAACCCACACTGCCTTACATAAAAGCAGTGTGGTACTAAAAAGTTGGGGGACCATACATTTCGGGTTGAATCAGTTCTGTAAAATCAGAGTTGATGCAAAGGGCAGTGAGCTTATGATGATATATCACTGTGTAGACCAGTTTATTCTTTGGTGCCAAAGCTATGCCATAGCTGCACTTTAGTGTCTCAAACCATCTCAAGTATTTATTTATTAGTGTTTGCATTACTCTGCAGTACACCGTGGAACACTGCGTGACTAATGTTCAGGTTCTGCCATGTCTTCTTGTTTGAGGGAAACCACGGTGACTGAAATGGAGCTTGTAATGTTAGAGAACACATTGAGGATAAAAATTTATCATATGATTGTAGCTGACATATATTAGAATTACTGCCTATTTAACATAAAAATAAAACATGCACACATGAATATACGTGGTCCATGAGTTTATTTGTGTGTGTGTGGCCATCATCCATTTAATCCAATTAGCTCCCCTGTCTTGTCGTCCTAAACCGGAGTGTGTTTGATGGTTATAACTTAGTGGTGGTGTGTGTGTCCACCGGTGTAAAGCTCTAATTGATGTTTATGGTTGTAAAAGAGTCTTGTAATTGTTCCAGCTCCCACAGTTTGAGCCAAAAAGACAAAAAGAGGCTGAAAGTTTGAGGAGATCAACAATAAGAGTTTAAAGGAAAATCACTGACCATTTTTTGATTTTATTTTTGTGTTTTCAAACAATACAGAGCCTCCACTTATAGACCTGTAGTGTTCTTATACATTCTCTGTATTAATAAACAAAATAAAATTACTTTCACTACATAGAGAAATGCTGCACAGACATGTTTCTTACCTGAACCACTCTGCATGTATGAAGGATAAGCTCTCACTGCAGCGTCACTGGCCTATTTCAGTCCTCTGTCTCTCCTTTTTCTCTCACCTGTGTGTCCTCTCTCTTCAGCCTCCCTCACTCATCCAGCCATTACCCCCCTCTCTCCCAACATGTCCTACAAAGTTCTCTTCCTTCTCTCACTAATTTAAGAGCTTTGACACAGACCTGGTTTAAGTTTAAATCTTGTTTAAAATGTTTTAATGTGGTAAAAGCACCATAGAGAAGTTAGTCAGCATTTTAGCACTTGGCCCAAAGTCAATGGGATTTTAAAATTAGCTTCCCAGTAAATACCTGAAATAATATTTTATTATGCAACATCAGTGCCAACATCTGAGTGCCAAACGGCTGGGATGGGTCGGCGCCTCCAAACCTGAGGCCATGGTGCCCCACCGGAAGAAGGATGATTGTTCCCTTCAGGTGGGGAGTCGGTCTTTTCCTCAAGTGAAGGAGTTTAAAGCCTCTCGGGGTCGTCTGATATCGCCCCAATATTGAGTTTTAAAGCTTGATTGTTTTTTAAAAGAGTGGTTTCCTACTAACTGGAGGAGGGGCCAATGGAATAATTTCTGATTGTTTTTCATAAACAGTAAAATAAAGACGATAGCTTCAGCAACGGGCACCAGCTTGATCAGGTCATTCGATCAGGGGAGCTTTTTCAGCTAGAGGTCACATTGTAGCATTGCACGCTGGAGGTGTGGTCGCTGCTTTCAAGTTGATCCATTGAGATTCCAAAACAGCCTGACATTAGCTTTTTTTTTTTTAAACAATATATTTATTGAACAAAACAGAAAAAAGAAAATTGACATGCACAAGTGCTAATAAACTAAAGCACTAAACACACTAATTTCCATCTTCCATACAGGTTATTATACATACGGAAATAGTATGTAAAGACATAACTGGAAATAAAGAGAAAGATACAGTCAAAGGCATTTTGCCATTTTCTTGGAACTGATTTCAGATATCCATGTTGCAAGCTTTCCATCACAGAAAACTCAGTCTTTTCTTCTTCTCCCTATGACAAATCTATATTTTTCACCAAAGCAATGAATGGCCCCATGTTTTTCTTCAGACAGGTCTCGTTTTCCTTTTCTCATGTGTGTCACTCTCTCCAGAGGAAATGTAACTAGAAAAGCACTCAGAGAGCGCAGACCTCCGCCAAGCAGCTTCAGTCCACCCCTAACACAATCTCCCAATGACAAAGTATCCCTCAAAAGAAATTCCTGGATCCAACCATTTTTTTGTGGAGTTATATGCGCAAATGCCGAAAATGGTCCTATCTTGCAATGTTAAATAATCCTTTAAAAAATTCCTGGATCCGGGTGGTGATCCGGATCAGTCCCACAATCGAATCATTTGTTCCTTATCCCATTCCACACATTTCCTGAAAATTTCATCCAAATCTGTCCATAACTTTTCAAGTTATCTTGAACACAAACAAACCAACGCCGGCAAAAACATAACCTCCTTGGTGGAGGTAACAAGCATTGGTCTAATCATTGGGAAACATTTGGTCTCTTGGTGTTTTTCCAAAATATTGCAATGGATCCTCTGGCATGCAAAAGACACATGTCTATCATTATCTGATCCTTTTTAGTAAAACTGTGATTTTTGGGATATAGTCCTAAGATAAATAGCCCAGGATCCATTGGAATATCTTTGGAAATCATCTTTTCAATCTCTTTTTTTTAACCTCTTCCCAGAATTGTTTCATCTTATAACACTGCCACATTCAGTAAAACAATGTCTCTTTCTCATCAGTACACTTTTTACATACACCTGGAGTATTTCTGTTTAATTTGACTGGTGCTGACATCAGCTTTTTACTCCTGCCGACTCAGATTAATCTTAGGAAGTTGTGAAAGTTGGTTTGTTCATGGAGATTATCATGATGGACAAGTTTGATGAACTGTTGTTGTCCACAGAGCTTATCAGCAAAGATCCAAGACCACAGAGTAATCCCATCAGCTCTGGGTTTAGATAACAAACATGTTGCTATCTTCTGGATCTGCCCACGTAAATACATCACCCTGCACCACCCTGTTATGGAGAAATCTGGTTTGGTGCTCTTTGGTGCTTGAAGAAGGTCGGAGTGTAACTGAACTGCAGTAACACACACAGGACTGTTTCCTCCTCCTCACTGACACTGCTCAGAAGTGTTGTTGACAATCAGGGTCTCCAAATGTTTAATCAGACGAGAATCTCAAGACCCACGTTTACAGATGAGGAACATTAATACTACTTAAACTCTTAAAAAATATAATTGTTCTGCAAACAAAGGGTCATTTTTAGTGTTTTTCACAATCTTATTATTTTAACAGGAAAAATAAACCAAGAGGAAAGAGTGTGTGGTCCATCTGAGTGCTCTTAGTCTGCGTTGTGTCCATCAGTGCCCTCACGCACACACACTGTAACAAGCTGCAGCATGTCCATCACTATCTGCAAAGAATGAAAGTGTGTGATGGTGAGGAAACCTATGTGTATGTCTAAGAGTCTGACCCTTGTGACCATCATTGAGGCGTGCAGCAGTGTAAGCCGGGCAGAGGTCAGCCAGAGGTCAGGTCAGAGGTCAACCAGAGGTCATCAGACTCTCCCTCTTCTCTATCAGATAGTGGGCCTTTGTCTGCCTCAGCATCTCCTCACACCCCAAACAACACAGCACAAACACTCTGAGCACACACCTAAAGTCTAAGGCCTGACCAAGGCCTTGTATGCATGACAACAGTCCACTGAAAATGAGCTTTTGTAAATTAAGGTTATGTTTTTGCATAGTTTTTGTGCTGAAGTTTTACTCTCTAACGAGGACCACAGTCTGGCTGCATTCTGCTGTTTATCACCTTCAAAAAGTATGGTTGGGTATCATTTGTTCATTGTGGGCGATTTAAGATACTTTCCAAATGGCGTCAGGACAGTTCCTGAATCAATTATTTAAAAAATGAATGCACAATGTTGGATTTTTGCTGATATCAGGTATAATGATATTGGCCTGTTTCTTTCAAGGGTAGAGTCCAGTTTTGTTGGATACAGATTTAACACAAGAAAACAACAGTTTATTCCTTAATTAATAAAAGTGCACATTATGTGATGATGATGTAAACCGTTTTGGTACATCTGTACATTCTGACAATTTTACAGCCAAAATATTGGATGTTTTTGGACAGTATAAGTCCAAAATATCAGCTTTATATATCAGCAAAAGTTCTCATATCTGCTGATACTGATCCTGTTCTGATAATATTGTGCATCCCAAATTTGAACTAGAAATCATGGATTTGTAAAGTTATTTCTCATCGCAGCCAATGTCACCATACTTCTGTTTTGTGCTTTTCAGCAACTTTGCCTCTGATATGAAGTGACTGATCTCAAAAAGAGTCACCACAGTCTGTGTGTCACCACATCAGTGCCCATCCCTGTAACACCATCACACAGCTAAAACACGCCACAATCACACGGATGCAGATTGTGTGTTTGTTCATGTGCAGAACAAACTAAACTGTTCTGCACCATTGAGCTCTCATGGCATGCTGATACGCTCATTATGTTGGCAATCACTGCTATGCTAACATCCTCTTCATATTCAAAGGCTGTCATTTACATGTCGGGGTCGGCCGGGTCACCAGGGAGTGCAGCCGCTCTAAAATCAGAGATGATAATCCAACGCAGTCTGTCATTCAGGAGTTCAGATTATGGAGATGTCAGGCTTTGACACTGCTGAAAACATAGAAACAGTGTCATGTTGGCAGAGGTGGATCACTTTTGTTTGGTGACATGAATCAGTGACCTGAGAGCGAGCGGCAGCTGCAGGACGAACTCGTCTCCATTCAAATCAGTGTTTCTTCAGCAGCTCTGAGCTCAGGCTGCTCGCACCAAAGAGTCAAATCAGCCGGCTGCACATTTGACTTTGGCACCTTTGGTTCAGTTTGCATGACACTCAGTAAACAGGCCGATCTGTGTGTGGGTGTGTGTGCGTGTGTGTGTGTGTGTGTGTGTGTGCTGGCTAAAGAAAACAGTCACATGTTTGAAGAGAGGAAATGCAGCACAAAACACACAGAAAGAATGACAGTCAGGTAAATTAATTCAGTGTGTTTTTACAGAGAGGTCAGAGTTTCCCCAAAGTTTATCTGTTTGCTATGGCGGGCATTGGGAGGGAATTTTAGAGGTCAAAGGTCAGAAAGTCAAGGTCACAGGGCCTTTTGCTCATCCTGTAGGTCTGAATGTGATGTAGAGAATAGGGTTGCAAAGGGGCGGGAAATTTCAGGTACATTTCCAAAAACTGTCCAAAAACTTTCCAGCGGAAGTTAAGCTGGGGAATTTGGGAAATATTTCAAATCAGGAACTTTTCATGGGAGTTCACTGGAAATTAGGGGAATTTTAGATGAACTGTATCATATCGAAACATAAATATAAACATTTTATTTTGTCATAGCCAGACAGTCATGCAAAATAATACAATTAAAAAACATTTCAACAGCTTTGTGTGTAAGTAGAACTTTATCAAGTTTTAATTACTTTGCTGATCAGTCATATCAACTTATCTTTATGTCCAAAGGCTCAGATGTGTCCTCAATAGTCCACGGTTTTAGAAATCATGTGTGCACGTGATGGAGAAGTGCACACTGAACACACCTAAGGTCTAAGGCCTGACCAAGGCCTCTTATCCGTGACAAAAGTCCACTGAAAATTGGCTTTTTTAAATCAAGTTATGTTTTTGCTCACATGCTGCCATGTAAACATTACCAGAATAGTTTTTGTGCTGAAAATCTTTCTCTGTAACGAGGACTGAAGTCTGGCTGCATTCTGCTGTCTGTAAGCTTTGATAAGTAGGGTTGGGTATTATTATGTTTCTTACCCAATATGGGCGACTAAAAGATACTTTCCAAATGGTGTCAGGACCTTAACAGTTCCTGATTCAGTTATTTAAAAAAGGAATGCACGATATTAGATTTTTGCTGATATCTACATGCAGGGGGCGCGCCTCAACACCCCTGCGATGTGATTGAGTAACAGTAGAGATGTTCTTGAGTATGAGTGAGATGAGTTTTTATCACTAAGAAAAGCTTACAGGTGAATTCTAGTTCTCCAGTGGCAGGCCCCTCATAGATGTCAGAGGATCCACACGACTTAATAATATTATTGTTAAGGTCAAACACTGTTGATATTTGGGTTTTAAGAATGCAGGACTGGGTCTTGATTCCTGTCCCTTGTCATGGGTCAGAGGTTATCTTGATCACAGTCAAATGTCCACCTTGACTCAAGGACATATCAGCCTGGTTGGGACGGGGTCAAAAGTCTTTGGGCCTCACTTGATGATTGGTTTTTGAAGGTCAGAGGCCAAGTGAGCCACCACAGTCCCGTAGTAGGCCTCACTGAGGTCTAAACCTGCCAGTCTGTAGATCAGTGTCTACCTGCCACTGCCCAGACTTTGGGCAAGGCCGTCAGGTGTGTGTGCTCAGTGGATTATGAAGTTAGATCTGTGAAACTGTCCTCATGTCTGTGATCTTTTATTTATTAACTCCGCTAAGATCTAAAAACAGTCTGCTGTGTATTCAGACTAATCTGACCGAGTCCCGTCGCCATGGAGACGGAGGCTAAACCCGACCCGACACAAAGGTCCTGGCCCCACATTCAGAGCTCTTACTTAACGAGCCAAACCTCCAAACTCTTTGTCTCCAATCTGACGAGGATCAGATCATAGGAGGAGAACCAGGAGGAAGACCAGGACCAGGAGGACTGAGGAGCAGGGGAGAGGACCAGGAGGGCCGAGGAGAGGGGGCGAGGCGGATACATGTTCAGGTCAAATGGCGAATTTTGGGGTGAAACTGAGTTCACATTAACATACAGCTCTGAGAGTGTGTGTGTGTGTGTGTGTGTGTGTGGGTATGCATCTCGTCTCCACTGGGGCGGGTGACACCAAATTTGTAACCGGGCGACGCCAACAGATGGAGCCCCGACTGTGGCTGCTCGCACACTCAGAGGCCTCGTTACAGGGATGAAGAACACCGCAACAAGAGCGACAACCTCCCGGGGTCAAAATGTGGACACACTCACACCAAACAAGCCGGGCCTAGGTCTCTAAATAACAAACACACAATTACACACAATAACAAACACAATAACATAATAACAAACAATCATAACACACAAACACACGCACATCTGCGTAAACAAAGAGGGAAATGCAGGACAGACTAGGGCTGGGTGATTTGGTGATTTGGACCAAATCGTAGCTTTATCTAGCTTAGCTGAATGCTGATGCACAGTAATAATATTTATTTTTCAGCAATATTTTGATTATTCTAACATTCCTATAAGATTTTGAGTCATGGAGATGATTTAGTTTGTAACTGTATTGATCCGTCATAAAACCTGGTTATGTTCCCCATCCCTATATAAGCTCATAATTTAAGGTCATTTGGATTTGCTAAAGGAAGTCTCCGTCTGTGTGTGAACACAGATTGAACCTTGAACTGTGGTTAACCCCCTCCTCTCTCGCCGTCTCCTTCGCTCGCCCTTTATTGTTGCTCCTCTCCTTCCTCTCTCTCTTCCTGTTTCTGACACCTCCATTTGTTTTCTCTGTCGCTCGACCAGCCTCCCTCTCCCTCTCTCTCCCTCTCCCCCTTTCTCTCTCTCCCCCTTCTCTCTCTCTCCCCCCTCCCTCTGTCTCTCCCCCTCGCTCCCTCTCTCCGTCTCTCTCCCCCTCCCTCTCTCCCTCTCTCTCCCTCTCCCCCTTTCTCTCTCTCTCTCTCTCCCCCTTTCTCTCTCTCTTCCCCCTCCCTCTGTCTCTCCCCCTCGCTCCCTCTCTCCATCTCTCTCCCCTCTCTCCCTCTCTCTCCCTCTCCCCCTTTCTCTCTCTCTCTCTCTCCCTCCCTCTCTCTCTCCCCCTTTCTCTCTCTCTCCCCCCTCCCTCTGTCTCTCCCCCTCGCTCCCTCTCTCCATCTCTCTCCCCCTCCCTCTCTCCCTCTCTCTCCCTCTCCCCCTTTCTCTCTCTCTCTCTCTCCCCCTTTCTCTCTCTCTTCCCCCTCCCTCTGTCTCTACCCCTCGCTCCCTCTCTCCATCTCTCTCCCCTCTCTCCCTCTCTCTCCCTCTCCCCCTTTCTCTCTCTCTCTCTCTCCCTCCCTCTCTCTCTCCCCCTTTCTCTCTCTCTTCCCCCTCCCTCTGTCTCTCCCCCTCGCTCCCTCTCTCCGTCTCTCTCCCCTCTCTCCCTCTCTCCCTGTCCCCCCCGTGCTGAATCAGAGCCTGACCCAGTACAGTGTTTCTGCAGTACCTGTTAAACAAAAACAAAATTTTCAATAAAATACAAAAATATTTTCAACATGACAGCAACATTTTTGTTAAAGAATTTCTAAGTAATAAAACAAAAATTTGACATTTTCATTAAAAATTTACGTGATATAAGTAAAATACAGAAATGATTTTCAGCCTCGAGCCTTTTTAATGAATTTAAGATATTTCTTTTTTTATCTGATTTATATGACAGATTTGTCTGAACAAAATTAAAACTTCATTTACAGAAAATATACAACCACTCCTTTTCTAACTAATACTGATACAACCGCTTTAATAATACATACAACAAAAGTAGCATTTTCAGAGGAAATGCTGATTTTATTTTATTAGAAAATAACATATTAGAGTGCATGGTTATAGTCCTAGTATTGAACACTGATAATCTTAAAAAATAATAATATGATACATTTTGATTAAATCTTTGTTATTAAATGTTGTTTTATGTCACTGTGTCTGTTAGATTATATTTATTAGCTCCCAAAGGAGGTTTTGTTTTTGCCCCCTTTGTTAGATTCTTTGTCTTTATTTGTTTGTTTGTTTGTGAACAGATCACTCAAATACTAACGCACTGATTTGGATGAAATGTTCAGTGAATGTTCGTCATGCATAAAGACGGAACAGATTCGATTTTGGAGGTGATTTGAATCCAGATTTGGATCCAAGAATTTATTAATGGATTTGTTAACACTGTGAAATAGAGCAGTCTTCCACTTTTTTTTTTTTTTGCTTGCTCAACAACGCTGGAAACAAGGTTTGCTAGTAAATGTTATTTATTCATAAAGAATGAATTTTATTATTATTATTATTATTATTGTTGTGGTTATTTTTATTGGCTATAATATTTCTTTATCAGTACTGCAAAATTAAAAATACTAGAAAACTAGAAGTGCTCAATGAGAACAACCCTCCTTAGGTATTTCTGACGTTCTAATTGAAGTCCTCAGCAAAAATATGGAAAATTGTTCATCTGGCAATGTTAACAAATCATAAAAATAAATCTCTGCATCTGGATTCAAACCACCACCAAAATCAAATCCCTTTTTTCCTGTGCACCAACCAACATTCACTGAAAATTTCATCCAAATCTGTTAGTTTGGAGTTATCCTGACCAACAAACAACCAAACAATAGATCTAACTAACTAACAAAGGTCACAAAACAAAACCCCTGTGGTGAAGTAACTGTACCACACTGAATGGTTAATATTACACATGTTCATGTTAATTAATTTCATAATAGTCAGCACTAAATAAGGATGCATGAGTCCTGTTTTATCAGCATTTACCTTTTCCATTTTTGTGAGGTCATGTATGTGTTGGAAACGCATAATATTTTGATTTATAGTCACCGATGCTGTTTTTTTTTAATGTAGGCATCAGTGATGACGAGTTGGAATATTGTGGTACACTAAATTTTCTGCAGATATTACAGCCTAACATTTGATTTGTTTGGTCTAGTTATATCAGCTGTAAATATCTGCTGATGCTGATAATGAACTTGATAAGCTATGATCTGCTGGCACTGATATTATGATGATAATATTTTGCATCCCTAAAGATAAATCTCATTAGGGATGCAAAGGATATATTTATCATTCATTTTTTTTTTTTACATTTCATTCGGCATAATTTGATTTGATTTATTTTCTTCACCTCTAGACCTTATCAGGTATAAATGCTTGGAATAATATTAAACGCCAACTTGAAATATAAAATAATTAATGCAGAAGTTACCAAATCTATGTCCAAAACTGAAATGATAACTTGTACACTTTGTTTTAATGTGCACTTAGTTGTATGACAAAATCATTTTTGCGCTATAAGATATTATTTCTTTAAAACATAAATTAATTTGTAAATAAAAATGTAAATACTGTAAATACATTAAACATATTTTTTAAATGTTTTAAATCATACTCATGAGGTAGATATATATTTTTAAAACCCCTCTGTTTTATAATTCACTTTGATACTGATCAACAGAAATCAGGTAAAAATAATAAGGGCCTTTGATAATTATATTTTTGTTATGATGAATTTATTTTATTTAAAATAATTTTTGCCCTCCTAACTGTGTTGAAAGAGCAGGGATGGTGTCTTCAGTCGGGATTTAAAGGCTCAGAGGAAAGAGGCCGGAGGCTGGAATCAAACCCCTGAATCGAGGCCGCCCACGTGGGACGAGAGCCCCGACTCAGGGAGGCAGGCCGTCAGTGTCTCTGGTGCAGATGGTTTAAACTCTGACAAAATATTAAAGTCAAACAGAGAAAATGACTGAAACTTGATTTTTATGACTTAATTTCTTCTCTCTTGGTGCTCATTGAACGACTCTAATTTAAGTCCTTATTTAATTAATCTCACCTTTAAGATACAATCATTATTTATTTTTTAACCCCTCCCACTCAATGATATTTATTTATTTTACTTATTATTTTCCCCCTTTTATTATAATTGTTATTATCTGTTTTTTAACATTTTCTCCACTTTATACTCGTCTCATAGTTTCATCAGTTTGACTTTACCCAGTCGTCTCCTCCATATTTAGTGCAGATTTACGTCCAGCCGTCTGATTCAGTCTTTGATTCATGAAAACACGGACAGAACAAAAGCCTGGGCCTTAAATTAGGGTGCACTTTTAACAGGAGATTTACGGTACTTAAAAACAAAGAGAGGCAGCAGTTCCTCTGAATCTGCATGTGTGTGTTCGTGTGGGTAAACTGAACACGCGGTGAACCCTGAACTGAACTTGAACCGCCGCCGGGGTCGTGAGGAGGTCAGCGGGGGTCTGTTGGTCCCTGTTGGTCCACATGAGGGGACGGGGCTCTGTGATTGGACCACTGTTACCAACACTCACCTGTCGCTGAGCCCGAGTGAAAAATCTCTCAGATTATTCCTGCAGCGGCTCGCTGTTGGCGTCTCTGTGCCGAGAATTCAGACTGTGTACGTTCTCTGTTGACTGCGTCCATCATAAATCTTTGTTTTAAACTGATCAGGGGGTAAATATTTATTCTGACAATATCATTGGAACAATATCGGTATCTGCAGATATTTGCCCCCAAACCTGAAGGTCAGCGTCAGCAGATTAAACTTATTCTGCTCTGATTCTTTTGAAATGGAGTTTAAGACACATTTTTTAATATGACCACATTTAATTAAAGGTGTGATTATATTATCATGTTCTTTTTTTTAGTGAAACTGTTATACTAGTATTTTATTTCATTCTATTTCTTTTCTTTTCTTTTCTTGTCCTTTTATTTATTATTCATTTATTTAAATGGAAATACAGTCACGCTGGCGCTGTAGTTTAACAATATACATGTCCCTCAGCTTTAATTGTGAGTAGCAGAATAGTGATTTTTAACCTGTCCATGGGAGGTTTTTAGAAAATACAGATAGAAATAACGGAAAGAAAATTATAAAATTATAAAAAAAATACAGTACAACTATAAATAAAGAAAAGCTATCAAGATTACAGGTATAAAACAATATAATTTCTCTTAGTTTGTTCATCTTTTTATTGTTATTACTGTAATAACATTTTGCTAAGCACTTCATGAATTCCCTCTGTAAATGGTGCTTTATCAAATTAACTTTATTTACTTAATTTTCTGCTGTATTTTGGCTGTACATATTCACATGTATTAGTTGCTAAATTCTCAGAATGCAAATGTAATATCACTCAATCACCTTTTTTTTTTATAAATCAACAGAATTAATATGTTTTTAAAGATTTATTAAAGAATAAAATGTTGTTTCTCATCAGTTTCTAACACAAACAGACTGTCACCATGAAGGAGCAGCTAGTTTGAGCAAAGTTAAGGCTTTATGGTCTAAATAAAAAGTTGTGGTGTTTTGATAATAAGTTCAGAGATATCGTCAAAAATCCAACATTGTGCATCTGTACTTGTAACCATAAGACTTTAAATTAATATCACAGGCTTTTGTCCTGAAGTTTAGGAAATTATTCTTTATTTGGTACAAGATTGAATGCAAAACAGAACTTAAAATATTTTATTAGAAATCTTATGAGAACTTAATATTAAAAAAAACTTTTAATTTTGCTTTCAAGATGAATTAAATCTGCACAAAATTATGAATCGATGAATTTCAGGGTTTTAAAATTGGGAGTTCAAAGTCCCCAATATTAGGAAAATGATTGTTTTTAATCATTATAATTGCAGGTTAACCCCTGAACGCTGTCTTAACTGCATTAAAAGTGAAGAGAAGCAAAATTCTGTGGCTACAAACACTGTGGATGCACGAAATTATCAGTGTAAACTCGGTATTAGCACATATGGAAATTGCTGCTGATATTTTAGCCTTATATATTTAATGAAGTTTGAAGAGTTTTAGAAAATATACTTTAATTGAAAAGTGTAAGCCCTGACAGATCTATCAGCAGTTTGATACGTCAGTGTGTGAAGCTTGTTGCCCTTCAAGGGAAAGAGCTGTTGTAACATCAATGCTGATCAATTCTGGATCAATATGTCTTTAATAATTTTTAACAAATGTATTAAAATTTATTATCTGGCAATTTTTTGTTGTCTGCAGCTCATTCTCCTTATTTTCTCGTATTGAGTCGTGCTTTTGTTTTCAAAACGTGAAGCGACATCAGGTCAGAAACAGGCTCAACCTTATATTGAAATGATTTTGACTTAAGATGCAGATGAATGTGATAAATAATATTTTTCTTTACAGTTTGAGCAGCACAGCCGTCACGTCTGAGTTAAAGTTTTCACGACATCACGGCGTCCTGTGCTGCAGTAATTCTTTCTCAATGTAGGATGAGACGGCAAAATTAGGAAACACACCCTAACCACTCCCACACGCAGTAATTTTCCATCTAATCATGTGACGATAGCTGCACACCCTCTGAAAATAAAAGATTAGAATGTGAATTTAAAATCATGGCTGCTTTCTCTCTCTCTGACCGATTTAGTCTCCATAATCCTTATTCTTGAAACAAAGGAGTTGTAGTTAGTGGCATTCCTTCAATTAATTCGATTATGTAATAATGAAGTTAAAGGAGCATCAGGAGCCGTGTTTATTAGCGCATTTAATCCTGCTTTATGACAATAAATTTTAAGTATAGATTATTTAAATATTAATAAACTTTGAGATTCTATTTTAAAAACAAACATGTCTTGAAAATAATAGAAATGGTGCTGTGAGATGAATGAAAGTGTTTCCTTACTGTCATATCAAAGTGTAATTTAGTTTGCTTTCAGGGTATTTTGGTGTGTTTGTGGTGGTTCTGACTTTATCTGAGAGGAGACGGCAGGTAGAGAAAGAGGCGCGAGGGCGAGGAAACGTGCGGCGGCGAGGCTGCAGGCTGGAGCTGAACCCCAGCTGTGGAGGCTGAACTCCTGTATGAAGGAAACCTGAGAGGGTATCGGTGCCTCGTTAATTTACTGAATAATCAGATCACTCTAACCGTCCTAGAGAGACTATTTTGTAAAGGTATAAATGTGGTGCCTTCAGAGTTTAATGTGATCTTTGGTACCTTGGGCAAAAAAACTTTGAAAATCACTGCAGTGGGTAAAATGTGTACAGTTTGACTTAGAAAAGCAAACTAAAGAAGAAAAATAAACACTTATTAAATCTAAATATATTTGTGTATCTAAATAGTCACTGATTTCAAAAATAATTGTTATTAATCAGGCTGCTGATTTTAGGATTTATTTATGTTCATCCAACTTTGGGGCCATTTAATAAAAGATAGATATCTGAATAAAATTGGTCTGTTAGGGACCTGTTATGTAAGATATTACAAAATTTATAATCACCATAACTTACAGTTTAACTAAAGAAACAAATGAAATTAACATTTATTCAATTAATAATGCTTTAGTTATTGAGCATAACACAGATTTCCTATTAAGTTAAACTCTTTTTTTTAATTCACTGAAAATATTTGTTGTTTCGCCAGTTTCCCAGCCCTGGTTTAGTAAAACCTTCATCATTTTAAAGCACAATAGTGCAATACTTTGACAATTAAAGCATCATTATGGAGCTCAACAAACATTTTTGTAAGCTGGAGTTTGAGTTTGAAACTTTAAGAATAAATGTCCCTACCATTTCAGCTTCTACTTTTAAATATTATATTTTAAATTTAATATCTAATTTACTGCCTCCAACTGCTGTTTAATTTGTTTTCAGTCATTACAGCTCAGACTGAGTTCCTGCATAAGACTTCTCTTTTTTTTTTTTCATTTTTTCCTTCTTAATATTTAAAAAAAAAAAAAACTTTTGTTTTGTGAATTTTAATCATGAACTACATTTTTCAACATCATTGTTGACTTACAAACACAATCCTATTCAGTATTCTTTTGTAATAAATTTATGAATCTCTGGTAATGTTCAAATGATGAAGTCTTTAAGTCTGTCCCCTCTAAAAGCCTCTGTTCCTTTTCTTCATTTATCTCCTCCAATTTTAAAGATTTCCTAATTTAATCTCCCCTTTATTCACAAACGTATCTTAATCTCAAATTAATCTTTCGCATTTTTATTGATTATTGTTTAGTTTTATTGGGGTAATTATGGATTCATCACTCATATTTTGTAACCTTTGTTCCTCTCTAATCTCTTCGGCCTGGTTTCCCTGATTTCCTTCATTCCTGCTCCTCCATTCTTCCTCTTTTTCACACACACTCTCAAACACACACACATGAACACGGCGGTCATTAGTCTCCGTGGTCTAAATAGGAAGTGATCCGTCATTGGTCGAGGGGAGACGATGAACTCAAAACAAACTCTGACCTCGCTGTGACCGCTGAAAGGATGAGGATGAGGGGATGAGGATGAAGGCGAGGAGGTGAGACAAAGAGAGCGAGGGAGAAAGGTGAGAGGAAAAAAGGCGAAGAGGAGGAGAGGAGGAAATTCAGATGAATCGATCACTGGCAGATTTTCTCCGGGCCGAGCGGCGGCGAAGAGAGAAAAGGAGAACAAAGAAGACGAGGAGGAAGAGGAGGCATCAGCCGGCAGATCAGACACCAGGGGGCAGTGTTGAGACGGGCTGGAGGGCACAGAGAAGGTACAGGAGAGGGAGTGGGCGGAGCCTCTCAAGCCCCTCCCTCCTTCTCCTGCAAAGTGTGACATAAGTCTAACAGCAGAGGGTGATGTGATTGGTCGGCTCGTTTGGCGTTCACGTGGCGACAGGTTGGCGAAGGGAGGGACTTGGAGTCCTGACGCACGTACGTGCACATAGAGCGATGCCATGGCGACGCTTAATCCCGTTTGCAAGACACCGCCCTATTGGCTAACACACACACGGCGCACAAACAGACTAATGCAACAATTCTGCAGCTTTTCAGGCACACTGAAGCATAGCAGAGCACACAGACGCAGCCATAGGAATCCTCTGAATTCACTCTGAGTGTTTCAGTGTGTGAGCCTCTCAGTCTATAGACGGACATGGGTGGAGTCTGGTCATGAGAGCACAGGTACAGATTCTGACGGTTTGGTTCTCACACTGAGGAGAATGGGATGAGAAAGTCCTCTGAAGGTATTTAAACAGAAACGCAGTCATAAGGAGCTCAGACTCTGCAGGATGAGTCTGTGTGATAACTCCAAGACATAAGAAGGCCTTGTTCAATCACTGGGGACTATTCTTATAAGGCTGAGGTTATTCTCCTAATCTAATCTCTTTGCTTGGTCCACGTGAACAACAAAATTCACCACAAAGTACCATCAGTGTCCTGTAGCACTGGGCGGTTGGTTTGGGAGAGTTGTTCTGATACAAGTGGGCTTTTCCTGTTCAGCTCGGTTCATTTAAATATATGTAAACTCACTAATCGATCCATATTTCAGTGCAAAGAACTGGGCCGAGCTCGCCTGAAAGAGGTGGTCATGGCTCACTCTACTCCTGGAGCGTTTTGTTTGCAGTGAGGACATAATCGACCCAGCAACCCACTCAAACAGGGTGACGAGTTAACTCATCACACTGACAGCATCAGTGATAATAATTGAAAAGATTTTATTGATGCCAGCTACATTATTGATCAAATTCTCTCATTGATTCCTGAGGGTTTCTGTGTTGGCAAAATTTTGATCACATAGTTTTACAAAGTCGACACTCACCACTCCTGATATTCAATGCAATTGTCTGCAGGTCGCTGGTGTTTTCACCCACTAAAGTGTCTTTTTGTTAAAACTTGAGCCACAGTTTTGACCACATCTACATCGTCTGCCACATTCACATGCCATGTCAATTTTTTTTTAAGATTATTTTTTGGGCATTTGGTGCCTTTGTTGATAGAGGAGAGAGAGACAGTAGATAGGCGTGTGAAAGGGGGCGAGAGAGAGTAGGGAAGGACAATCTGCAAACTGGGCACAGGCTGGATTTTAACCCAGGCTGGCAGAAGCAGGTATAAGGTCGTGCCTGGTTAATTACCGCGCCCCCGAACCAGCACCCCACATATTGGAAGTCTTTCTTATTGTTTCTGCTGACTGCCTCTGACGAGAGTGCAGTGGCCTCGATTAACAAGACATGCAGATCAGAGGGACATCCAATCACAGCTGCCTTAGCTTGGTGGTGGTGGGATAAGTTGTGGAGCGATCCAATCAGAGCTCCTCTCTTTATGAATTGATATATTCATGTAGAGCAGGTTCACTGTTTGTTGTCAGTTCTGGTATTGTAACTGAGATGCTCTGCCAGGTAGCCTAAATAAAGGTGACTGCATTTCACACAAAAGTTCAATTTGTTTCTGTTCATTTATACATTCAGACTTTACTAACATTCAATAAAGGGTTATTAGATGTTTGATTTTATTCAAGTGTAAAACATGACTTCAGAAATTCATGGAAACATAAAAAATGCCTTA
This sequence comes from Cetoscarus ocellatus, assembly GCA_037902135.1. Lineage (NCBI taxonomy): Eukaryota > Metazoa > Chordata > Actinopteri > Labriformes > Labridae > Cetoscarus > Cetoscarus ocellatus. The sequence continues at coordinate 329,353 of JBAMNC010001605.1, read as the reverse complement.
CCCTTTACACTTCATATTTTAGTCGACTAAATTTACAGCAGATCTCATCGACTAAAACTAGACTGAAATTAAAACAATGTAGATGACTAAATTATGACTAAAACTAAAAGATATTTTAGGCAGAAGACTATAACTAAAAGTAAATTAAAAAGTGCTGTCAGCATTAACACTGCTAGATAGAAACTTCAACTATCAGTGAGTGAATGTGAGTACATGTGTAGATGTGACCTACAGAGTAGAATAACGCTTTATAAGCTCAAGTCCATTCACTTCTACAGGTGGTACAGTATAATTAGTTACCATGTTATCTGGTGTCCTATGGTCTGTAATAGTGTTAAATGCCTCTCTCATTTGTGCACCAAGTTTGTTTCCAGTTATATCACAAAGCGTGTCACATTAATAAATATGTTCATCTGTATAATCTTACAGTGAAGGACATTTAACCTTCACTGTTCATCAGTGAGAAGTTTAGGGGGTAGCTTAGCCTGCTAGCTTCCTTCCCATAATGCAGTAGTCATTGCAACACTGGCAGATGTAATGACGTATGGCCTTTTGTGAGCCTCAGCCCTACTTAAAACACTGGGAACATAAAACAATCCAATGGAAATGTGACAATTTGTAGAGTTTGTTTCAACTGAATCTGAACAAAGCAACCGAGCTGTAGGTGTGAAACCACCTTCAAGCTGTGAGCCGTGAGACGACAGCCTGATGGTCGTGTCCTCCTGACCACATACAGGAGCTGCTGTGTTTGAAGCAGGCGGCCTGAGTCCAGATTTAGCCTTTTGTTCCTACCCCACATCATACCCCCGTCCTCTCTCTGTGTTTTCAGCTCTGTGCAGAGACTCAAACCCGAGGAGAAGTCTGAACTACGATCATCAAAGTTTAAAATGCTCTAACCACACCACCTCAGAGGATGTGTGTGCGGGCATGGTGCTGCACCTGGCTGTGCACCCGGCCCTGAGGCGTAGGCGGGGTCACATGACTCATCAGAACGTGATCACAGAGGTCGCCGACCAGGTGTGGAGGAGGTCACAGGTGGAGCAAAGAGGAAACACAGACAGGAAGTGAGCTCAGATCAAAAGCCAGCCGATGACACAGCTAAACACAGGCCACGCCCCCTCAGTGATAAATGAGCTGCCTGATTGGACAGTGGGCTGGAGTGGGCGTGACCAGACACGGACAAAAACAAGCTTTTGATGAGGGTTTTTATTCCTCTGTGATTTTAGATGAGGAGGGTTCACAGTGTGGTCACTGCAGGGTCACAGAGGGGTCACAGAGAGTTCACAGAGGGGTCACAGTCAGGCCATACCAGAGGATGTCTGGAACAATGAGGTGTATTTTTCTTTCCAATGGCTAAAATATTGGCTATTATTGTTCCCACGATGAATCTCAATCTATCTGAGATCTGCAAAGAATCATAGTCAGACTGAAGGAATGAAGTACCGTAAATCTCCTAATAGAAGCACATCTCAATTTAAAGATCAGCCTCTTATATTCCCCTGGTGTGGCTGCACTTTTTCACAAATTGAGGCAAATCTCAATTAGATTAGATTAAATTAGATTAGATTAGATTAGATTAGATAGAACTGTATTAATCCCTTGGGAAGACTCCTTCAGGGAAATTAAGATTCCAGTAGCATTATATAGCACACAGGTAAAAATGAACACAGGATATCAAAGAGTAAAAACAATTTGAGATAAATGAAAAGTATATAAATAAATAAAAATAAAAATATGGCTACTGGCTGGCTACTACTGCTCCTTCCGTCCTCTGTCTTCGTGTTACTCCTCCTCCCCCCATGTGAGTAGTAAATTAAAGTTAGAGTAAGAGTCAATTAAAGACCCTTAAAATATTTAAGGTGGAAGAGTTTATGGATCATCAGTGAGGAGCTGAAACTACAACAATAATGTTTCAACTCTTTAACATCTGCTTTAAACAACTTTTTGCAATGATCAATAGTATTAACATGTGGAAAAGCTACAAATCAATGCACATCTTAAAGCATATTTTTAACAAAAGGTTCACAAACACTGTCTCAGTACAAGAACAGTTGGTTTATTTACATTTCCAACATGTAGCCAACACAGCGAGATCATCTTCTAATTCATAATACATAGCAATGACTAAACTTTAACTGCCTGATCCCTGCTGATATTAGCATCATTACAGCTTTTTCAGACTGCATAATGGCATGTTGATTTTCTTACAGCAAACATGTAAACATGTCAGGGTGCTCGCTGGAGCGTCTTTTCTCTCAAGACAAGAACAGATTATCAGAGGCTGATTTAATTCTATTGCAAGTTGTGAGGAAATCCCCCACAACAGCCAACACAATGACGACCAGTGGTACCTTTTTTCAGCAGATATGTATGTCCACATCAGAATATGTCACAGACAAGATAAACACAGTATGGTTACACTTCCTGTTGGTACTTTTCAAAGTGCTGGTGCACACAGATCACTGTTGTGGTCTGTGTCTTTGTGCTGTCAGCACTCTAAATTAAAGAAGCACATTATTATCAATAGGCTTTGAGAATGAGCAGGTAATTGCTTCAGAGGCTGAATATTTGTACTAACAGATATGAAAATTTACTGCAGATACTTTAGCTTTCAAGTATCAGCATGAAATATTTTGAGGTTTTATGTATTGATTCTAATGATAGTGTAGGGTCAAAGAAGAGGGGTTAATATTCAGAATAGAATAGCCTTTATTGTCATTGCATGCATACAAACAACAAAATAAGTTTGAGCGGTCTACCGTCAGTGCAGAACAAATAAAATAAACATTAAAAAAACATTTAGAAAAGAATACATTGCATAATCATCCAAGTATTTAAAATTACAAATATGAATATGTAATATAAATTTACCAGCAGGTACAGTTAAAGTAACCTGAACGTATTGCCCTAAGTACTGATTGCACATTTGTGGCCAATAGTATTGTTTTGTGGACAGTAATATTCTGTCAGCAGATTTTAAATATGTTTATAGCTCTTAATCTGGTAGCAGAAGCTTTTTACATTTTGCATATAATCTATGTGTAATCCAAATTAACCACTTTCAGTTATTTACATATATTGATACTGATATTGGTATCAGCTAAAATAAGTCTGGAAATATTGGCATATTGGTTGTTGGAAAAAAGAAAAATCCAGTATCGTGAACCTCTATTCAATCTCAGTTTCACAGCAATTCTACCAGCTCTAAATGCGACAAAGTCATAAATGTTGACGTCTGCTTCACTCTGTATCACCTTTCACTCTCTAAAAGCACTTGGGTTATTTCCTCTACCCAACTCCTGGGCTATACATGTGGATCATATTTCTGGGTTATTTTTCAGAGCCATACCCATTTCTTGGATTATAAGGATTTTATTTTAGCCCAATTTGTGGGTTTTTCCACTCGGTTAATATTTATGGGTTATTTTTCTTATTTTTCTGAGAGTAACCCATTAATTGGGTCAAAAAGTTGGGTTAACTTGATTGATTGAATACTTTATCCACAGTGTGCACAAAAAGCCCAGGGGTAGAGTTTCATACAAAAGGATGCCAGTATAAAATGATAAACCCAAGCACTATGGCTTGTTTCCATTGGAATCCTGTGTATTAAATTGATCTATATCAATTATATAAATATATTTTATAACATGAGATAATATTGCACCCTATCTAATGTACATTACAATAACACCACTTTTAGGATACATAAACACATGTCTTGTGAATCTCTCACCATATTAGAGGTAGAGCTTCTAGGTTGTTTTGCTCCTTGTGCTTCACATATTCTTCTATTCATATAAATATCTACCAAAAATCATGAAAACAAAGTCACAGAATCATTTCCTACCACTGACAGTAGATGAAGACCAAGAATTGTTCCCTCTATAGTAGGAGTCAGACCAGCTTCTCCTCCGCCAGTGTTGCTAACAAATCCAGAAACAGAAGTCCTGCCCTGTTTTGATTTTGTGGCACTGTTCCAAAAGTTGAAGTTGACACCAAAATACTGCAAAAAAGAGGGTTCACAAATTAGTTAGATGAGGGAGAAATTAAAAGACTTACAAGCGTAAATCAAACTGACCTGCGAGCATGAAAGGAGAAACATCCATGTGCACGGGACGGGCACCCTCGAGCAGCAAAAACGCTTGCTTGAGCAAAAACAATAAATGAAATATGAGTGTGTTTCAGTCTGATTTACGCTCTGGCTGTAACAATAATGGACGAAATAATTACATTTAGTCTTTATTTACAGCTGTGTGAAGCAGAGATTAGTCTGTGAGTGTAGGGATGGTCGTAGTTCTTTAAATCGTCCTGCTATGTGGTCTCCGTTAAGAGCTGCAGAGAGAGGGGAAGAGAATTCACTCTCCTTTATAAGTCAATGTAGCATCAACATACTTACAGGAACATTATGAGACTAATTCAGCTCAAAGTAACAGCTTTAACATCAGCATTTAACCAACACAACATAATCCTGTCAGCACACACATTAACACTGTGAGTGTTTGAATCCACATTAACACTGTGAGTGTGTCAGCAGTTAAAGGTGGTGTTGTTCACGGCAGCAGGAAGGAAAACGGTGGTTAAAGTCTGTTTTTGTACCAACACGGAGGCTCAGCTCTGCTGCATGTTTACAGAGAAAATACACCCAGAGGTCTGAAGGTCTGAAGGGACAAAGAGGAGGAAACAGGAGAGGAGAGAAAGGAGGGAGGAAGCAAGGAAGGACAAAAGAAGAGGTACAGTGTTGGAGCAAACAAGAGGATGAAATGAAGTTTCCAAAATAAGAAGTTTGTTCTGAAGAGCAGAGTCCATGAATGAGTACTCTATGAGCTGAAGGGAGCTGTTTTTATTTGGAGTAAAAACAGAGAGAGGGAGGAAAGACTGGGTGAATACAGTCAGATATAAAAAAAGGAAACAAAGGAGACCTTGTTCTTTTTTTTATGTTGAAGGACCTGCTTCTGCGCCCCGATCATTGAGCAGCTGAAGGACAAACTTCTGCTGATAACACCTGGACTCAGATGAACTTCTGATACCATCAGGCAGGATGTAGAGATCACCTCGCTGCCTGCTCCATTCAGGGTTTGCATCGCTGTTGACACCAGAATTTCAGCCACGTATCACTGCACCTGGAGAAAAACCACACATGCTCAAGAGAGCATGTAAACTTCACACAGGGGAGTCAAACCAGCAACCTTCTCGTCGGTTTGACTCCCCACTGTGCTGTAGTTGGCATGGTCTCCCTCGCACAGTCCAAAACATGCTTGTTAGGTTATTAGTGACGCCACACTGACCTTATGAGTGAGTGTGTGAATGGTTGTCTGTCTCTCTATGTCAGCCCTGTGATTGGCTGGTGACCAGTCCAAGGTGTACCAGCCTCTCACCCAGTGATAAAATAAAACAGGTAATTGCAATTCCTGGTTTCCACAGATTTTTTTATGGATTATTTCGTGGTCAGTACTATAATATTTTGGTTATAATATTGGTGTATTGGGAGATAAGTGATGTACATTTTGTCTATATGCTGCATTTGTCAAGAGTTATTTTCATTTTTATTTAATTTTATTTCCTATTCTTAGATTTATTCATTTTTTGGTTCCTTTGTACTAGAGATAACAACTGCTGGAGTCAAACTCCCTGTGTTGCATACTTGGCAATAAAACCAATTCTGATTCTGAGATATTGAAATGTTTTGCTGATATTTACAGCCAATATATTGGCTGTAAATATCAGCCATATATTTATCCCTTATTTCAGCTGTAATATAAGAAAATACTCAAATGTACCATTTTGTTTCACCTCATTATCACCGCATTAGTGCATTTTAAAATCAAAAGTTTTGCTTTTTAAGAGTTGAATGTTGTTTTCTTGTTGTAAATCTTCTTAAACAAATTTGCTGTCACGTTGAAAGCAACAAGTTAATTTTCGTAAAGTAAAGACTTTGTGTTCCTGACAAACATATCAGTATTTTTGATAATGAGTTCAGAAATATCAGCATATTGGCAAATTACAATATTGTGCATCCCTAATAGTACTGCATATTAGTGTTGGATGTTAGATCTTGTGATAATGATTATTAGTATTTAACAATTATTTCAAAGGGTCAGATAAGTTTAGAAGAAATATTTGTCATTTTAACCCAAAGTTCAATGATAATGATTTATAGCCTTAGCTTGGACTGGCTTTGAAAATATATTAATACATCTTTAAATCTTGATGTATTTCCCAGCCCTACGTAACATAAGAGGAACATAAGAGGAACAGAAAGAAGTGTGGAGGAGGGGCTCAGGTATAGAGGGAACGCAGGAGAAGGTAAACTTATGGTCCCATTCACCTGCCAATCACACCTACACACACCTACACACACTCTCTTTCATGGTTTAGTGAACGCACCCCACCCAATTCCAAAGGTGTGAGTCATGGACACACAATCAGGTCCACCTCAGGTCCAGACCGCTCCCCTCCCAGCCTCAGAGGCCGACCACAGGGAGAGAGACCTGCAGCACGCTCCACACATAGATTTAAACTGCTTCCTGATTGGCTGAGGGGAGGAGAAGGGACCAATCAGGAGGGAGATGAGGAGAAGAGGACGTGATGGAGGGTGGAGCAGTTCCACCGTGCGACCTGGAGGGGGCAGTGCAGCATGATGGACTGAGTGTGTGTGTGTGTGTGTGTGTGTGTGTGTGTGTGTGTATGTGTCATAAATCGTCTCTCACTCCAGAGACTCTGAACTGAGATGGATCGATCCTCCAAAAATCCACCAGAAGCAACAGAAGAGTGATGACCACACACACACACACACATTCAGAGTCAGCCACTAGGGGCAGCGTCGGTCTGGAGATGTTGGGACCCTCAGGCTGATGGAAACTGATCCTGAAACACGAAGAATCATTTTTCTGTTTCATAAATGTGTGAACGTGTCAGCGAGAGTGAGACACAGGAATGACTGCAGCCTACAGGCCTCGACTTAAACCTCAGTCATCTGTTCTGTCATCTAGTCATCAGAAAAATGATTTATGTGAAGGTTTGAAGGACTGACTCAGCCTCACTCAGATTAAGCATTCTGATCAATCAATCAGTCATTCAGTCAACTTTATTTATATGCACTTTTCATACGAGAAAATGTAGCACGAAGTGCTTTACAACAGACAGGTAAATTAAAAGGAGATAAAAGGAAGAATGACCCCAACCCACTCAGCCCAACCCCCTAACCCATCCATACACAGTATCAGAAACATGCGTCATAAATAAATAAAAGACGTACCAGTATGCACCGAGGAAATGCCATCTTAAAGGTTTAAAAAGAGTAAGCACTGGAGGTTAGGTTAAAGTGTAAAATTAAAAATATCATCAAATAGAATAGAAATAAATTAAAATGAAGTAAAATTAACAAATAATAATGGGTGCTGTAATGAGAATAAAAACACTAAAAGGTAACGGCTGATTGGGCCATGCCTCTTTGGGCTGAGCGTAATTGTTGTAGATTGGAAATTGATGATGATTTTCATACAAAACACATCAATAGATTCCCAAATAAAGATGACTCCACCTTCATCAGAGCTTTGACTGATGTGTCTCAGGTGGTGCAACACCTGAAATCCTGCTGCAAGTAAGAACTTGGGCTGTTTGAGCTTTGGCACAGTTGGTGCAACCCACAGTAGTTATTAGTCTGTTTTAACCTCTCTTTCATCTGCTGGTCTGGGTCCCTTCTTTTAAAAATAGGAAAAGTCTGTGACAGATCAGAAAAATGTGCAGTAAAATTGCTAGCACCAGTTTGAGTGAGCATGGGCTGCTGCCGTCTAGTCACAGGTATACTGTGTCCAGGTATCGGACAGGTATATTTAAAAACTCCTTTGTCTCTGGCTCTGTTGTCGTCTTAAATAAACTGTGACCTGTGTTGTGGAATTTTCTGTATATTGGAGGCAAATAGAGGCAAAAAAGAATTTTGAGTCAATCACCTGTCTTTGTGAGTTTTATTCTGTCTTGTAAGAGAGAGGAGCAGCTTCATAGAGTATCAGAGCAGTCTGTAAAAGAGTTCAGTGTGGGACAGTCCCACTCTGAGCTATATACACACAAAGGATAAGGCTGAGTACATGACACATCGTACAGATAATTGAAAATCACGTAGGGAAAAATTACAGTCAAGGGTGAGGACACATATCTGGTAAACAACTTAGATGAAGACAAAACATGCACTACAGCTGCAGAGATGACAAGGTCTTAATCTTAGCTTCTGAGGACAAATAAATTCTTGAAGGCATGAGTGTAGCAAAATGTATTTTTCACAGTACAACTGATGCCTCTAATGAGTGAGTTCAGTTGTTTTGTGTATGGGATTCAGGGGTTCATCTTTTCTGTCTTGCTGCAGTTGTAAAACAAATGAATATTAAAGGGAACATATTATGCAAAATCAGTTTTTGAGGCTTTTGAACACATTTTTGGGTATTTGGCCTTCCTCCCAGCCCACATGTTAGAGTAGACAACAAAACCTGTATTTAGCAGGTTGCATGAATGTAAACCCATGGTATTTGGTGAGCTGTTGAGTTTGTGGATATACTGTTATGTAAGAAGCATTTTATTTGCATAAGCCTGAGTATGCCCACCCCCCAGCTGGAGAAACTTCTGTGCGAAGTGCCGCCATATTGTTTACATTCTTAACGAGAGGTCAGCGTACTCCATGTCTAGACCCAAAACCTATCACTGCTCAGTTGTTTTCTGGGGATGGGAATCGAAAACCAATTCCAGTTGAGAATCATTAACAGCTCCATCAAAGTATAGACATCATGTGTCTTTTTGCTAATCAATTCCCTTATCAATTCCTTCCACTGACAGGGTTCAGAAAGGGTCAGAACTGTGGCTTAATTTTTTACAAAAGGCGCCTACTGCACAACCTTAAGTGAGTGGAAACACCAGCAACTTGCAGAAGCAGTTATCTATGCTGTGACATGTGTGTTTGACATTGTTGCCACAGAAAATCTACAAGCCAACATTTGCCCACACGGAAAGTCTGCAGGAATCAACAAGGGAATCGTTAAAGAATTGGATTGATTAGCAGGATCGTTAATAGCATTGGTATCGATAAAATCTTATCAATTCCCATCCAAGGCTACCAGCCTTGGAGGAGCAAAGGGCCCAGTGGATTAATTTTATTTTTGAAGAGAATGAGCAGCTACAGTCGGCTAAAACCTGTATGTGTGTGCCAGTCACGTCATGGCCAACTGCTTCCGTCTTCAGTCAGTTCAGCACAGAACTGGGAACCAGACTTTTCCTGAATCCAGGTTCAGTACCAACAATCCGTCACCAAACCTGATGATGGAAATGGGAGTATTTTAATGCTGTGTAGTATTTATTTTGCTCATTGCTACGAGCTGATGCTAACAGCAGGGGGAAGTGTACCAGAGATAACTGCACAACATGTTTGTCAATGTTCATGTTACTTGTTGAAAGTCTGAATGGTAAACTTCAATGTATAAACATTCCTACATTAGTAATAGATTTAACAGTTGGCTTAATAAAATCAGTCATTTACCTACCCCTTTACCCCTCTGTTTCTGCTAACATTAGCCCGGAAGGTAGGCTAAGTCGCGTCTGTGTCCCACTGCGGTGACTAGGCTGAGGTTAGCATGTCGTGCGTTAGCCTGTGATGTTTGGGGGAAACAATCTTCACTGTTATCTGGTAACCGGCATGAATTTGTGGTTTGTGTGTGTTCAGGATTGTAAGCAGCGCGGGGCTGAAGCGGTAGTGCGCTCCGCATTGCTCGAGATACACTGCAGGACTGTTGTTAAGTCCCCGTATGTTACTGTGTTGGCCGCGGCTCTGCCCTGGCTCATTAGCATATGAAGGCAACCGCCCTCAAAACCAGCCGTTCTGAACAGAGGGATTGTGCGAGCGTGGAAAGAATGCAGCTGTGCTTTATTCATAGGCTTTTTGGACCAAAGCATGTTACTGATGTTTCATGAAGACATCAAGGATCCATGTTAAACTGCAGAAAAGGAGCAAAATATGGAGCCTTTAAGGTTCACCTTGACCTTGATCACCTCTGCTGAGGAGGGTATGTGCATGTTTTTGCTGGCATTTGTTAGTTTGTTAACAGGAGAACATAAAAAGTTATGAACAGATTCTGATGAAATTTTCAGGGAGTATCGATCATGTCAGAAGAAAGAAAGGACTACATTTTAGTGATGATGAAAACTCAGATGAGGATCCAGGGAGTTTTGGGATAGGGAAGTTTACACATTTACATTAATAACTCGAAATGTTTTCCACACATTTTGGTGACATTTTCAGAGAATGTTGGTCATGCTACAAAGAAGAAGTGATTAGATTTTGGTGATGATCTGAATCCCACGACTTGTTATGAGTGTGAGACAGGGCAGTTTTCCACATTGTCAAAAATAACTAACTCTATGATGTTGGAAATACCTTGGCGGATGTTCGAGCTCATGGAGCACTTCCAGTTTTTCCAACAGACTGTGTTTGTCAGCAAACAGTTCATTTATGATCTCTAAACTGTTTAATCTGGGGACATGGCTGTGTGAGATTGTTACTGCCTTACTCAGGTGATTTCAGTTTCCTCCTGTGACTTTCCTGGCAGCTTAAATAACTACAGTAAGTGATTGAGAAGCTGTGGAATTAGGTTTCACAATTTGAGCTGTTCATAGTAGAGGCTCTCATAATGAAAATCAGCTCTTGGATAGGACGGCACCTCAGTCTGGATTTGGACCAGGTTTTAGCTTACCTGGTCTAAAGAGTGTGTGTTTAAAGTAAGTCCAAGCTGTCCTGATGTCTTTGGTCTCCATGTCAGTTGCAGCTCCCATACAGGTCAGTATGTGTTCATGTGTGTGGTTTTTATTTTACACTCAGGTGACAACACTGCCTCTCTCTGATTGGCTGCTCTCTGTGTTTGTCTCTTCCTGGTTACAGCGTTGCCGAGGAAGCAACATTTTACACCTGGACGCCGACATTCTGACATGAAAACCACCAGTGAAAACACACACACTCATACACACCCTTACACATGTCTACACACACATATACACTCATACACACCTTACACACTCGTACACATCTACACACTTGTATACACTTGTACACACTCATACACACACCTACACACACCCTTACACACTCATACATGCTCGTACACACGGTCTGTAAGTCAAACTGAAACGTGAAATCATCTCTTAGACAAACACACGCCGATGTCTGCAGGCAAATATTACTTCATCTTAAGTATTTTTAAATCATGTGCTGACAGAAACACACACACACTCGGAGCTGCTGTGGTTTAGGGTTGAGCCGCAGTGTGTGTGTGTGCGAGGTTAACGAGCTCTTCAGCCTCGTTATCACAGCGATGATGGACGGACGGAGTGAATAAAAACTGTGGGAATGAAAGACAGAAAGAGGGTGTGAGCATTTGCTTTTCTTTTCAAGAGGCAGTTAAATAAACTTCTGCGTCTGTCCTCACCTGCACACCCACAGTCTGTGTATGTGAAGCCGTGTGCACGCTCCGCTGCTTCAGTTTGTTTTCAGCTTCATTTAAGGATAAATATTCAGTCATTAAACGTGTGAAAAGCCAATTAATTATATTCAATTATTATATTATACACCAGAGCTGAATATGCCTGATGTTGGCCATGTGACCTAAAGCTTGTCAGGCCTCTGCTTCAGCATCATCTAATGGGACCCAAAACTTCCTGTTACCTTATTTTTATGACTAATTCTTAACAAAAGTTTGTCTGAAATCAGCCTCAGCATTCAGAGAACTGATCCCTGTGAATGCAGAGTCTGTGCGTCTCCTGCTCACATGTTCAGGTTGCAGACGAAGCTTCTCCAGTCTCATGACCAGTGTTGGGGAGCATCTCTTCTCAAAGTTATCAGCAACATTACTGTGTAACAAATGTGTGCGTCATTTTGCATTACCATACAGAAAACCCCTACAGTTTATTAATAGGGATGTCCAATATTGGATTTCCGCACATATTCTGTAAGCTAATTTCTTGTTTATAACTTAATCTTAAATAAGGTCTAATTTTCGGGTGCGTATTACACGAGTACAAGCAAAATACTTACCTTATGTCATCCCGCCAAAAAGATGGCAGAAACACAGGTTGCTGCCATCTTTTGAGCAAGGGGGTGCAAAATAACTGTGCTGTGATTGGTTGAAGACATCGGCATGTTGATAGCTGCTCTCTGATTGGTCAGTACACTACGACTGAGAATGGGCAGAAATCGAGTAATTGCGCATGCAAGAAGCAAAAGGTATTTCCGCATCCATTTTAGAGAGAAAGTCGTGTACAGTATTTGTTGTAAAAATACTGAAATCTCATTGATTAAAACTTTGAATAAAGGTCATTTTTGAATTGTCTGTGAGAGTAAGGTTTGGGCAAAGTTTGGGTGAGTGTTACATTGGAGTACAGTGTTTTTGCAGGCAAAAATCCTGAAAATATGGGGTGCGTGTTATAATTGAGGGCGTGTTATAATCGAGAAATTACAGTATTTCCAAACTCATTATTGTCAATACCAAGAGCACAAAGCCCTTACTAGACGGAAGCTGACTTATTTCTTCATGTTTACAGTCAACTTGTGTTAGAAATAGATGTGTCTCTTATAGATGTGTTTCTTAATTTTTCTGCCACGTTTTTGTCTTATCATTTGGTGTGTCCCATATGTTCTTCATCTCTGTACAGCACTTGGCTCAAACTCTGTATTTAAAGTGCTCTATAAGTAAGGTTGAGTTGAAAACAGCAATTTTTTCTTATATTAATATACATCCATGTTTTTACACCCCTACACTCATCAAAACAAAGCAAGGGGAAGGCATGGGATTACATTTTGAATGGATGTAGTTTGGAAAGCAGATGCGCGGTTCTGTGCATTCAGTTAGGACACAGTGTGAAGCAGATTCATGGTTAAACACGTCCCGTTGTCCTCTATATTGCTGCATGACTTCCCAATCTCCCCTCTGCTTTAGATGGTTTGTTGTTTTGCTACTTGTGACCGGCTTTGGAACAAATTCATCTCCCAACTTACAAAAAGCCACAAAGTGGCAGCTCCATTGCCTCTGTTTCAAACAGTTATGCTGTGACGACCCCGCCTACTTCTACACTGTGATGGAAAATGAAGCAGTTCGTACCCATATCTGCATATCACCTTAATAATTTAAGTTCAATGAGACAGTAACATGCACTTTTTTATTCTTTTTTTTTTAAGATTATTTTTTGTTATTTTTCGTCCTTTATTGACAGAGAGAGACAGGAAAGGCTTGTGAAAGGGGGCGAGAGAGAGCAGGGGATGACAGAAGGTCTGGCAGAAGCATGTATATGGGTTGTTCCTGGTTGCTTACCACTCCACCAAACCAGCACCCACTTTTTTTATTCTTAAAGCAAACATAGATTTAGATATGAACAAATCCTGAGAATCAAAAAATGATTATGATTTTCTTAAATCTAAAGATTCTGAAAGTGTCATCATCTGAAACTACTGTGCTCCGGTCATTGTCTGTGTGTGCAGTGTTTGTATGGATAAAATAAAGATTTTGTTTGTTTGTTTGTTACCAAAATAAAATTTCCATATCTCCTTTGAGTTTTCATTGATTCACCTTTACTCATTCAGGGTGAGATTGTCCAGAGATGACACAGCTTTTTGATTTCTTTAATATCCTGAAAATCACAAGGGCTCTTGAGGAAACACTGCAGGCTTCGATCCTGTAAACCGTCCCTTTGGTTTTCCAGAGTAGAGTAGAAACCAGAGTCCTGCAGCTCTGCAGGCTTTAATCTGGAGGCTGCTGTTATTCCCACCTTTGGCCATTAGGGGGCAGTGCAGCGTGTAAGGTTTTCACATGCACTCTCAGATGGACTGATCTCCAAACCAACGGGGCTGAAGGTGCACAGACCTCCTCTTTCTTTACTGTAACTATCTGTAACAATACAACTACAAACACTTCTATCAAAATGATGAAATAATAAATCAGAAATATAAAACTCCTCCTGCTGCAGCATTGATGTTCACGATGAGGTGCGACGCCTCTGCTGTGATGTTCCTCATGGAGGGAAATGAAGGTTAGCTCAGTTTGACTAACCTCCTAATTGGAAACCGATGGCAGCAGCTAACGCTGACACACACACACACACACACACACAGCACCTAGATGGTGTGTGTGTGCGTTTGGAAAGACTCCAAAGAGGTCCTGACAGATCTGCTCAGCAAACCTCCCCTGTTCACACACACTCCTCCTCCTCCTCCCTCTCTTCACACTCGCGGTGACCCCGACATCAGCCCTGCACTCTCTCCATCACTGCGTTGCCGTGGAAACGGGCCCCAGGGTATGTGCGCCTGTGCAGTAAAGTTGTGTGAGAGACAGCGAGGATTTTTTTTAATCGATAAGGAGGAAGTGAATCCTTTCCGTCTGTCTTTCTTCTATTAGTCTGTCCATCCTTTACTCATCCCATCCTTCCTTTCTTTCTTACCTATTTCAGTCCTTCATTCCTTCCTTGATTCCGTCCTTTTGTCCATACATTCATTCCTCCTTCCTTTCTATCATCCTGCCTTCCCTCTTTCCCTCCCTTCTTCTTTAGGCAATAAATAAGTATTTTCTTTTCTTTGCTTTTCTCTTCTTTTCTCTATCATCTGTCTGGCCTTCCTTCTTTCTTTACCTTTGTACATCCTTCCTTCCCACCTTGCTTCCTTCTTGTCCCTCCATCCTTCTGTTTCTCCTCTTTACTTTCCTTCTTTATTTCCTCTGTTCATTCATCTCTCCATTGGTCTACCCATCTATCCTCCCTTCTTCCTTCCCTTCTTATTTTTCCTGAACATCTGTTGGTCTATCCTTCCTTCCCTCCATCCTTTCTTCTATCCATTTTCTCCTTTCTGTCTATCCTTCCTTTCCTCACTTTTTCCTTTCATCCATCCGTCCTTCTGTCATTCTGTCTGTCCTTTTCCTTCCTCTTTCTTTCTTATTTTCTTTCTTTTTGTCTGTCCAATCCTTCTTGTCTTTTTTTAAACCAAGCGTCTGTTCGTCCATCCTTTCTTCCTTCCTTTCTTTCATCTGTCAGTTTTTCCTTCCTTCCTTCCTTCCTTGGCTTTGTCAGTCCTTCATTCCTTTATTGCTTCATTCCTTTTGTCCATCAACCGATCCCTCGTTCCTTAGAACCATCCTGTCTTTCCTCCTTTATGCCATACGTCTATCCTTCCACTCTGTCTTCTTTTTCATCCCTCCTTCCTAGCTTCCTTCCCTCCTCCCTCCTCCCTCCTTATCCATACTACAGTCCTTTTTTTCTTTCTTTCTTTCTTTCTTTCTTTCTTTCTTTCTTTCTTTCTTTCTTTCTTTAGTCCGTTCATCAATCTGTCCATCCTTCCTTCCTTCCTTTCTTCCTTTCGTCTGTCCTCCCTTTCTTTCTTTTTTCCTTCTTTAATTCCTGCATGTCTGCTGTGCCTCCTTTCTTTAATCCCTTTCTTTCTTCTTTGCCTCCGTCTTCCTAATGACGTTTCATCCATACATCTGTCCGTCCAGCAGTCTGTTTTCCTTCTGTCTTTTTATAAAGTGTCAGGAAGTAATATTCTTTTTAATTGGATCTTTACAAATAAAGCTTTAAGCACAATTATTTAAAGGAAACCCCAGCAAAACTGTTCTGTGTCTAACTTTTGGTTGAATAAGGAAATACTGTACAGAAATGACACTGTCAAAGACACAAATAATGTCTTGAATTGATATTGTACAAACACACTGGATCAATCGATGATGTTCAGGACAAAGATGAGTAAGTTTAATTAAACTTTATTTTTTTTGGAGTAGAAATTACCCAAAGAATTCTGAAAATATTAGTTAACACTCCAAAAATGTGACTGAACTTTTCTTTTTGTGGAAGATTTACCGACTTGTTTAAACTTTTCCAACGCTGATATATATGTAGTTTTTTAATTTTTACAGTCCTGAACAGCCAATACTTTAATCTCTGTAGGGATCAATAATCAGTCTATCCATCCGTCTAAATGATCCCCAACTGTTTTTACTTTTCATCTACAAACTGTTTTCCCCCCTAATGCACTGAAGTCTGTGATCAGACCTGTCATCTGTATAAACCGTGCAGCAGCATCAGAATTAAAAAAGACTTGTCCCTGTATTGTTCTGAGCTTTCATTAGAAGTATGACTTGGACTGGACTTGGATGTTTTTCAGAGCCGATCGTCTCCTCGGATGGATGAGACACTGATAGCTGCAGGCTGAGAGGGTGTGATATGAGGGTTCAGAGCGAGTGTGTGTGTGATAGCCTCTTGACTCCTCTGAGAGTCGAATACTTCACACCACGCTCTGCCCTGATCCCTGCCCCCTCCTGCAGCTCGCCACCAGAGACACTAGGGGGCGATCTGCACTGTGAGTGAATCAGAGACCTCACACACACTCCAACACACACAGAAGCATTACCACACACTGATACACACACACTGAAGCATGAACAAACACTGAAGCATTACCACACACTGATACACACACACTGAAGCATGAACACACACTCCAACACACACTGAAGCATTAACAAACACTGAGGCATGAACACACACTCCAACACACACCAAAGCATTACCACACACTGACACACACACACACTGAAGCATGAACACACACTCCAACACACACTGAAGCATGGACACACACTCCATCACACACCAAAGCATTAACACACACTGACACACACACACTCTGCCTGGTGAGATGTAGCTGATGTAAACAAAGCTGTAACAGAGGATGTCTGTCTCGATGTTTTCCTGCAGAATTAAATGTTAATTATCGAGGAGACTTTAAAGACTTGAGTCGTCCTCAAAATAAAAATAAAAACAGTGCTTCTACTGAGGCCCGTTTACATGACAACATTTTCAAACGCGCCCCACGTTCACACGGAGACGCTGTGGAAAACAATGTGCATTGACACCGATCCACGAGAACGACTAAAAACACAGTAGCGTGCATGCCAGGCCAGTAGTTTCCTATAGGGCTGAATGATTTCAGGGAAAGATCTAATTATGATTTTTCTGGCAAATATTGTGATTTCAATTCAGTTCACGATATCCTTCAAATCAAGCTTCAGTGCAATATTCACTATGTTTACAGTATAGACAACAGCAAGGAACGCAATGATCAAAAGCACATAACACATTATCCATCATCTAATATTGATGATAAATAATCTGTTTTCATTATTTAAGGGGACACTCCAACTTCTACTCCTAAACAGAGGCTTTGTGCTGTTGACCTACCGACCAGCACTTCTGTAAATGCAAATTGCTGCAAATTTGTAAAATAGCACGTGTGAAATAGTTGACTCAACAGATCCTGGGTAAGTCAGGAGCACTGCAAAAAATTGCAGCTATGGTGATCACATGATTACATTGTCTGAGAGTTCGGTTTCGATCCGAAAACGATAAATCTTTCAGCCCTAGTTGCCGATGCAAGTTTAGAGAAACAGCTGTGTTACATCACATGTACGCTTTCCGGTGAAGACAAACTTTTCACAAACAGCAATGGCGATTAGATGCAGGAAGACGCAGGAGTTTTTTGTCTAGACAACAAATCTGTCTGGATATTTTTGTCTGAATAACAAACTGAGCACCGTAGCAGCACACATGTTGCTCGGTAGTCGACCAAAGCTGTTGTTGTTGTCGTTGTTGTTGTTGTTGTTGTTGTTGTTGTTGTTGTTGTTGTTGTTGTTGTTGTTGTTGTTGTTGTTCTTGGGTGCGCGTGCAACCTTTATCTGAAAGAGCACTGCACATGCGTCATCATTTTTCCTGAAAATGATGATTCCTGTGTAGATTGAGACAACAGCAAAAAACTTTTCACTCTGGACTTTGGTTTCAAAAGTTTGCAGATTCAAGCACTCTGGGCCCCGTTCTCGTGTAAATAGAAGGTGAAAACACAATGAAAACTCTCCGTTTTCGGCCATCTTCGTTGTTGTGTAAGCGGCCCCTGAGACTGTTGTTCAGGTTCAGAGGCGTAAGGCCACAGCGTTGATGGCCGCTGTTCATGTCCAGACGTTCCCTACTGCCTGTCTGTAGTTTCTGAATCTGTCCTCCGTCCCAAAGGCGTAAAAACACAAACATATGAATCTTAGTAAAATGATGGTGACTTCAGTTTGCTGTCTAAGGAGAGCGCTGCATTCTTCACATGCAGAAGTATTTCTAGAAATCTAAAGTTAAAACAAAAGAGGAAAAATGTGACTAATTAGCAGAAACGATGATGACGAGGGTATCAGTAAATCTTGTCAATTAACATCCCTAATCCAGGTTATTAATCTCAACATGTTTAACCTGTGATCTGTTTCCCATCAGCACTTTCAGCCATTCATCCCTCTAGTATAAGGTCTCTTGTCCCGCCCCTTCAGTCTTCATCACTCTCAGCCCTTCCACTCCTCTTCCTGTGATCACCAGCAGTATGTTTTTAGAAAGTCATGAAAGATTTTCTTGAACCCGGTGTGATCCACTCAGCTGCTGATGCAGCTCGTCAGAACAGTTACAGAGCACCGGATGCAGAGGCCGAGCCCTCAGAGAGAACCTCCTGTTAGCCTGCAGCTCCTGAATTGAGACACATCGCCTCTGCACCTCTCTCTCTCTCTCTCAATTTGCAGCTTGCCTCTCTCGCTGCTGTATCTCCCTGGTTTCCATGGTTACAGTGCATGGCGGGGTCAAGACCTGACGGGATCAGACTCTAAATTAGGCTGTGATGGGTTCTGGGTTGCCACGGTAACAGTGCCATCCCTGTCTCTCCCTCTCAGTGTTTTCATTTAAATCTTCATCTCCTGGTTGGGTCCTCACATCGGTAGGGTGGAGGGATTAAAAGAGAGATGTCAGTGTTATCAAGATGAAGAACAGGAGCACAATCAAACACGTGTTTTTATTTAAACAATTCAGAGTAACACTGAACAATATTTTACTCTGAAAGAAACAAGTCCATATTCGTTAAGTACAGAGCTTGTGCTCTTGACCAGAAATAACGGTATCGGTATTAGTAAAATATCTGCGTATCAGATATCGGCGAAAATCCAACATTGTGCACCCCTACTTAAGGTAATCCAGAATTAGAGCCTTGTCGTCTATGAGCTGCCTGGCTGTTGTCACCTCAGGTTTTTCAGTCACTGAACTTAACTTCAGGGTCGTGTTTGTGCTGTTGGAGCCGTTTGGAGATTTTTAAAATTAATATTAGACTGATATTCTGTCCCACTCTGAGATTTGGTGGACCTCTTGATTTTATGTGTGTCTCAGCAGCCCAAAGTCCTCCACATGTGAGTGATGATGAATGTAAAGATGATGTCTGGATGAAGATGGTGTTGGAGCTGCAGGATGACCATGAAGCTCCTCCTGTTGGTCCTGAAGCAGCTGAGGTTCAGTTTCAGCTCCTCAAGTTCTCTGCTTTACAGAATCACATGGACACATTTAATTTGTCTTTTTCTGTTTTTATTTATCAAACTAAGCAGAGGATCATTGTATCTTCATGTCAGGTCTATTCTGGCTTCCACAGCATGTTTTTTTATTGTAGAATTTACATAATTATTTATAATATTGAGCTCTCCCCTTTGTTAAAAGTTATAAGTTGCCTCTGAATGGACTTTAGAGTAAAAAAATGGCTCCCGTTTTTGCAGCCAGTCACATTTTAACCTTTTTTTTTTTTTTTTTTAAACATGTTAACAGCCATATCTCTGTGAGATCCATACCTAGACTGTTGGCTCGTTCTGTGTTTGTACATTAATTTACTTTCAACAGCAGTTACAGGAAGGAGTTAGAGAGAAGATGGCTCACTGTGGTGTCAAGAGGACCGGCTCCTTCAATAAATCTGTTCTTGAAGTTTCAGTGCTGATTCAGGGCTGATTTTCAGACTTCCTTAAGTTAATTAGTTTGGTTGATTGTTAGCTCTTGTCTCCTACAAACAACATCTTAATCCAGAAACTGAATCATTTGGTGCAATTTGTGACATCAATACAACTCAGCTCGACTCTCCTCAGTTATGTCCCAGTCTCTTTGTTTCTCATTACACTAGATATCCTGATAGTTCCTCCTTAATGCAGGCAGGGTCATCATAGCGTAGCTGTGTCAGAGTCAAACACAGCACCCATGGAGGTGATGATGTTGGCTGTCTTTTTGTCACAGTAAGGAGACGAGTTTTGTTCCAGAGATGATCAATCAGAAGTAGAGAGACAAAATAAAGTTAAAAAGTTCAGGAGAGTTTAGGAAGACATGCAGGACAAAGGCCACCACCTGATAATGGCCCTAGTGATAATTTTCATTGACCAATCAGCAGTCAGCACGGTCTTTATTTCACATTTTAGCAACAGCTAAGGAACCTGGAACCTCAACAGAGGAGACACCAAGAAAATATAGCAGGTATGATCCCTTTTGGAAATGAGAAATGAACAAGTGGAGTTGAGATGATACCAGTGGAGATGCACCAATCATTGATGCTTGGCTCACCTCCAGCTCCACCCTCCTGCCCAAATACGGTCACTTCCTGCTCCAAAACCCACCGTGATGATCACTAAGAGCCGGATGAACAACTGTTGATGTCAGGATTGTTGCATCAAATATTAATGTAGTGTTTTTATCTCCAAACGTGCCAACCGTGAGCAGCAGACTTCACAGTGTGATCTCACCTCATCATTGATCCAGACCAAAACAATCATCCACCGCATTAATAAACACACACACACTCACACACACATTAGCATGTAAATTAAGCTCCATTCAAGCGCGATCCTCCAGCCTTCCTCTTTGATTTGACCACACATCAATCTGATGCATGACAATCAGGTACATGCACAGATACACTCTGTGAAAGCCTCTCACACTCAGTTTTAACTGGATTTATGTTTGTGTTTAAGTTACATCATCTTGTTCCTTATTCTCTCCTCTCATTTCGCTAAGGCTGTCAAAACTTCCAAACACCAACACTTTTATACCACGTGTTTTAAAACTGTACAACCTGTCTTCCTGGCAATCAATTAAATCAACTATCAAACTTTAAAAATCACATTTTCAGCCATAAATATAAACATAAATCTGTTTGCAGTCTCAGCCATTCAAACATAAATGATGTGCATGAAAATATAACTCCCCATAACACAGGATTATGGGGTACCATGAGTCGGTGTATCAGTACAACCTGTGACCGTGTAAAGGGGTGACTTCCAGCTGAGTGCAGCTCTGCTGTTTGGAGTGTGAAGGGGACGACATGCTTCATAATCAAATGAAGGTGAAGGTTAATAAGCCAACATTAGTTTGTCATTCTGTATTAGGTAATGGTGCAGTAATGTCAGGTAAAGGACAATCATGGTTTGATTAAGTTACTGCAACATTTCATGGAAGAATAAGAAGAAATCTGTCTATTGCTGTTGTCTACTCTGATGAGGGCATAAGAATATATTACTTTTCAGCCTGATTCGATGTGGACATGTGCAATAGTAACATTGCAGGCCGTGCAATGCTTGTAATGTGTTCTAGAGCAGATTTCCCCACCCAATGGCTGTTAAGAAGAAAAATAATCAATATAATTAATCACTGTTTGTTGAATAACAGAGACCGAAGGGTGTTGTATTTTGAACTAGAAAGCACTCAGAGAGCACAAACCTTCACCAAGGTAGCTCACACATTGCTGTTACATCTATAAGCAATAGTTCATGATGAAGACAGTTATTGAGCAAATATGATCATGGGCTAATGGCGGTTATCTGGATCGCCACCAAAATCGAATCATTTTTAAGTTGGGCCATTACCAACATCTCCTGGAAATTTCAGCAAAATCCGTTTATTAGTTTTTGAGTAATCTTGCTAACAGACAGACAAACAGACAAACAAACATAGGCCGGCAAAAATATAACGTCCTTGGCGAAGGTATCGAATGACCACATCCTTGCGTGTTGCTCGACTGCACAGACTTTACACTCAGGCTCTCTGTCTCTGTCACCCCTGTGATGAATGAAAAAGTACAACTTGGGACGAACTTATGGTTAAACCCTTGTCTCATGTACCCTTATACCTGTGCTCTGGACGTAGGACGAGGCACAAGAGAGGTCAGCAATGATTAAACACCCGCCAATGATCAATAGAAACATCAGATCGGCTCAAACTGATGACAGATGGGTAACCACCATTTTAACAGCATTTTCTGCCCATGGAAAGGTGTAGCAGTTTAATTAGTTAGCATGTCAACAGGTGACTTTCAGCCAGCTTAATCAGCTGATAAAAACAGAGTGAGTCCTCATGAATGACTCTTTATTAGGGTTGAGAAACGAGCCCATGGCTCCCTCTGATCGAGCTTCATGGTGAGTTATACCCTCTCACAACCGTCAGGGTGCAGAGGGGGCCCAATTATGCATTTGATCTGGAAGTCAGATTGTCCGAATTTGAAACTTCACTTTGGTCCGATTTTCTACTGAGAGGTATGCTGACTTTACCAGCTTGTAAAGTTTGGGTATCAGCTCATAACTGGAGCATGTTTAACTGGGATATAACATGTCAAATCTGGTTTACCTTCCATTAGTGCGTAAAGGTATACACACTGGCTGATGCTGGTTTATAAGGCTCTTCTTGGCTTAGTTCCAGCTTATTTATGTACTCTTCTTCAGAGAACTAAAAGCCACTGTGCCTTACGGTCCTGTGACGTTCTTCATCTCTCTGTTCCTCGCGTCAGAACTGAACTGGGGAAGAGAGCGCTCAGTTTTGCTGCCCCCACAGCGTGGACTCCTTACAGACTGAACTGAAGCTCTCAGAGCTGATTTCACTTGGAGCTTTTCGGTCCATGATGATGGATAAACAGCGTGAGACCTTTGAACAGTGCCTGTGTTTCTGAGTTGTTATTTATGTTAAAATTTACTACACTTTATCGCAAAATCTTGCACTCACAAAATATGTGTACGCTAATTTATTGCATATTATCACCATTTATTATGTTTTTTTCATGACGTGTGCTGCTGACCTCTTGGCCAGGTCACCCTTGTGAAAGAGATCTTGATCTCAATGGGTCATTTATCTAGTTAAATAAAGGTTAAATAAAATAAAAAGATAACATAATTCCCACGTCCAAATTCTGACATAAATGAAATGCATCATAAGCCCAAACCAAGGAAAGTCCTGACCATGTCCCCCTATCAATCTAAGCCCATTATGGTAGATAGTGGGGCTGAAAGATTTATTGTTTTCTGATTAAAATCGCAATTTCAGACAACGCAGACATGTGATCGCAAAGCAACAATTTTTTGACTGACCCAGGATCTGTTGTGTCAGCAATTTTACACATACTATTGTACACATTTACTGGTAATTTGCATTTAAGAATGGCGCACAAATGAACAGTTTAGCAAAACTGTGAATTGGTTCTCATTGTTCACTCAAAAGAGCTGTTCAAAAGGGTCGACTCGTTCATGAACGTCACATCTCCACCGTTGAAGTGCTGATAATCAGGTCAACAACACAAAGCCTCTGTTTAGGACTAGAAGTTGGAGTATCTCTTAAATAATGAAAGCAAATTATTTATCATCAATGTTAGATGATGAATAATGTGTTATGTGCTTTAGATCATTGATTTCCTTACTGTTGTCTATACTGTAAACATAGTGAATATTGCAGTGAAGCTTGATTTGAAGAAAATCGTGAATCCAATTGAAATCTCAATATCTGCCAGAAAAATCGCAATTAGATCTTTTCCTGAAGTCATTCAGCCCCAGTAGATATGTGCACTTGTTTCCATTAAACGCAAATATGAATTTGAAATCTGAAAAAAAGAGGGGCAAAACGATATTACCACTCAATAAAAAACACTCAATAAAAATCCTTAGTACCAACATTATTTATCTAATTTAATGGTTCTCACACTGTCTCGATCATTCTGAGACCATAATTCAGCATGTTAGAGATCAAGGAGTTTTATTCTTGCCTCATTAAACTTGTTTTTATATTACTCTGTCTATTTGTCTTCAAAATGAAAGGTTAGGCTGGGGATAGCACAGACTTTTAAAGCTGTGGTCCTGTAAGTATTCCACATTAAGACAAAGTAAAAAAGACCCAAGTAGAAAAAAAATGTTGGATTAAAATTTGATTAAATTACATGAAGATTAAAACATAAATTTGTCTTGTGTATCATTATTTTAAAAATAATAAAAGTTGTATTGCAAAAGAAAAAAAATCTTGCAGTGTCGATTTTGTCCAGTGATCAGATATTTGCTCCTCTTTGGGTTTTCTCTCTGAGATCAGGCTTTGCAGACATGTATTCCTGGATTTTTTCATCCTTTTTACATTATCATCCAAAATATCGAACATTTTAAACACATTATAGAGACTCCTCTGATCGTTCACTTTGGTCTCAGTCCTGCTCTCTCTCTTCCTCTCTTCTTCTTCCTCTCCTTCTTCTCCTGACCTAAACATCGTCCTCGTAAACATCCCCCTCTCCCTGAATCTTCCTCCGTCTCCTCCTCCTCTCCTTTTTCTCATTTGCTCCTCGCCTCTCCCTTAATTTCCTCGTTAACCTGCGAGTGTGTGTGATTGACATGGGAACTCTGCTATAAAGACCTTCACTGCAAATGAGATTCTCTCCCCTATTGGCATTTAATTATCCGCACAACACACATGCACGGGCATGCACAAAATAGCCTAAAAGGACACACAAACACACACTGCATGGACGCACAAATGCACAAATTGTCTATAAAGTCAGAGTTACCACAGTGATGTTCTCTGTTTCTTCATCCATTCTCATAAAACGCTCTCTCTCTCCTCCTCTCTCGCCCACTAAGACACAGAAGCAAACACAAACACACACACTGGAGATGTCTGTTTAGGTTCGTCGTCATCCGGGTCATACTTATCCAAACCTCGATCCAAAGGGGTTGCTGGACTAGGCTTGGATCTTGAAGATGTGGTGGATCAATCTTTGAACATTATTAAACATGGGCAGTACAAAGTTTAGAGGGACTGCACCTTTAAATACTCGCTCAAAAGATATGACCCTCTTTCTCCAAACAAGCCTGGGATGATGCAGCGTTAATTTTGTTGACTAATTATTTTCGTCATAGTTTTCATCAACAACCTTTTTTCCCCTGATGAAAACTAGACAGTAACTAATAAAAACAAGTGCGCATGGACAAAAACTCAAACTAAATTAACTGACATTTTCATCAACAAATAAAAACTAGACTAAAATGTTTGACAGAGACTTAATTCAATCAGACCTAATTTGGTCATGTAGAAAGTAGGGACAAGTTAGGAATATATCCAATCACAGCTACTTTGGTTGTGTGGAAAGGTTGGATGAGTTAAGAGGGACATCCAATCACCTTAGCTTGGTGGTGGTGGGATAAGTTGTGGAGCGATCCAATCAGAGCTCCTCTCTTTATGAACTTATATATTCATGTAGAGCAGGTTCACTGTTTGTTGTCAGTTCTGGTATTGTAACTGAGATGCTCTGCCAGGTAGCCTGAATAAAGGTGACTGCATTTCACACAAAAGTTCAATTTGTTTCTGTTCATTTATACATTCAGACTTTACTAGCATTCAATAAAGGGTTATTTGATGTTTTATTTTATCCAAGTGTAAAACAAGACTTCAGAAATTCAAGGAAACATCAAAAATGCCTTACCCTTTACACTTCATATTTCAGTCGACTAAATTTACAGCAGATTTCATCGACTGAAATGTTTTGAAATTTCATCAAATAAAACTAGACTAAAATTAAAACAATTTAGAGACTAAATTATGACTAAAACAAAGCTATTTTAGGCAGAAGACTACAACTAAAACTAAATTAAAACGTGCTCTCAAAATGAACACTTCTGTGATGATCCTCACTCCGAGTGTCAGATCACTACAGAACATCTTCATAAGTACCTCTGGGTCCAGTTCTCAGAACTTTACAGCTCTCAGACTTTCCAGTCTAAGGTTTTGGTTTTGTCCCCCTTCTTGCAAAGCCGTGTGAAGCTGCTGATGAGAACACATCTCTTGATATTGACTCTTCATACTAAACCTTAAAAGCAGCTCGATTCTGCAAGTTATCTGCCATCTTAAGGATCTTGCAATACATCAGTTTACATGGCTCGTCCTCAGAGAACGGCGGGTCTTGGTTCGCTTCCCAGCATATCGGAGTTTGGTTTGCAGCAGCAAGGACAAAACAAGGCAAGCAAACCAAAAAGTAGGGCATTGTGGGTTCTATCTGACTGAGTATCACAGCAAGAAAGCTGACTTAGCAAGTTTGGCCGATGTTAGCATTGCTAGCACCACCAGCCAAATTAACATCTACAAATCCACGTGAAATATGGTCACACATCCCTCCAGTCAATATGCAAGTACCACCTGACACAGTCAAAATGAAGCTGTATCTTTATTTTATGACACAGAAAACTACCAGAGTGCTTCAAGCTTAAAATCAAAGCTGGTTGTGAACTTCCGACTAGATGGTAAGAGCGAAAAACACATCCCAAAACGAGTTGCAGGGAGCTCAACTAAGAAAGTACAACAATGCTCTAACTTCACCCTGAAGCAAGTCCACCAAGCTTTAGGTGTGAAAGTTGGCGTGGGATCAAAAATTGATATGGCATTAATTATTTTTCTTGACTTACTCCAATTTTAAGTTTTTGCAATGTTTGGAAATATAAATACTGAAAATGTACAATTTTCATGATGGTAGTTCCCCGTCAGGTTTTGAACAAGCACTTTTAAGAGGTTGTATTTGTTTTTTAAATGAGATTAAATATCGATCAGAGAGTTTCATGTTAATATTCTGTGAAAATATCTCAGCCTTCAGTGTTTATGTAGACAGCTTTCATTTGAGCTATATAATCAACATTCATGACACACACTTTAACTACAAGAGTGAAATTATGTTTGATTTGGGGAGATATTTTGACAACTTAAAGGCAAAACTTGATTCATGTCATTTTTGTGTCACTGGAAAATTTTATTTTTGAGACGGAAAAAATTGTTTTAAAATCATAAATTGAGTGGGAAAAAAATCAGGGGTTTTATTTTTTAGGACATATTGCTTAGCCCTAACCGAAGGATGCCCCTGTCACTTATAAATCCAAAGTATGGATACAGTTTGGCTTCTCGAACATTGAAGAGACAGACAAAATCGATTATGGTGACATACTGTTACTTGATTCTTTTTTTTTTTTGCAATAAATCGATTATCACAGAAACGCTGCATCTTGGACTTATCGTTATCCTGGACCATGTATCACATATCGTATTGTGAGGTGATTCCCGTCCCTATGTGAAAGTGACCGAAGAAGCTGTTGGTCACTTATCTTGCTGTATTTGGGTCCGGGTTGGACTAATACCTGATACAAGGATTTGATCGACTTGCCCCAAATTTAGATTGAGAGGACTACAGCGCACACATCTGTCCCGTCCATGTCCTGTGGGGGAGGGGGGATGAGACCGGACAGACCACCTGCTCGCAGACCCTTTTAAACCTGAAGACCTCTTTCACATCCAGCTTTAGAAACACACACCGTCCCACTGCGGGGGTGTCCCTGCCTCTGAGTGTGTCCCTTCACCTGTCAATATGAAGGTTATTGATGAGACAGCAGAGCAATGGAGCTGAGGGACACAGGGACCCCTCCTCTCTGTCCTCTCTCCTCCACCCCCTTCTGTTGGGACGTCCTGATGTGTAACACTGTCTAGAAAATTCCACTTCTCCAACAAAGTTTGTCGACATTGTTGGAGAACCTTTGTCTGATGAATCTTGTGTTAAATCAAAGCTCTGTATTTTTCTGTTCAGAGACTCCCCTCAGATATTCACCTGAGACACAACAAGCTTTAAAGCTCGGCATAGTTGCTGCAAAGAAGATGATTCTTCTGGTTTGGGAATCTCCCACTCACCCCTGCTTTCAGAGATGGCTCAGTGAAATGATATAAACCCACAAATCAGAAAATCAAAACAGATTCCTAGACAAACGGAGCCCATTCATTGACTTTCTGAGAAATATGTAAGTGTTTTTTTGTACTTTACTGGCGTTTCCATGACACCTGATCATGTACTTAATAATGATATTGCATTTATTTAATATATTAATATATATTTTTTGTCTTGTTATTGTATTGTTGTTGTCTTTTTTGTTTGTTTGGCTTTTTGTTTTGTTTCTTTGGGGAGGGCATTTATTTCCTTTTTTCTATTTCCTTTGTACTTTGTATACTCTTGAAAAATTTGAAAATAAAATATATATATTAAAAAAAGTTGTGTAGGTTTTGGGATGCCATGATCAACTCTCTCTCTCTCTCTCTCTCGCTCGTCCAGGTGGCGTCCATCTCCTCCTGCCAGACGGTCGTGTCTCTCACAGCAGGCAGCATCTGGTTAGTGCCTCCAACACACACACGTATCATACAAACCTGCAGACTGTGAGGGTACACAATAACACACACAAACAAACACACACACACACACACACACACACACACACACACAAAGGATATGATCAAGTCGGAGCTCCAGCTGACTGGTACAC
Source organism: Cetoscarus ocellatus (assembly GCA_037902135.1). NCBI lineage: Eukaryota > Metazoa > Chordata > Actinopteri > Labriformes > Labridae > Cetoscarus > Cetoscarus ocellatus. The sequence goes on along the minus strand of JBAMNC010001605.1, from coordinate 300,890 downwards.
AGGAAGTCAGATGGATTCACACTCTCATCCGTCTTCCACACACTCACTGTGCCAAAGCATCTGTCTGTTGGTCTGTGCACAGTCCAACAAACTCAAACCAGGAAGTAATGCATGGTTTCCTCGATGCTGATTGGTCAGCAGAGGGAAATGTGTTTATCTGCTGAGAACATGCATGTGTAGATCTATTCTCTCCGGAGTTCATTAACAAAAACGGTTAAAGTCAAAGTTTGGTTTTATGACACTTTTTAGCATGTGGGTCCTTGAGGGGATGGGGACAGGGACGAGGACGAGGACGGGGACGAGGACGGGGATGGGGGCTTGGTCCCCTCAGCAGGGTAGACCCACAGCAGGAGAGGTGACACCAAGTAGAGCCATGTCAGCCTCTCACTGTAAACATTATATTCATATTAATAAACACCGTGTTTACGTCTGTATATACTCTGCAGTTCCACTGCCATGTTGTTTATATATTTATTATATTTTTTATAGATTTTCTATTTTATTCTATTTTATTTTATTGATTTTATTCTAGAAGTGTTTGTATTCTTGCACTGGAGGGGAGATGCGCTCTCTCTAATTTCGATGTATGCCAGAAATACAATGACAAACAGCTACTCTATTCTATTCTGCTATTCTGTTAATAACCGCTCTGACACCAGAAGGAGGCAATCTCTGCTCTGTGAGCATCATTTTAGGTCGTAAAGTAAGAATAAACAAGCAGAAGACTAGGAATGGGAATTGACACAATCGACTGCAGTGACATTAATAGAATAGAATAGAATAAAATACAAGAAACCTTCATTTGTCCCACACAGGGACATTTGCAGTGTTACAGCAGCAAAGGGGACAGCAATGATAAATAAATATAAAGACTAGAATATAAAACTAAAAACTACACTATAGGAATCATTTACAGCTTTAGAGAGTAAAAAATGCAGACCTATGAGGAAGCAACTGTGAAAATGATTGTGTGTTCATGATCATGCTTGTTGATCCAGTTCTTTGGTGACTCTCTTCTCAGCTCCTGCGGATTTTCTGTGTGGGCAAAAGTTGGCCAACATTGGTTTTCAGTGACAATGATTTCGGTCAAAAATTGAGCCACAATTTTGAGCGTTCTGCCATGTTTTTTGACTTCTTTGTTGTCATACGTCGGACTGCCTCAGAGAGAAGCGTGATGGTTTTGATTTTCAAGGCGTGCAAGAGAAGAATGAAGAAACTGATCAGAAAAATAAGACCAATGGTATCAATTCCTTGAGAGAATCTTTATCGATTCTTAACTGGACTTGGTTTTTGATTCTCACTTCTACAGAACTCTTTATTAATCTTCTATTTTTTGTGTCAAATCCTGCTGTTACTTTACTTTTATCCACTCACTGCTGTAGCTTTAGGCTGAAGAACTTTGCCTGATGATGGACACAAACACCCACGTGTTTGGGAGGCAGGTGGTTTGTTATCAACTCAAAAGGGATCCTAAAATGTCTGAAAGGGCTTCATCCAGCTCAGTATTGGACTTATCTCAGAACATGCTGGATCATTTTAATGGTTTAACCGTGTCCTGCTGCCATCTCTGTGTTGTTTGAAAGAAACCAAAACCTTCAGTTTACTGTTTTCCACACTCATCAACGATAAGAGCCCATTTGATGTCACCATCAGTGAGTTTACTCCGTATCACGGATGACTGTGGTGTTCCTGTTAAAAATGATCAGTTAAAGACTCTCTGCTGACTGTCCTCTTTCCTTATGATCATGATGTTAAGAAATACTTCTTTGTGGTTGTTTTAGACGCTGCTGGAAAAGCTAAAGATGCTATACTCGCAAAACAGCGAGCTTTTAGGGGGTTAAAAATGCAGACCTATGGGAGAGCAACTTCAGTGCAACATGCTGAAAAAAGATGATGGAAAACTGTTGATTATTTTGGATTGCATGTATAGTTTTGAACAGCAACAATAATCCAGGCTTCATCTGTCATATATTTATATTCTGATGCATAAGGTGAATGTCTGTAAATATTTTTTATGTGCAAATATAATAGTTTTTAAGCCATTTTCAGCCAAAATCAATGTTGTTTCAATTTAATCGTGAGTCCCAAATTTTAAGAAAAGATGTGAAAAACACAGAAATCTTGAATGTTGGCATTGTTAGTTGCTGAATGGTTCTGATTTACTCAAACACATGAAAGTATTGTTATTAATATTATGAGCCACATTGTTGTTTTTTTCACGCTCTGATTTTATTTTAGATTCTCAGCACATTGAACGGGACCCTCGACCCTGCTCTGTTTATGTGTCATCTCTTGTGTTAATTTATCACAAAGCTAATTTTTCAGTCTGTAGAAGTCTTCATAAGTTTCCTCACTCCTAAACCATCTATCTCCTGAAACTATCTGACATTGACTCCCAGCGTTCCTCACCTCGGGCTCATAAACAGAGCGGACTCGGTGTTTGGGGTGAGCGCCGTGTCAGTTTGACCGCATGGCTCCGTGTGGGAGTACAACGGCCCGCTGTGTGTGCGAGTGTGTGCGCGAGCCTCAGGCGGACAGCAGGAATGTGTCAGGCCAGTGATGAATGAAGATGAGGCCGCAGAGCCCCGTGGACGAGCTGCACCCAGGGGCTCACCTGCACCGTGGGGCTCACCTGCCTCCGGGCTAACTGGACCTCCTGGGTGAGAGTCGGGCTGCTAACAGGCAGGCTTAATGAGGAGGACGGATGCTGCAGAGAGACGGAGTTCCCTCGATTTATTGTTCTCGAGCTGCAACTTTAGGCTGAACTGGAAACTACGCTTTAGAGCACAGGCTGCAGTTCTTCTTCTGTCCACTGGAGGCAGTCTTCTCTGCCTGGGCTGTTGGCCCATGGAGTGTTTGTCTTTGACCGATTTGTTTGTGAAAGGCTGTCCATGAAGTCAGGGCAGCTTTTGGCCTTTCCTGCAGAGATCATGGCTGGCTTTACAGATGTTTGCTTGCTTGTTGGTGACACACCAGTTTGCCTCATCGCTTCCTTCCAGGGTCTGTGCTGATCCTTAGAGAGTCTTAAATGTCTTGAATCTGATTTATTAATGTCTAGGTCATAAAATGTCTTAAGAAGTCTAATTTTTACAAGCTAGAGGCTTGAATTTTAGTTGGCATTTTGACTGGCACATCCCAGCACTTACCTAGGGAGTGTTGTATCACTCTAGTTTTCCTTTTCTGCTTTTTAGGGATTTGCTTGTAAATTTTACTTTTCGCTGTTATCATTTTTATACCTGTTCACATCCATCAGTTGCCCACAAGGAAAGGAGAAGCAGATGATGAGTGAAGTTTGGCTTCAAAATAAATACAGAGAATGGTTGACAGGAGCAAATGGTGGTTGTGAGGTAGCTTACAAGATTGGCAAAATATTTCATAATTTGGGATGATGGGAAGCGACACAGTTTTGTCCAAGGTCAAATTGGGAGCACCAAGCTGTACTAGAAAATGCTGTATCTTTTCTCTGTCTCTGGTTCTTCTAAAAGTCTTAAAAAGTCCAACATCTTACAAAAAACATCAGAGCAAAAAGTGACAAATGTGTTCTTTTTATATTTCTTGCCTGTTTTAAAACATAAGTTTCCAATTTCAAAAATGTTTTGAGCCTTTATTTTTGTAATATTAATATTGTTGGGGGGCAGAGAGAATTCTTATCTGACAGTTTACAACATTTTACTACATTTTAGATCAGTGAAAAAACACCACAATAATATATTTCTAGTTGTCTCTCACATTAAATTTAGATATGTTTGCAGAGCTCTTGGCCCCATCTGCAGCAATGTACCCCCTAATTTCAGGGCTTGTTCTTTCTTTACAGAGCAATCAGATTTAGAATTGTTTTTTTTATCCAAGAATGCAACACATACAAGGAATTTGACTCCGGCAGTCGTTATCTCTTGTACTAAGGAAGTGGGGAAAAAAAATTAACATAAATATAAACATAGAGAATAAAATTAAAATGAAATATAAATGAAAATTACTCTTAACAAAAATTAGAAAATGTACATAAGGAACATATACAAACATCCAGGAATATTTACAGCTGATGGGAGGATAGTGCAGCTGTTTTGTGTGCGGTTGTTTTACAGTTGTGCAAATGAAAAGTGAAGCTGTTTAACTGTTTAAAGTAGTGACTGCAGATGGAAAGAAACTTTTACTATATGGTTAAAATATTCTCACTGTTACAATCAACTGTCCTGAAAAAACTGAACCTTCCCTTTAACTTTTGGCTCAGTAATAGCCATGTGAACAGATGTACATGAGCTAATCTTGGGCCCATTTTCGACGCTCAGGCCCCGATGAGGTGGACATGTTAACTCCTCACACAAAGGCCCAGACCGACCTGGGCATCGAACCAGCAGCTTTCCTGCTGTGAGACAACGCCACTAAACTCATGTCTAGTTCTCGGCTGTGAGGCGATTATTTCTGCTGTAAAAATGGACCTTTGAACGTGGTGTGTGCATCAAACCTCCACAGACAGCCTCCAGTGGACAGCCCTCACTGTCCCCCCTCTGATGTCCCCACAGATGACCCTCTGGATGGTGATGACAAGCTGACCTCTCTCTGTCCCCCTCCTCCCCCCTCCCCTCTGGGCTCACATTTCCCATCATGCCGTGCTGAGGACAAGATGTGGCGTCACCTCCGCCTGTCCTCCCTGCAACCTCTCACACCCCAACCCCACAATACTCACACTGGTACAGTTTGATCATTAAAAACAAGCCATTGATAAATTGGCAGTTTTGGACTTTTGTTTTTTTCTGCCATGTCATCAAACATACATAAAAAAAAATCAATCAAAATGTGTTAATATAGCACAGCTTAAAAAAAAAAAAAAAAATGTGTATATATACATATATATATATGTGTATATATATATATGTATATATATATATATATATATATATATATATGCTAACATACACATATACGTAAATGCATATTAACATAATATAATAATTTTCTTGCAACCACCCAGCAAGTAAATGCTTAGCAGAGGTCCATTTACTCTGTTAGGTACATGAGAAAATGCAAAGCAATAAAACCAAGGAACATCAGACAGAAATAAATAAAACGCTAAATATACATTTAAAACAAATAGATTAATTAAAATAAAAAAACATGTTAAAAGATTCAAATCAAATCTAAAATGATTAAGTGTAAAAGAGAAAAACTATATCAAGATATATAAGCAAATACTAAAAATTGAATAAAACATAAAACTTAAATTTAATAATAAAGTAAGGAAAAAAGTAACATCTATATCTTTAACATGAACTCAGGAAAACAGGCTCCTGATGTAAATAAATAAAACTATAATTAACCATTTAAACTAGATGTTTCTATTAGATAATCTTGTGGTTAATAATCATGATTCTGACTGTAAAGCAGTTATTTCACTGAACTGAAGGCCTGACATCTCTTCTTTTTATCAACACCAACATTTATTCATCAGTGTGAACTTTAGAGTATCACCTTTGTGTCATCTGAAAATAAATGGGTGAATCTTGAAATCTGAATATACTGCCCATCCCTACCCGAGGCTCAGCTGAGGATTTATAAATTACTGAGTGTATCTGTCATCCTGTCATGAAGTTAACTGTGAGAGTCACGTATGAAACTGTCTCTGCTGTCAGCACGCCATGACACACACACACACACACACACACACACACACACACACCCACGTGCTGGGTCAGGTGTTGAGAAGAGAAATGTCAAGAATCTCTTAGACTGGCCTCACTGTGACCCCACGAAAGGTCAGAAGAGGTCAGTGAAACCTGACGCTGAGCAGAGGCTATCTCTGTGCACACACACGCTTCGTGGAGGTGAAGCTGTCAGAGGTGTCAAGTGTTCCTGTGAGAGAGGGCGGGCCGAGTCACGTGTTTTAAACGTGTTATGAACATGTTATAATCATCGTCTCTTTCACAGTTCTACAGTTAATACCAATGACACAGCTCTGTTTACATGTTCGATCTGAGGTCAGAGGTCAGACCGTGTCCTCTAAAACAGAGGAACATGGATAAATCCTGCAACACAAAACCAGTGCAAACACTGCCCAATAAATTCAATCAATCAAATACAATAACAGAAACTAGAAAGGAAATAAAGTTAAGCATGCTTAAAAATACTACAGTTGGAAAAAAAACTGAGTTGGTGTGAAAATGTTTTTTAAGTAGGAATGCATCCTCTGTCAGTTTCCTGTCTCCTCAAAGTGTTTTTGAGAAACGGCTCAGACTAAGAGCTGATCATGAGGTCCAATCATGTTTGACTTGTTCTCTCGTCAGCCATTGCAAACTGGAGTACTGAGGTCCCGTTTACATGACAGCGTTATCGTTTTCCCTGACAACGCTGATTAAGACAGAGACGAATACAAAAAGGTTTTCAAAACTTTTCGCTCTGGACCCTGGCTTCCAAAGTTTGCAGATTCAGGCACTCAGGGCACTGTTCTCGTGTAAACGCAACGAAAACTCTCCGTTTTCAGCTGTTCGTGTAAACAGGGCCTGAAGCTGCACTTCCACCAAGCTGACGGCTGTTAGCCCTCAGCGCACCTGAGGTTTCCACACCAGCTGTATCTTTACTCTGGGATGGGTTTGTAAGCCAGACTCTTTGCTGGTGATGGATGTCTGCACCTCTGAGGGCGTCCATGGGGCACTGTTACACTCTGACATTATAAGCAACCAAATAAAATGGCTGAACTCTCATAAATGCACCGTTATTTAAATCCATGGTGCATTTATGTGTCTCCATTGTTGTCTCTGCTGCATACGAAGTGATAATTCTTTCAATGGGTAAGTAAGCTGCAGTGTTTGGCTCTAACACTTAGTGTCAGATCGATGCACGATAGTAGCCAAGCAACATTGTTGTCAGCAGATATGAACATTGTTGCTGATATTTATAGACAATATTTTGGATGCTCTAATTGGCCATAAATGTCTCGTGTTTAGGTGGTAAAATATTGGCAGAATATACAAGTTTGAAGTGGAGGCTTTTTGTGCCCTTGGCAAAAAATGATCAGTATCAGCAAAAAGGAGTTCAGAAATAATGGCATGTCAGATATTGACTAAAATCAAATATATATGCATTTGTATGATGATGATATTGTCTTTATATTGTGTGCTGTGAAAACACAAAGACTTGAAGTCTTGGCACAGATGGATATTTGTGCAGACAGCCTTTGTGAAAGTAAGGATTGTGCTTCACTGATGAGGAAACCCTTCAAGTGTTTACATACGCTGCTTCTATTGTCTTGTTTTATTTATTTCCTACAGAATTAAACAGAAGTTTGTCCAACGTGTGAACCATCCCAGCCGTCACAGGTGCTGACTCGGGTTGACTTTGATACCTGCAGCTGATTTAGTGACGTGACCTTGTCAAACATATTTTAAGAGACAGTGAGGTGAAAGTCAACCATGTTGGCAGTAACAGTCAGAGGAAACAAAGCACAGACAGAGCTCAGTCACACTGAGCCATAAAAGGAGGATAAACGTCCACAAACTGGGCAGTTAACCACTGACCCCACGTTTAGAGAGTCAAACATGGCTAACTTTGAGGTTGGAGCTGACAGAAGAAAGACAAAAGGAGGGGGTGAGTCACAAACTGGATCAAGCAGCAGCCTTAAAACTGACCTGGAAACCATAAAGAAACATACAAATATGACATAAAGCCTCTGTCATGTGCCATTTAGAGCCATAAAGAGGAGCCGAGAGCTAACGGACAGAAACAGGGCTTCTCTGCGGCCGTTAGAGGGTTAAAAGTCACCTCACCTGGCTCTGGAGGTCCTGTAGGCGTGTTAGATATTCACTGATCAATCACTGAGACCATCATAAACCTCTAACACAAGCTGCATCAGGCCCTGATGATGTCTGCACAGTCCTGACCCAGGCTGGGATTTGTCTTTAGATTTATGATGAAGTATCAGAAGAGAAGTTCGACATTAAACCTCTGAAAATACTTCTTGTGCTTGAAAGTGACATGCAGGAATGGAAGGTCAGATTTCACATCAGCTTCATTAATGTGTCAGAGCTTTAAGTTTCTTGAGTTTTAGGTACTTTGGGCCCTTAACAGAGCTAAACGTGTTGAAGACCACATCCAGAGCTCAGGTGGACGAGTGCATGAGCACAAGGTTTAATGGTGAGTTTATCTCAGGTTGTACTTCTTCGTCCATCTCAGAGTTTGTTTGACTGAAAATATGAAGAATAAACTAAAACAGATGTGACAACAGAGAGCGTGGGCTGAGGGGAGAGCTTCTTGTTGCCAGGAAATCGTGCCATTTAATTTTTACTAGAAACCAAATAATAAAAATATAAATAAAGAAAGAAGCAGAAGTTGAAGGTTGAACGCCCTCGGCCTCGTCCAGGCTTCTATTGTGTGTTCCTGCTCGTTCATGTCCTCGGTCAACATCAGAGTTTGACTTCAGTAATCATTATTACCCCATCACTGATTGATTTTCTGTCACTCGTGTTTGTTCATTAAATATTGTTCAGGCCCTCGTCTTTAGTATCTGTGTGTGTGTGTGTGTGCACTTCAGTGTGTGTGTGTGTTGTCAGTGTGTGATGGATGTGCCCTCTGGTTCGCCCCGATGTGGACGTTAGCTGAAGCTCTTTAGCTGTTCCTGTTTCCCCGTCTCTCTGTGGAGCCACGAACACACACACAAACATCTACACACAGGGCGCTGAAAGAGTATGACACAAAAGCTTGTTTATCTCAGACCAACACAGCATGCAGATGTGTGTGTGCGCGGACACACACTTGATGAGGACAAGAGGTCACAGCAAAGCAGCCATTGGTGAAGGCAAACAGACAGAGGTGTTCAGGCCTGTCCCACACACACTGATACACACCAGTACACTCTAATACACACTAATACACACCGATACACTCTAAAACACTCTAATACACACTAATACACAATGATACACTCTGATACACACTCATACACACCGATACACTCTAATACACACTAATACACAATGATACACACTGATATACACCAATACACTCTAATACACACTCATACACACCGATACACTCTAATACACACTAATACACAATGATACACACTGATACACACCAATACACTTTAATACACAATGATACACACTGATATACACCAATACACTCTAATACACACTCATACACAATGATACACACCAATACACTCTAATACACACTCATACACACTGATACACACCAATACACTTTAATACACAATGATACACACTCATACACACCGATACACTCTAATACACACTAATACACAATGATACACACTGATACACACCAATACACTTTAATACACAATGATACACACTGATACACACCAGTACACTCTAATACACACTAATACACACCGATACACTCTAAAACACTGTAATACACACTAATACACAATGATACACTCTGATATACACCAATACACTCTAATACACACTAATACACACTAATACACAATGATACACACTGATACACACTCATACACACCGATACACTCTAATACACACTAATACACAATGATACACACTGATACACACCAATACACTTTAATACACAATGATACACACTGATATACACCAATACACTCTAATACACACTCATACACAATGATACACACCAATACACTCTAATACACACTCATACACACTAATACACTCTAATACACACTTATATACACAAATACACACTGACACACACAAAGATACACACTGATATACAATAATACACAATAATACACACTGATGCACACTGATACACTCTAATACACTCTTAATATACAATAATACACTCTAATACACACTTATACGCACTGATACACAATGATATACACTGATACACACTGATACACTCTGATACACACTGATACTCTAACATACAATAATACTCACTAATAGACACTCATAAACACACCTCATTTGGTAGAACAACATCATTAAGGAGCAATTCACTAAAGTTCTGATTTTTTTACGATTTCAACTTGAAAGTTACCAGAATCAGAAATACTCTATTAATTCCCAAGGGGAAATTCGGTTGTTTCAGTTGATCTTGTACATAATATAGCAGTAGAAATATCCAATAAAGACATTAAAATAGATAAGAGCATAAAAAATTAGGTTAAAAATAAGTAACAAGTTGCAACATGCAGAAAATTCAAGCTTTTTCAACCTCCTCACGAAGGAAAAAATAAATAAATAAAATAAGTGAGTAAAGTAAATAAAGTTCAATCATCCTCTAAGCATTACCATATAAATGTCTAAATGTTGTGTTATTTATTTCTCATACCTCCATGATTTCTGGTTGTTATGTTTAGTTTGTATCTGTATGTTTCCATAAAACATGCAGAAAAATGACAAAATGACCACAGAGTGCAAACAGAACTCTCAGAGTATAATATAAAGGGCATAAATAAGCCTTAAGTTAAACTTGAAGGCACTCTGTTGAAGTTAAAATGCTATTTAGACTTCACTTAATATTGACGTTTTTCTCTTACGCACCTGTCTCTTGAATTAGATTTGTGATTTTTCCGTATTTTAAAGTTTAAACACTAAAAACTGAGAACAGGGTTATTTTACACACCCAGATATGCCTCTTTTCCTCCCTTTAATCATTTTTTACTTGCCTCTTCTTCGTTTTCTCCTGGTCTTTCTCAGCAGAGGACAGAGAGGAATGTTCGGGCTGATAACCTCTTGCTCCTTGTTCTCCCTCTGACCTTCAGAACCTGCACTTTACCGAAGTGAAGTCAAAGGTTTCAGGAGTCACAGAGGGAAGGATTGTTTTTTTTTATTGTGTTGGTCTAGAATTAAGATGTGGAGCGATTAAATGTTATTGATACCAAAAAATTGGTGTTAGAAAATCCTTAAATGGATGCATCGTCATGCAGAGGTAGATGATTCTGCATCAGTGCAGAGAGAGCAGGTATGATGATTAAACCCTGATCCTGCTCCTCTGAGGATGAACCCTGTGCTTCACTGTCACAGAGTTACTTATCAAAGGTCGGATATTCATGCACAGCTGCTGTAAGTTTACAGTAAGTGCCGTCTTTAGTTCGATGCTTGCTGCTGATTGAAGTCTATCATCTCCAAACGTTTATTCAGTTTGTTAAATGTTCTCAGAAGTTTTTGATGGTCATCATGTGCTCCCAGGACGATCATCTCTGCCTTCACTAAACCTTTGTTGTCATTGAAGCGTGCGTGCACATGACATGCACTGTTTCCCACACACCTCACCTGAAGATTCGGCTGCTGTTTTGTTCAATTAAAAAATATAAAGTTAATGCAACTTTTAATTGAATTATTTTCCAACATCTGCACTTGAGTGAACTAAATATGTCACTTCCTGTGAACTTCCAGCAGTGGCGTGTGAATACCAAACTTTAGTTTAAAACACTCAGATATATTTAATGCTGCAAAGACGAATGTCTCAGTGAGTTGCTGGTGTTTCCTATAATAACAGATGGAGGATATTGTGCAGTTAACATCACTCTGTATAAACCAAGACACAGGTTTGGCTGATCCTGTTTCCTGAGCCATGATCACATTATTATTATTTTACTACATGATTGTTTTTTCTCCTTACTGCTTATGATGTGGGAGGTATTGATAAGGGAATTGTGAAGCAGAAAGACAAATGAGAAGAGTCCATTCTATCCCAAGTGATCATTATTTTTTACCTATGTGTTTGTAAATAAAGTTTATTAAAGTGAATTATTTTGTTCCAGATCGTCTTTATATTCAGGACAGTAGAGAGGACGAGCATCATCATTTGTGAAAGTTTTTTTAATCCTCGTGCTAACACCTTCAGAGATGAATCTCAGGATGATATTAAGCCCCTGGTTGAGCGGATGTGGGTGCAGATGTGTTTCCTCAGCAGCAGCAGGGTTTGGCTGGAGGAGGGTTTGATGCTCAGCAGGCTGCAGAGAGAAGATACTGAACTCTGAGCGACCTGCACACAGAAATAACACACACATTCACACACACTCAGGGGTTTGCCTTCAAGAGATTACAGTGAAGTGCTTTTAGTCTTTACGTCGATGAAAATGTTACAGCTGCTTTGTGCCATTTTTGGAAATGTACATTTTTTAATGTGCTAAACCAGCTCTTAAAATGAATCGAAACACTGAAATAATGTTTTTTTTTTTGTTTTAGAAGACAGTTTGGACATAAGTTTTAATGAAGGTGAATTAAAATAAAATCCTTAAAAATGTCAGATGAAACATTCCTGCTGGTATTTACAGTGATCATATTTGTCACTGTTACATTATGATGCTTAAAGAGATAAATTTGGGATTAATACTTAGTGTAAACTATTAAATGCATGATCAGTGTCAGAATTGGTATTTATTGCCAAGTTCATTTGTACATACAAGGAATTTGACTTGGTAAATTGGTGCGAAAATAATCAACATATAGCTAGAGTACGAGTAAAAATAAGGGTCAGGAGGAATAAAATAAAATATAAAAATGGGTAGGATAGTGCAAAATTGACTTGGGTATATATCAAATATGTGCGAATTATACAAAAGGGGCAAAAAAGAACAAAAACACAGCTCAACAATATATACAGAAAGTGTGGTGAAGGAGCTAAACATATGATCATTGAGCTTTTTAACAGTATAAATATGATATATATATAAATATAGATATAGGTACAGTGTGCATGTGTAAATAAATTGTGTAAATAAAGTTTAGGCTGCCATGCGTCCCCTGTGTGGGTTGTGCATGTCGTCCAGATTTTACACGACACAGATATGAGATGCAGTCTTGGCATGATCGGCAGGATCAGTGTAGAGGCAGAGAAGAGATGACAGTAACCTGCCAAGACATTCAAGACACTGGAGACAATGAGAAATGATGTTATTAGACTTTTCTATTTGTCACTTTGCTGCATGCACATTCTGCACTTCATTATACTGAACAACCATGAACTGAAAGTGAGTTTGCACTGCAAAAACTCAGATCTTGGCACGTGTGTTTGTCTAATTTCAGGTCAAAAATATCTAAAGCACTTATTTTAATTCATATTCACTCCACAAGTCCAAATAATTATCTCACTACAAGGAATAAAAGGCAACAATAAGGTATTAAATTGCTTGTCGTGATAAGTACATATCTGCCAATAAAACAAGCAAGTGAGGGTCTTAAATTCAGCTTTAATAATTCCTCTGAATAGAAGATTTAGTGTAAGACACCCTTCAAGGTAAATTTGGTCCGTGTCATTGGCAGATAATTTTACTTATTACAACAGCTCAGGCCTTATATTTAGCTCTGATACCTGCAAATAAGATGTTAATCCAGACATGTCAGGGAATTGTGCCCTAGAATAAGTCTACTGAGATTTTTTGGACTAGAAATTGGATAAATACTCTCACCTACATCTGAGTTTTTGCAGTGTAGGACAACGGGAAACAAGCTGTAGCAGCACAGCAAAGAGCTTTGCCCTCTCGCAGGGAAGCTTAGGTAACACTTCTTTGTTATCTGGAGATGCTTTGGTTCCTGGCACTCTGGCCCTCGAGTCAGGCTGGTCTTTAGTGTAGCAGCGTAACTGTGTGTGTGTGTGTGTGTGTGCGTGTGTGTGTGTGTGTGTGCGTGCCCGCCCTCATTTATTTGATTGAGCCTCTGAACTGTTGAACTGCAGCCGCACCACTTTATCTTCCTCTGCTCATTGTGAGGGCATCAGCACACAGCAGACGGCCTCAGTGTGAGTGTGCTGAACTTGAGATGAGTTATGGAAAGGAAAACAGGAGTCGGGGTCAGACGCTATGAGGTCACCCTCAAAAAATCCCCTCTTCTTCTTCTTCACATGCTCCCTCTCTCGCTCCTCTTCCTCCTTTTCTTCCTTCATCCTTAAATCACGTCTTATCTTTAGAAGTGTTTGTATATTTCTTAAACAGCATTTGTGAACTCCTGCTGTGCCACAGTACTGTAAATTAAAAGAAAGCCATCGTCAGGTAGGGATGTAACGGTATGACAATTTCATATCATGGTTGCTGTGATCAGTATTATCACGTCATCATTATTATCGCAGTATTGTTGCAGTGTGCTCAAAATTTTAAAAGAATACCCATACACACACTGAAATCATTTAACAAAGTTTTATTGAGTTAAAAAAATGTGAAATTGAAAACAATGTAACTGAATGTGAACAAATCTGTAGTGCAGGTGTTTAGAACAACAAAAATTATGTAAACAAATCGAATAAAGCTAAATGATAGTCTGTTCCCTGCTTCATAAGGAATAAGGTGCTGCTGACTTTGTTTTATTGAGATTAAAATGTAAAAATGTCAGCATATTTACTTTGTGTGGTTTCAAGAGGGAAAAAGTCTTTGGTACAGTGTCTATGCGGGCACCCTCTGCCATACTTTCGCTTTCAGAGGCCAAACATTGCAAACTACATGTCTGAGTCTGCTGCTGCTTTACCGAGGGGCAGACACACAGTTCTGGCTTTTCCAGGCAATGAGCAGCATCACCATGAGTTATTGACAAAGTGTGGTAATCAGACACAGTTTTAACGGCATTTAAAACAGGAAACGGTAATACTAACCATCTGAAATCTTACTGTGGTTTATCATTTTATTGGTAATTGTTACATTCCTATCGTCAGGTAAAGTTGACCTGTATGTCATCACGGCCTCAGTGTTGAGGCAGAGCCATAATCAGTCCAGTGTGTCCTACTTTATTGAGCGTTTCTGCTTATTCTGAAGGCGTTTGTTACAGAATATTAAGATGCTTCATATCTGCACAGATTGACGGTCTTACATGCCAATAGGTGTATTTAAATAGTGCTTAAAAATGCTTTTATTCTGGTGATTTGCATTATTTGTTCCTCTGCACTGATCTTTTATTTGCATGTAAAAATGACTTTGTTAATCTGAGCTAGAAAAGATTATAAGCTCCACCAGCTTGTTGAACTCTGGGCCTGCTCATACAGGGAGATGACAATAATGATAATCACTAAACAGGAAAAGCTGGACTACTACCTCAGTGCACCTTATTGTACAGATCTGTTGATTTTTTGCTTGTTGATCTCTTTTGCGCACCACTTACTCTGCTGCTCTGTGCTCAGGTGTATACTGTGCCTTAAATTATGGTAGTGTTGTAAATATCATCCTTATTTTATTTTTATGTTTGTGCTGGAAATAATTCTCCTTATGTTTTTAGATTCTATTTAGATCCTAATAGCCTTAGATTATGGTAATGTTGTAAATATCCTCTTATGTTTTTTATGTTTGTTTTTTTTAAACTTGTTATTCTGTGTTGCTTACCGCCTTATTTATTGCTTTTATATTTCTATATTGCTGATACTGGGACGTCACGTAAGTGTAGACTGGAATGGCAAATAAAACTCCTTTGAATCCTTAAGTTCTTGCCAGTGTTTGTTGGTTTGGTTGTGCTCAGAATAACAAGTTATGAGCAAGTGACGTGATTTTAAGGGTGATCTGAATCCAGATGGATTGAAGAGTGGAACAGTTTTCAAGGATTTGCTAACAGTGTGAGATAAAGCCATTTTTCCACATTCTTGCTAATAACTCAATAAGTTCTTGACTGATCTGAATGACATTTTAGGGGAATCTTGGTCATGACACAAGGTGTAAGTGATTGGATTTGGTGGTGATCCAAATCTGGATGTGGATCCAGGAGTTTTTTTTTCTTTTTTAAGATTTGTTAACAGTCTGAGATAGGATAGTTTTCCACATTTTTGACAATAACTTGCTGACATTGTTTGAAATGCCTCTGCAAAGGTTTGAGCTCTTGGAACACTTCTAGTTTTTTCCTGTCAGTGTCTGTATTTTCTTCACTTCCAGTTTGCAACATGGCAGAAGATTTCAAATCTGAAAACCAACCACATGATTAGGGTTTTGTCTCTTATAGTCTCAAGAAGTAATGCAGTTATTTTATTCAAGGTTTATCGTTCTCCATAACAGATAAATGATATGATCTGAATGCTACAACAGAAGTGACCCTCTAACATCATGAGTTAAAAACTTAGTTTGATTTCATCTGAAAAGGAAATCTATAACTTGAGCTTACATATATTTTGTTACAGAAAAAGCTAAATTTTCCAGATGATTGTTGTTCACTTAAATTGGTGCTGGAATGAGATAAAAGATAAAAGCAATCAAATCCCCTCAGCACTCAAAACATGAAAATCACACAAATTTAAGGTTGTGTAGAATTCCAAAACTGATGCGGTAACTGTGAAGGGCATGTACAAGCTGAAGAAAACTTTGTTTAATTTTTTCTTCATTGAATTTATGACTTTATTTTGATGCTTTTATCACCTATCGAGGGGCACTGACTAACAAAATTAATCTGTACCAACTGTAGGAACATGTGGGATTAAATTTAATGAACTCGGGTTCATATCTTCATTTTTAATGGCTGCTGGAGTCTGTTCACATCACTACTGTTGTAAATGTGTTTACCCTGATCCATCCCTATTCTCACTCTGTCTGAGACGCTCTATTAGAGCTTCATTTACTTCGAAGCTTCCTTCCCCATGTGGGCCCATCCTCCTGTTATCAGCAGCACTTTCTGTCTGCGGTCTCTGCTCTGCCAGTGGGCTATGACTGCTGATGGAACAATGGTATGATGTCACACTGGTAGGTTTGTTCAGGGGAGCGAACTGCTACTTACACTGTTAATTAGGATAGATTAGATAAAACTTTTTTAATCCCTTGGGAAGACTCGCTCAGGGAAATGAAAATTCCAGCAGCATAGCAAGCACACAGGGTAAAAAAAGCACACAGGTCTCAGAAAAGTAAAAACAATTTGCAAATATAAATATAAATAAAAACAAAAATATGGCTACAGGGTAAAAGAGGTGGAAGAAGTCCTGATGCCGCAGAGTTTTGTCTTGAGCAAAGGAGGACTCTATCACTCTTCGGAAACATGTGAAAAGGGCAGAATATGGGCAGTTTAGATTCACTTTAATAAACTCCTCTAAAGAAATACAGATACAGCTGACTGTCCTTGTTTCAAACATTTTAGAGAAACTTCTGTAAAGCCGTGAGTGAAAGGGAGAAGACTGTAAACAGAGCTGAGCCCACATTAGATGGGCTGAAGAAAGCTTAGAAACGGGCTCCTGCTGCAGGACGGGTGTGAGTGTGAGGACGATCGGGGGGGTGAGTGTGTCCGGTGTGTGTGAAGAGGTGACGATGGAGCTGCCACCCAGGCTCCAGGTCGGCCATCTTTAGATCAGCAGAGAGGAGCGATGAAGAAGAGGTGTGTGTGTGTGTGTGTGTGTTTACATGTTTAGATATCCCAGAGGCTCTCCAAAGGTCAGGAGGTCAGTGAACCACCCTGAGAGCTCCTCACATTCCTCACTGTACCTCCGAGTGTGAGTGTGGGGTCAGCCGGAGGACAGCAGCTCCGAGAGGGCGAGGCGGCTGACAGTATCCCAACGATGAAGGTGTTTGAGTCAAACTTTAATCCACGAGGAGGAAACCATCGCCTCCTTTTCTGCTTTAACCACTTCCTCTCGCTCGCCCTCTTCCTCCTTCAGCTCTGATCTCAGACTAAAATGGACGCAGCCACTGTCACGTCTCTCTTTAACTTGTTCACTTTCTTCCTGTAGTTGTTATTTTGGTCATCGCCATGTTGTTTTTCACCAGAAGTGGCCAAAGGGTGGCTGATTAATCAATCTCTGAAAGACGAGTCAGGTTTTCTAATTAGTGTTAATAAGATAATCTTTGAATTGTTGTTTTTAGAGTTAATGCATCTGTCAAAACTAAAACTCAAACTTCACTTTATTGTCCCCTAAGGGAAATTTGCTTTGCAGGCAGGTAAAAACATGAACATAAAAAACACAATCACACAAATCCAGATATAACACTGCAGTTAGGACAGGGATGGGTAACTTAATTAACCACATTAGTTTGGTGCACGGTTGGAATTTCAGGACGCTCTCATTTTAACTATTACAGTAACTTATAATTTAACAAGAAGGACAAAGTAAGAGGTGTTAAATCAAGATTTATATCAACTCAAATTAAAACAATAATGCTTAATTAAGTGAGCTAAAAGCATAATTCCGGCCAGATGTGGACACTTTTAAATGCAGCTAATTGATTTTTAAGTAGGAATGCACGATATTGGATTTTTGCCGATATCCAATATGCCGACATTTTCAAACGCATTATTGCCCATATCAATATTTTTAATTAAGAGTAGAAAGTCTTTTAAATACAAAAACTGACTTGTTGCTGCCAATGTGAGAGTCTATTTGTGTGAGGAAAAGATTTTAAATTAGAAAAACATTTAATTCTTGAAAATTGAACATCTTGCTTTTTAAATGTACCTATTCAGTAACTGTTAGGTGAAGCATTGTGATATTTGTCTATTTTGCCGATATTACTGCCTATATATGGAATATACTCTATATGGTCGATATATTGTCAAAAATTTCAGTATTGACCAGTTCCGAAGATCAACTTTTTAGGCCGGTATACCAGTTATATTGCGGATCCCTAGTTTTTACTGGCTATATTTGAGTATATTGTCACTTTTAAATTCATTTTGTAATGCACTGACAGTTTTACTGTAACAATTACAGTCTATAACATCTCTTTTATATCAGAAATATCTCTGTCTTTAGTGGTATCCTGTCAGATTTTGTCATGTTTTTGTCATGAAAGTCTGATTATTACATATTTGAACTCAACCGGTGGGCCACACTGATGATGCCTCTGCAGTCAGCCTCTGGTGGACACTTAAGGAACTGCAGCTTTTTTGCACCTCCACATTCACTTAACTGTTAAAGGTTAAGTTTGCAACTTGGTTTCACATTGACATGAATGTTTGATTCATCATTTCAACTGATGGGAAGGTTTTGGGGATTTTACCACGGCTGCTCTGAGTGGAGGAGGATGACTGACCTGCAGCAGCAGCAGCCGACGAGATGAGGGCGCTGAATTTCAGTTTAACTTAATACACAATGCTGGTGCACAATCCAACCACAGCTTTCGTTATCAACATTAGCAAATGTTTTTAATGGAAGCTGGAAATCATATTAAATCTTTGATTTAATTTAATATTTAATGTGTACAGTTGTTGAAGGAACGAGCTGTAGGGATCAAAATGTCTGTCAGGCTGTAACCACGCTCACAGCGTCTCTTAAGGTGGATACTCATGGAACTCTATGGTGATTGACTCACCACAGAGAGCTGCCTTTAGTGGACACTAGAGGAACTACAGCTTTGTCGCGCTTGAGCATTTGCTTCATTTCTCCGTCCCGTGGGCTACTGCACGAGTAAGGCGTATTTTTTTTAACCTTTAGTGTCCCTTGCATCAAAAAAGAAGAGCTCATGCAGTGAGTAGTCAGAAGAATCTTTATTTGAGGTAGTTTACAGTAGAAAAAGTCAAACAGGAACATGATTGAAGTGTTTCTAAGGCAGCAGAACTAATAAAACTCAGTTGGTCTGCTCTCATATAAAACTACGAAATCAATAAAAATAACAGTGACATGGTTTCACAGATCTTTGAACGTCTCTCTCTCCAGCATCAATATTCAATAACATAATCAGTCCAATAATTTACTCTCATGAGGGAGAGAAATGCAGTCTCTCATGTTCCTCTTTCTCTCTCAGCAGGCAGCGTGTGGTCTGTTTCCGTCAGTAGTCTCCTGCACACACAAAAATACGATCTCCAGATTTACCCTGAGTCCAGAAGTCAAGACAAAACGCTTCAACCATATAAACAAAAGTTACCCTGTAGTCACGTAGTGCAAAAGTCAGGGCTGAAATATTTTCACCAAAACAGTGGTGACATTCATGTTTTTAAAGAGGAACAAAAAGAATCAACAGCAGAAAGACACCTGTGTGTTTGCCGTTAAAGGCTCCCCGTGTTTAACATCATAAGGCTCTCTTAGTTAAGGCTGGATGTATGGATGATAGTGTTTGATATTTTACATTTCCAAGTCAAAATCTTGTTTTTAAAAGATGGTTTCCAATCATCACAGATGTATGTGGTTCTAAAGTCTGATAAAATAAATCACGTTGTGGGTTTTGTTCCATATTAAAGGACAAAACGTGATTTTTTGTTGTTGTTTACCAGAGCAAGAACTCTTAAATATGAGGAGGAGTGATATTTCATGGTCCATTTAACCCTGTAAATCAGACATCACATGAAGATGCCAAAGTGCAGCCAGTGAACAGTTTGGAGAGGGTTTGATGATGGAGGAGATGTTTTTCTAGACCCAAGCTCTACACCTGACCACATGTGATAAGGGAGGACAACTGTGGCCCCAGGGCATGCATGTGGCCCCTTGCTAATCCAGGTTGGTCCTCAAGTTAGTTTGTAATGGAAACTTTTTTTTTTAATGGAATTAAAGGCATCATTGGCTGTAATGATTCCTGCAGTGCTCTCAAATTTACCAAACGTTCTTGAAGAGATGAAAGAAACTTGAACTGAACAGTAGTTACAGGTGAAGTGGCTTCATTATCTCTGCAGATATTTGAGTTAAATAACATGAACGATGATTTATCAAACTCTTCTGAAACTATAGTTTTGTTGCTTTTATTTGTATAAGTCAGACTGTCCCCTCATTTGACCCTTTTGTCATCCGGTAGTGAAAATGTGATTAATATGAGTCAAGTGGTATCCAGAGTTGCCGCCCCTGCTCCAGGTGATCTGTTTTTATGATGACGTCATGGTCCGATCAGCTGTTCAGATCCGGCTCGAGCCTGAAGGAGTCTTTTCTTCAGACTGACCTTCAGAGGAGGAACGTCTCAGATAAAGTCACTCTTACGTCTCTGAGCTCGGGGACGCGCCCGGAGACGTGGACGCGGAGGACTGGTCCGTGTCCTCGAGCTCCTTGTTTGACGAGGATGAGCGCCCCGTGGACGACGAGCACGCGCCCTCCCGCTCGCGCTTCTTCTGCTTCATCCTCCTGTTCTGGAACCAGATCTTCACCTGAGTCTCGTTCAGCTCCAGCGTGGCGGCGATCTCCACGCGGCGCGCGCGCGTCAGGTACTTGCTGAAGTGGAACTCCTTCTCGAGCTCGGTGAGCTGGCGCGTGCTGAAGTTGGTGCGGATGGCGTTGTTATGGGAGCCCGCGAGGCCGAAGTCAGACACTTTGACTGAGGAGAGGAGAGGGGACATTAAAACCATTTCATATTTTATATATTCAACATTTATGACGAAATGTCAAGTTTTTAGATGATCTTAAATATGTTTGTCTTCATCCATGTCATCAAACACTTTAAAATGCCTTTTTGAAAGAAATATTCAAATGTCCTGCCTTCTGTCTGTTTATTCGTTTCTTATTCTACTTTAAGTTGGACAGTCACTGTTTCTTTTGTTTTTTATATTTTATTATCTGTCTTTTATTTGTATTTCTGTGATGGGACGTCATCTCAATTCTGCAAAATTATTATCTTATAATGAATGTTTTTGTTCCTCAGTCTGTTTCTTTTTTACCCTCTTCTTTTTACATTTACTATTTTTGTAGATCTCTCCATTTGACGAAAATGTTGATAATTACTTAATTTTTCTCTGACTTTCTCCCCACTTTTAAAGCAAAGCCCTCATAATTATTATTGAAATGTTGAAATTAACCAAAAAATGAATATTCATATGAAAAAAATTAAATTAAATTAAAAAATTAAATATTTTCAAAGCTTGTAGTGGACATTTGTGGACAGAGATTTATTGTAGTTTTATAATCAGCTTAATTATATTTGTATATTTTAAGGCATCTTTTTCAACATTTCCTCTGTCACATTACAAGGCACCATTAAACAAAAATAAATCAAAATAAAATAAAAGGCTGAGAAAATTAAGAACAGTTGAAACATTATGTAGTTTAAAGAAAACTATAACAATCAGACTGGTGTGACATTAAAAAATGAGTGATAAGTCAGGATTTAAAATTTGAGAGGGATGTTTGGAGCTGAATGATTTGGGGAAAATATTATAGCAACGTGAATCAACTTTGGTACCATGAGGGCCTCAGTGCCAGAGAGCGAAACAGTTTTAATATGTAAGATGATCTCAACAATTTCTTCTTCTTCATTTAACAAAAGGAACAAAAACAAAACTGGAAAGTTTTTATATCAACTGCTGATGGATGAGTGGGTGGCCATAGTTTGGGTTCAAAACCTGGCTCCTTTGCTGCATGTCTTTCCCCCAGTCTCTCTCCCTATTCAACTTTATCAGCTGTCCATCTAAAAAGGCAGAAATGACTCAAAAATATACTGAAAACCTCAAACAGAAATGCATTTTCTCATGCAGAAAAAGAGAATTGCTGGAACAGTGAAGTCAATCATGGTTTAGTTTTTTATAGTATTGCTATTTTTAATGTTTTAAGGCACGTTTTGTCCTGTTTTTTCATGCATATGCAGTTTTCTGGTGCTTCAATTTGACTGGCGGCCACAGTAAGGGAGCAGTGGGCCACTTGAGGCCCCTGGCCTGCCAGTTGCTCACCCCTGCAGTAAACAGTCTGTGTGAATGAAAACAGCTGACTGTCATGAGAGACAGCAGATTTTGTTCTCTGGGAACATGCAGTGAAAATAACGATATCTTATCCTATATCACTGAGATTTTTTCTTACTCATGCACGTTCTCACTCCTCTGCTTTAAAGAGAAACCTACTCTGATGATGTTTCGCACCCTGCCTTGTTGTGGTGGTTCTGCGGTGCATAAAAGTGTCTGAATTTCTCTGGGTGTGGGTCTGAAAAGGTTCTTTGAAAGTCTTGAATTAGATTTTAATAAGTGTGAAGTAGCCCTGATTTTGATGGTTTTTGTTGGTGTTAATTATGAAGTTTTAAATCCAGACTGAGGATCATTCAGGCCTGAGAGCTCTGGTTCAAATCACCAAACCCCAGCTGGGAAAAGGTAAAACGATCATCCTGCTGTATCTCTGATATCACAATCAAAGTCCACATTTTTGAGCTGAATGAGATCATCATGTGTTCATCAGGAGGGACATAATCTGGATCATGAATGTGAAAATGGTGGTGAACAAAGAGAGGGATGGAGGAGCTCAGGGGGTTGAGATGGGGGTGATGGTGGGGGGTGTTTTAAAAGATAACAGAGCGGGACAGACTTTCCAGGCTGAAATAGCCCGTCTGTTATATCCATTAACACACACACACACAAACACACACACGAGGAGAAAAAGAAACACAAGAGCCATCTGGATCAAAACCAGGCCTGATATCTGAGCACAGATATGACTGCAGACCCAGAAAGACCCAAAAACACAGAGAAAAGTGCTGCTTTTACACAAAACCTCATTTAATCTGCTGCTTTTGGACTGGATGATCTTATTTAATGTTCTGTTTACAACAATAACAGTAAAATTACAGAACTAGAGTTGAATTATTTGTGATTTTTTATGATGTACAGAGTATTTTATCAAGTATAATTTGTGTTTTTATATGCACTGTACCTCTGTTATTTACAGCAGAACAAACCAAACATGAGTGATTAAGACAGAGAAATTAACATCAGAAAAGAGGGACATCTGCACCCAAACTGAGGCCTGCAGGACAAATAACCAACACTCAACACTATTCACACAATCAGAGGGTCATAATCAAGAAATAAAATACAAACAAGTTGCTTCTTGTTGGTTTATAAACCTCATCTGTCCGTGTGGGCCTACAGACCTGAATAAATGTTTCTGGAACCTGTTGAATAATCTGCTGTGTTTTTATTTTCACATTCATGATCGTCACACACATGGACTAAAAAAGAGGACATCAGTGATAATTTAAATTCACAGTGTCTGAGTAGCTGAAGGCCTCTAAATGCTTCAACTTTGACCTCAGGAAAAAACAACTAACACCATAAAGTGGGGAAGTTAAATAACATCCAGTTGTAGCTGCTCTAATTGATAAATGTGTAATTCTGGATCACTTTGACTTCAATTTTCACATTAGATTTATTATTTTGTGTCTTGAATTTTATAATATTTGTATTTATGGCTACATGTAGTTTGTCAAAATTCGGTGACAGTGCTGCAGCCTCTTTAGATTAGTGACTTATTTTGTCCCAACAAGATGTTTCTCAGAAAATAAAGTCAGAACAAAAATAAAAATAAGAACACTCACCTTTCTCACTTTTTTTTATTTTAAGGGCCCGAGCAAAATCCATTAGGAGGCCCTCCCTCGTGTCTTTGGGTATTTCTCTGACTAAAACTTACTTGATGCAAAAACATTGTCAGTTTTTTTTTGGACTGGGGCTCCGTCTGAACTGCAGAAAGAAGAGTCTGTGTTTGCACAAGAGGGTGAAGCGGCCTGGCTCCAGTTTCAGCTTCTTGTCTTATCATTAACTCATTTGTAGGTTTTAGACAGAGTTATAAGAGTTAGGAGTTTGCTTGTAGTTTATTTTTTTTAAATACATTATGACGTTCTGACCATTTTTCTTTAAATAAATGTGTTTTAATTGAACATTAAATGTGAACATCCTTTGTGAAAGTGCAGGAGTTTGCCCTACAGGATTTTTTGACCAAAGAGAGCACACTGATAAAATTTCACAGTCAGACAGTGACATTTGCAGCTGAAGAACTTCCCCTCACTTCTCCCAAATGTAGTCAACAATAACCTGCATTTTGACAATAAATTACGCATTATTGGGTGCTGAAGACTTGTGTCCAGCTGTAATTTGTGAAATATGAGGACATTTTGAGGCTTTTTGTGGCCTTGGACTGAGCCATTGGGATGCCTTTCCAGAAACTGTTAATGGTAATTTAAATCTAATTTAAACATGTTTTATTCACTTTTACCCTTGTGCAGATTTATTATACACGTCTTATCATTAAGATAAATTTTAGTGACTCTGGAGGTGGTCATGAGGGAGGGAAAACCCTTACAACCCGTTTGTGTATCAGAAGGTGTGCTACAGTTTGCTGCAGTATTTTAGACCAAGAGGAGAGCTGTTTAGATTGCAGAGTGATATTGTATGAAAATGTTGCCAAATTTTTGACAATAAAAGCAAAGAGTCAACCAGTATTGGGGATCTAGGGTGCATATTGTTTTACCACTCTGGTAAATTTTGGGTTGGGTATTGTTTCAGTTTAGTATGTAGATCATTTGAGGCTTTGTGAAGGCCTTGGACTTCGCTCCTTGGGTCTGGAGTGCATTATTTTCCACCTAATTAACTTAATTTGGTCATTTCAATCTATTTTGATTCTATTTAATCCCTTCTTGTTGTTTTAAATCGCACCTCTTTGTGAGTGAAAGACATTTGACGTCTTCCTCACACTTGACCCTCTCTCAGAAGGACTTTGTGAGGCCCTTTGGAGCACGAGGCCCCGTTATCCTCACTTTCCCTGTGATAAGAAAACCCTCCATGGCCTCACCTGTTTTGGGCGGGTTCCTCTTCACCTTCATCCAGTCGAAGGTCTGCCCCTGGCCGGCCTGCTGGCCCTCCTCCTCCCCCCTCTCCCGGTCCTGGGAGGCCGGCAGCTCCCCGTACCCTCCCCCGTGCGACAGCCCCAGGTACCCCGCCGCGTCCAGCCCCCCGCCGAGCTGCTGCGGGTACTGAGGCCCGGCCAGCGCGCCCTGAGGCCCGCTGTAGGCCCCGGCCAGGGCCCCGTAGCTGGGCCCGACCGTGGGGGCCGCGCTGGGGAAGGATGATTGATGATAGTAAGAGGAGGCCGCGGACTCGTCCATGAAGTACTGCGGGCCGTGCGCCGAGCTCGGAGCTGCGGAGTAGTCCGGGTTAGTCTGGCACGGCTGGCCCGTGTAGGAGCTCCCGGTGTTGTACGGGGACATGACTGCAGTCTGATGGAGGTGAGGGTGGTGGTAGCCGTTATGAGTCTGATGCTGCTGCTGCTGCTCGTGATGATGATGATGCTGATGATGATGCTGGCTCCCCTCATACAGCCGCGTGTCCTCCGTGTAACCCTCCCCGCCGCTGTCCGTCCTCGCTCCGTTACCGGGAGCTGCAGAGGCGCTCGGTGCTGCGTGGAAGCTCACCGGGAACCCCTGGTGCTGCTCCAGAGGGAGGTGGTGGTGATGGAGGTGATGGTGATGGTGCTGGTATCCGGATTTAGGCGCAGTGTAGGCGCCGGGACTCGCTCGGTTACAGATGGAGTACTCCACAAACGAGTTCATGTTGTCCATGCAGACGAGGAGATCCAGGAGCAGAGATGATCAGGAGCTGCAATAAGTCCTGGAATTATCAAAAATCCTTAAAAACGTTCGGAGTCTGCAAAAGTAGGTGGATAGTTTGTCCCAGTCACACGAAAAATAAACGAAATTCAGAAAAATACCGAAATAAATGCTGCAAAAAAAGGAAACAATGTGAGAAAATAGCATAGAGTCTTTTGAAATTTGTTTTACCAATAATCACGAGGATGATTCCTTTGAATGATCCTAACTCACAAGAAAAACCTTCAAAAACACCAAAAACTATAAAGAGGAATGGTGCAAGCGGTTCTAAACGCGCAAAAATAATTATAAAAACGTGAAATGCCGTGAATAAAAAAATATTAAGCAGAAACGTGCAGGCTGGAGGGTGTAAAGTGCAGTCCTTTAACCCGACACACATGAATAATGAGCTCGGCTTGTGTGCGCGTGTGTGGAGGCCTGTCAATAACTCAGCTCAACCTGCGTGTGCGTGACAGCCGAAACATCGCGAGATCACAAAAAAACAGGCCCGGTCACCTCCTCATCCTCAAAGGTTACACTCCAGCCTCCATCCTCTTCTTCTTCTTCTTTCTCTCCGGTGTTTTCCGTGTCACCTCTTTTCTTACCTCCGCGCAGGGTGACGTGATGACGTGCTCTGCGTCACGTCTCCTGGTCACCGAGGCTCAAAGTTTGGGAGTCGGTCAGAGGGGCAGAGTGTTTGTGTGTACAGGACAGAGGGGGGTGGGGGTGGGGGGGGGTCTTTTCAGGGTTTTTTAGAAGTGGAGTTTCACGCGCATGCACGTTCGTCCCCTGACGCACGCGCCTCATCCATCACTCGCCGTGACATTAGCACGACAAAGAGACTTCAATCACAGAGGACCATCAATCTGATACCGGGTCAGATCTGTCAGGGGGGAGAGAGAGGGAGGCCTGCTGCTCCCACCGCCAGCAGAATACAGTACAGCAGCTCCATGTGAGAGATCAGGGTTCTAAAGTAGTGGTTCAGGACCCAGAAGTGGGCCGCAGAACATCTTTCCATGGGTCAGATGTGTCTGGAAAAAGTTTGGCAAGAAAAGTTGTACAGAGGCCTTAAGCAGACATCCACACACTCACAATTACCCAATTTATCAGCGATAAGAATCGAATTCTGATAGCTTTCCTGAGATCTCAACTTTTTATATTAATTTTCTCGTGCTAGTGTGTTAATCTTTGGGAGAAAAAATAAATGTATATGTGATCAGAGGGAATATCTGCATGCATTTGTGTTATGTTGTTTTCTTCTGTCTTTCTACATTAATATTTAGATCCATTTAATGTTCAGATAATGAAAAAATAGACAAATTAATGTGGTTGCACCTTTTTTTCTGGAATTTGGGTGACAGGAGTTGAGAAGCACTGTGCTACATCAGCTGTAAAGGGAAGTGTAGGGCTTTAGGGCTGCTCTATTATGGTAAAAATCAAAATTGCAATTATTTTGCCTGATATTAAAGATTCTAGATAACACAAATATGAACTGGTTTTATAACACAAACCACATGCAATGACTGAACATCTTAAGACGATCACACTGAAAACTAAAGAACAAATCACTGAGTTAACATGATAAATGCCAATATCTTCAAAAATCATAATTTGAAATAGAAGAGAATAAGTGCACATGTGGCACAGTATTTGTATAATCATAATTATGATAGTTTTTCACAACAGTGGCTGGAATTTGAACAGGTGTCTCAGAGCGCACAAACCTTTACAGAGAGATTCATCAGCCGATTTTTTACTGTTAATGTTTAAAACTGCCAGATCCTACAGAAACTCCTGGATCTGAGTTTGGATCACCTCCAAATCTAATCACTGCCATGACCAACAGTCCCAGGAAATTTCATCAAAAGCCATGGAGAAGTTTTTGAGTTATCTTGCACACAGACTGGGAAAATCAGGACTGAGACTGATTTTGCAAATACGAATTTTTGCCAAAACTGATGTGTTTCCAATAACTTTCTTGGGTGTAATTCTCTAACAATACCAATATTTTTTCATGTTTGATCACGAAAACACATCCGATTCTTACGGCCCTATATAAGAACATCTCTGAATCAGCACAGAGGTGTGAAATATGTCTGCAGTGAATTGGTTCACAGTTAAACTTAAAGGACAGTCTGCAGCACATATTCACACAAGACCGGTCACAGATTTAAAGTTATGTAAAATAAGAGGTGGGAGAGACATAAAAAAGTAAAATTATTAGCAATAAAAACACAGTTTGGAGGATTAAAGTGATAACTCACAGCTGTTCATGGACATTAATTCATTTTAATCACTGATTAGCTGATTTGTAGTTTAATGATAACTTCTGGTTTCACAGAGTCCTAAGGCACATTGGTGTGCCCCGCCCCACCATTTGAGCTCCACTGACTTACCTAATGTGCATGTTTTTGGTCTGTGGGAGGATACCATGGGAAAACCCAAGCCACTCCACACAAGACCCTGGAGGACTGAGGGAATCAAGCTAGCAACTGTCTTGCTGTGAGGCACGAGCACTAACCTGTTGAAGCCCATTGTTAAGGCTTTACCATAACAGCTAAAAGACTCAACATGTTCTGTCTGTAGAAGTCTTCAAACAGGTCCTCTTTCTCTAAGACCGCTGTGTTTAGTGTCTTAAAAGATTTTATAATCTAAAGAATCATCAACCTAACAGAGAGAGACATGATCACTTAAAAACAAAATAAAACATTCATGCACACATCAGCAGCACCTTTATTTGTTAAGTGAGTGAAATCTTTGCTGATTTGAGCTCCAACAGGTCTCGAGTCTCCAACACCTTGAGTCCTCGTTCGCTCTGTTTTGATTCCCATCCTTCAGCAAGTTAACCGCCATCGATCGTTTCTCTGCTCTCCACCTTTTCTTCTCAGCCTGAATCAAATCCTTGGATGGATCTGAAGGTTTCCATCGATCTGAGGTCCTGCAGACTTTTGGGGATCATTTTCAACAATGGGATTTGGAAAGCTAAAGATTTCTGATGGCTGAACACGTGTTGGAGTGTGTGTTGGTGTGTGTGTGTGTGTGTTTGCTAATTGAATGAATGAGCTGATCTGTTACAGAAATGAGGTTAAAGCAGACAGGAGGCCTTCTGGAGGGGCCAGCCCTGCAGGAAGCACGGTGACTGCACAAAGATCACTCTGTGAATGTGAGGGAGACAAAGGCCTGAAGACAAGAGACCACTTTTTAGATCAGTTTGTTGGATCTTTGTGGATTATTGGGTCTTTTCCTCTCTAGTTTTATAAACTAGAGGACTTCTTTTTTCATCCAGGTTTTGTTTTTTCTTTGAGGGGCCTAAAGAAAGTTCAGACAGTGAATCTTGTCCTGGTGTCTCCAATCATCTCATCATTAATTTCTCCCCTCCGGAGGCTCTGACAGCAGAAGCACCGCCGTCCTGCTGCCGGGACAGGATCAGAACGAGCGGCGTGGGCGAGCGACAAGGAGGGAGGTTAATGATCAGTGAGGGTCTGAAAGGAGAGCGAGTGGGCAGTAAGTCTGCAGGAACAGAGAGGGACAAGGAGAAGATTAAAAGACTCCCACGCAAATGTCTGAGGGCCAACGAGGCTCTGGGGGGGGCATACCTCCAGAGGGTACCAGGTTTAGATCCATGAGGTGGTGGAGGGCAGCAGGGCTGATGTGGAGGAAGCACTGCCCACCCAAAGGCCTCTGGGATTGTCCAGGGGTGTTTGGATTATCTGTGGAGAAAATGTTTGAGACATTCACATTACGGTCTTGGAGGTAGTCTTCACTAATGATCTTTGGAGTGTAAACACGGTCAGAGAAAGTAAGAGGATAAAGTTTGGTACTTCTTTGTTGTCATGTCTGGTGAGGTTCAAAGTGAGCTGATATGGATGCATGAGATAATCGGTTTGATATCGTTATTGGCCAATATTAGCCTAAAAAGTTAAGTATTGGCGTTGGCCGCTATTGAAATTTTTGCAGATATTTACAGCCGATATATCAGCCACACATATCGTCTATGTATCGTCTGGAATATTGGCAAAATACACAAATGTACAATATTGATGCACCTTCTCATCACTGCATGGGTACATTTAAAAATCAAGAATTCCATTTTGCGAGAGTTAAATGCTGTTTTTCTTGTTTTACATCTGTTCCTCGCAAAAATATACTGTAACACTGAAAGAAACAAGTCCATTTTTGTTAAGTGCAGAGCTTGTACTTTTGACCAGAAATAACGGTATCTGTATCCGTGATAATGAATTAAAAAATATCGGCATATCGAATATCAGCAAAAATCCACTATCGAGCATCCCTACAGGCTGAGCTGGTACCAAAGGTGGAGCCAGCGGATGGCCTACAGAGCTCAAAGGTCTGACCTCCTGCTCTCGGCTGTTTTAAGACTCATCGCTGCAGCAGGAATCGTTCACATCTATCCCAACTTTAGAATTTGCAGCATTGCTGAATTTGCAGCATTTCTGTCCATGTGGAAACCTTCAGGCAGTCATCATGGCTGCCTGCTGTCAGAGTCTTCATCTTCAAGTGTCCTCCTGGTTACTGACACGGCTTCTTGGTCGTCACTCCTCCTCTGTGGTCGTGACCTTTCAGCCTGGTTTCTGTCTTATCTCAAGTCAGGAGAGGAATTTAAGAACAAGCTATGACCTCAGAGGCTCTGCTCCTGTTTCTGACTGTTGTTTCTGCTTATTAAGGAGTCCATCAGGGACTAAACACAGTCCTGGATCAGAGTTCATTTAGGAGTTTGATTAGGATGTAGAGAAAGAACTTTGTGAAGTCAAAACCAGAGAAAAGCTGCCATGTGCTCTTGACAAAAATAATGGGTATTAGCATTGGTATTGATATTTATATCTGTTAAAAGTCCAATATCATGCATCCTTGCTGATCACAGATGTGGTTATTATGAATGCTCCACTGTCTCCACTTGTAAAACAAACTAACAAGCTCTGCCAAGTAAGACAGCAGATTAAGATTTAAAGTAAATCCTCCATCACTTTGTTTATCAGCCTTTTTCCTCATTTGTGTCCAGGTCGACATACGGGGGGTTAAAACAGCATGCTCCGTTGTGTTGCATCTCCTGTGGGCATTTTCCACACCGATAGAATTCCAAGTATTGATGTGGTTTTGCAGAGGGAATGCACTGATGCCACAGTTTGTGATCCTGGCTGGAAGTTGGACCTGCTGATTGGCAGAGAGTGATGTGTTTTTAGTAATTTTCAGGAGCTCTGATTATAGTTGATGATTTTATGTGTTTTCAACCTTAATTCCATGAAAAATATGAGGAAATAACATCGAGAATTGGCCAAACAGAAGTCATATTAATTCAATTATGTCATCAGTTTGTGGTTAAATCTATGGACTATCTATTTTTTAAATTGTTTTATGTCAAACCAGCCGTTGTAACCAGACCTCTCTGGGTTTTTATGCCAGCAACAAGCAGGAAAGTATAACCTTATGTTCACATTCATCATTACCTGGATGCTCTAATGCTCAGTGATATGATACCACTGCTGTGACAACACAGTGACTTTTTCATACACTCTCTTGTTGACACTCACTTGGACTGCCAGCAGATAGTGTCAGAGAATTTTCAAGTCAGTGGTCCACTTTGTCAAACTGATTTAGTTGGACCTGGTTCTGAACTGAAACTGGTCCTTTATTCCCACCCCTAGTGTAAAGCTTCCTCCTAGTACTCCCACAGTCGTCTCAGACCGGTCCAATAACTGCACAGCCTGGAAGTGAAGCTCCAGTATTCCTGGAAAAACAGTCCTGATGTGTGCATGAGTGTGTGTTTGTTTGTGTGTTTGCGTGTGCATGTGTGTGTTGTGAGGGTCTTTCTGCAGACTGAAAGATGATCCAGCAGAGAGAGGAGCGTGAGTCCAGACTGCTGACGTCGATACATTAACCCTGAAACATAAACCTCTGATGCACACACATCACGGCATTTATCAGCCGTTATTAACAACATTTACACGTCACACTCTCTCAGACTGTCCCAGAGAACAGTGTCGGCACAGACTTCAGTCTTTTCTCTTGTAGAGCCTCCCCAGACCATTCTTAACAGCATAAATCTCACATCTCTGCATTTTTAAGATCATTTATGATGGACTACGTTCAACCCAAAAGCAGCTTTAACTCTGCCAAGGAGGCTGTGATATTTTATTTTTATATGTTAGTTTGTGATCCAGATAACTCAAAAATTTCTGAAGCAATTGTGACAAAACTTTTTCTTCTCTGTTTCTCGGCAGCATGAATGCAAATTCTTCCTACCTTAAGGTGTATTTTAGATATGATCAGACATTGTAAATTTACCCTGATGCTTCTTTAAAGCTCCAAATCTAGGATCAGGCGCTGACATCAGTGAAACAAGGGCAACATTAAACAGAGCAGGTCAGAGTTTAAAGGAAAATTTAACTGCTATAAATATCCATTTTGTCCTGTGGGGGCACCAAAACCCATGAAAAGACTTCCTTACAGTTGTTTTGAGGCAAAGACCTCACAGTGATAGTTCTTTGAACAGTTGTCTGCATGTCATAAAATCACTTTGTGTGGTAAATATAGAGAAATATGACTGACAGATTATATTTCAGATTACATGAACCTACCTGCTAAATTCGTAGGTAGGCTGTGGGGTTTAAACCATGCTCAGTTGGTACTAAGGGGCCCAAAATGTGCTAAGACAACATCCCCCACACCATCACAGCACCAGCAGCAGCCTGAACCGCTGATCCAAGGCAGGATGGATCCATGCTTTATGATTTTAACACCAAAACTCTGAGCCTACCATCTGAATGTGGAGCAGAAATCCAGACTCATCAGACCAGGAGACACGTTTATAATCTTCTGTCGTCCAGTTTTGGTGAGTCTGTGTGAACTGCAGCCTCAGTTTCCTGTTCTTAGCTGACAGGAGTGGGACCAGGTGTGGTCTTCTGACACTGCTGCCCATCTTATACAAGACTGTGGCATGCTATATAATTAGAATTTGTCGTCTGCAGACCTTAGCTGTTACCTTTCTGTCATCTCCAACCACTCTGATCATTCTCCTCTGACATCTGACCTTTTAACCAAGAGAACTGCCACTCAGTGGATTTTCTCTCTTTTCAGACCATTCTTTGTAAACCCTATTTATGGTAGTGTGTGCAAATCCCAGTAGATCAGCAGTCTCTGGCACCAACAACATGGCACGTTCAGTCACTTAAACCATCTTTCTTCTCCCTTCTGTTTGAACTTCAGCAGGTCGTCTTGACCATGTCAACATGCCTTAATGCAATGAGTTGCTGCCATGTGATTGGTTGAATATTTATTTGCATTAATGAGTGATTTAATGGGTGTACCTTATAAATTGCCAGGGGAATGTTGGTCCAAATAATTACAGTTCAAAGTAAGATGCAAAATACTGACCCTTATCTCGCTCTGATATCGTTAAACACGTGTATATGTGGGCAGCATGTTTATCTTTATTTTTAAACCTTCCTGGTAATTTTTACCTCAGTGGTTTTGTATTTTCTAATCAGAATGAACCCATCCCTCCTTTGGCCATAAGATGAACTGAATCTCAGTGTTAATTTTGACAGCACTTTTTCATTTAGTTCTAGTTATAGTCTTCTGACTAAAATACCTTTTAGTTTTAGTCATAATTTAGTCATCTACATTGTTTTAATTTTATTCTAGTTTTAGTTTATGAGATCTCACAACATTTTAGTCGATGAAATCGACTGTAAATTTAGTCGACTAAAATATGAAGTGTAAAGGGTAAGGCATTTTTTATGTTTCCTTGAATTTCTGAAATCATGTTTTACACTTGGATAAAATCAAACATCTAATAACCCTTTACTGAATGCTAGTAAAGTCTGAATGTATAAATGAACAGAAACAAATTGAACTTTTGTGTGAAATGCAGTCACCTTTATTTAGGCTGATTTTTAGGTCTGATTGGATTAAGTCTCTGTCAAACATGTTAGTCTAGTTTTTATTTGTTGATGAAAATGTCAGTTCATTTAGTTGGAGTTTTTGTCCATGTGCACTTGGTTTTATTAGTTACTGTGTAGTTTATATCAGGGGAAAAAATGTTGTTGACGAAAATTATGACAGAAATAATTAGTGAACAAACTTAACACTGCTGGAGCTCTAAACTGATCAGGAGCATTTCTATCGTTTGATAGCGACTTGACTTGTTTTAACTTCGTACTTCTTTTGGCGTCCCCTCTGATGAGGTCCCAGATGAGCTCAGCTGATACTAAAACGTGATGTAAAGACACTGCTGACCTCTGATTGGTCAGACAGAGGATGTCCTCTGGTGGTCTTCATCCTGCTGTATGTCCTCCCAAACTCTCCTGCTCTCTCTGCATGTGACGGCCTTTGGAGAAAAACTCGTCTCCTTACTATGAGAAAAAGACTCAGACTGAGAGCCAGCTACACGATGACCTGCATGCCCACCGTTGTTGATGTGTTGGACATCACTGCAGATTAACCAGCGGCTCTTGGTGGCCTCGCCTGCATTCAGGAGGAACCATCAGGGACGAACATGCTGCAGTGGAGAACAGAGAGCGACTGAAGCAGGCACACGGAAAAGCACAACACGGCAGCATGCAGCTCCTACGCTCACTGCCTGTAAAGAAAGAAGTCATTAGTAAAAAATGAAAATGTCGGAGGAGTAAAACTTTAATTTCCCAGTGTCTGTGAACATTTCTGAGTAAACAGAGCAGAGCAGCAGAGCAGGATAAGAGCTGGAGGGATTGTCCTGCAGACTGTCTCTTATCAGCGCTCTCTGATAAAACGCTGTCAGCTCAGCCGCTCTTATCTGCACCGCACATTTACACCCAGACTACGGCAGAGGAGGAGGGCCACTAAGGACAAAGCATCCACAGTCGATGGTGTTGCTGCAGCTCCGATCTGCTCACGACTAAATACTACAAAGATAAAATATGAAAACCAAACCCTGGTGTTGTAAAGCAGTGGTTCTCAACTGTTCTGGCTTCAGGACCCACCATCATCCCATAATGTCAAGCTGTGACCCAAATCGAGGGAAAATTTCACATTCATAAAATTTATAATTTATAACACAAAGATGCTGCACTTTGAGCCTTTGATTGTACAGAATGTCACAGTATGCCAACACAAAAAGTGATGAGAAACCAAAATGATCTGCGTATAGGAGGGAAATTTTCCCTTTTACATTCAATTACCTGCATTTAAATTGGAACCAAAAAGTGCATCTTAAGGACACAAGGCTTCAAGACTATACATCTAACTTTAGCTGTGATAACCCTGTGTTAGTGGCTACATACTGAGCAGCCCTGTATTAATAATGTTCATTCAGTAGCACTAAACAAGCCATTGATGACAGGGCTGTTATCACACACAAAACGCCTCAGTAACAGAGCTTTCATGCACAAACATGAAATAAAAAGGTCCAACTACTGAGAAGTTGTTTCAAAAACTCTTAAAAATATGTAGTAAAATAAAAATATGCATACCTGAGTACCTACTTATTGAATATCTAAGAAACACCTTTCTTTTAAAACGTGTGTAAATTAGCCTTGCAGTGTATTATCACCACCTATTGTTAAGGAGTGTGAATAGCTGGTGCTCCACTGTGTAAAAAAGTCCCCTTCAAAATAAAAGCACAGGATTTTTTTTTCTTCTTGTTTTGCCCATGCAAAGGCTCACAACCCAAAACGGGTCTGCAACCCACTTTTGGGTCATAACCCATCAGTTGAGAATCACTGTTTTCAAGGATCTTTAAAAACTGATCTGCTGACACAAGTCACAGATCAGGGGGGCCTCATGTTAACAACAGAACTCTAAACAGGCTGGAGAGTTTTAGCTGAAGTCTAACTTCCTGTTCATACAAACCCCAATTCCAATGAAATTAGGATGTTGTGTAAAATGTAAATAAAAACAGAAAACAATGATTTAAAACTCTTTTTGACCTATATTCATTAAACACACAACAAATACAAGATACTTCATGTTCAAACTGATCACTCCATTGCTTTTTTTGTAAATTTTCGCTTCTTTTGAATTTAATGCCTGCAGCGTGTTCCAAAAAAGCTGGGACAGGGGCATGTTAACCTGTGTGTTACATCACGTTTCCTTTTAACAACACTCAATAAACATTCAGGAACTGAGGACATTAATTGTTGAAGCTTTGTAGGTGGAATTCTTTCACATTCTTGTTGATGTACGGCTTCAGCTGCTGGGGAGTCCGGGCTCTCTGTTGACATATTTGGTGCTTCAAGATGCTCCACACATTTTCGATGGGGGGACAGGTCTGGACTGCAGGACGGCCGGTCCAGTACCTGCACTTTTTCAAAGCCACACTGGCAGTTGCAATTCTATCATGATATTTTGTCCAACACTGTTGTGATCTTGACACGGGCCATCATTTACAGATTCCCTCGAGAACATTTTTGAAATGATCCATTTTGCTTTTTAAAATCAGTCCAGCTCTGTTCAAATCAGGCATATACCAAAATTCTAAGTTAAACCTGCGCTGGGATAAGAGCACATTTCTGTACTCAATCCATCACAGTTTAAGTATAAATTTTCAATAAAGCTCTGACTAAAGATTTGTCAAGTTTAATTTCATTTTTATTGTTCAGATGGAGGCGTGGAATTCCCTGTAGATCAACTCCATCCATCTATTCAGCTTTTTATTGTCCTTCAATCTTCTTTCCATTCATCTATCCAACTATGCATCCATTGTCCATCTATCATTCAATCTAATTATCCGTTGTCCTTCCATCCATTCATCTTGCAACATTTTTGAAAACTCGCATAAATTTTTGTTTTTCTTCCTTTCAGATTTTACTGTCTGGTAATTTATTCAGGATCAGCTCTTCAACACTGAATACTTTTCTCTCCTGTATGTGATCAAAACTGTCCATATATACATCAAGAACATTTGGATTAAACAGTGGCCTCTATGCTAAGCCCAGATTTTAAGCAGCTCTAGTTTTTCAGTGCAGAGTGAAAAGATGTGAAGGATTCCTCAGTTCCCTGATCTGTATAGGGAATTACGCACACAGTGTTAATAACTTCAGTTTGAGTCAATGCATGATCTAGCTGCTCTCTCGTTGCTGCAGACACACTTCCCCGTTTGTAGTGAAAGTGTTAATTTTTCATGTTTAATTAGCTGTAGCTGCTGCTGCATTATTTCAGTTTATTCTGACTCTGCTTTACCTGCTGGTTAAACACTCTGAGCTGATCACTCAGCAGTCTGTTAGCCGGATGTTAATTGGTGCCGTTAGATTGACTGACACTGTGTGTGCTGCTCCCTGGGTAAATAACAGTAAATCCTGTGGAATGACTCTTTATTGACCCATTCCTCCAAGGGTCCTACCTGACAGCTCAATATACAGCCTCTGGAGTGTGTGTGCTGTATATTGATGTAAATCCTCCCAGGCAGTAACATTGATCATCTGCTGTGATTCACCCAAAGAACTGATGGTAACGCAGCTAAGTGGATGCTAATAAACACACGCTCAATCACACAGAATATAAAAACGGCCTCCCGCTGCTGCACACACAAACACACACTCAGCACGAGCATGTGTGAACTCTGGCTGACTGTTTTTTCAGCCATGACCCTGCCCTGTTTCACCGTTCTCTCTTTAAACCTGATCTGGCTCACGGCAGGCGGCCATTTTGGCTCAAAGTGAAGGACAGCTGCAGTCTGAAAGTTTGAATGTTTTTTTTTCGAGCACCTTACTTTGACCTTGATACAGAGGACATGAAACACAGGGGAGATATGAAAAAGGAAAAGAGATGACAGTTATACTTGTGAAGCAAAATGAACAGAATTTTGGTCACCACAGTGAGAGGAGACCGATTTATGAGCAGGAGGGAAAACGAGGAGTGAGACCACTTTTGGGTTTTCATGGACTGGTCTTGGTGTTGCACCTCAGCCAGAGAGGGTAGTGTGCAAAGAGGGAGAAAGTAAACTTCAATGTTGTGCTGAGAGTATTTATGAAAAGTTTGGTGACTGCTGCTCAGGAGGTTTTTTCTGGCTTTTCCTGCCTTTATTGATAGTGGGAGGACAGTGGATAGACCTGCAAAGGCTGGGTAGACAGCAGGGGAGGACACGCAGCAAATGGGCCCCAGGTAGGACACAAGAGTCTCAATATACACGGTCAGTCCACAGTCGCCACCAGTTCCCCAAACCGGCGGCCAAATTGGAGGCTTTTTTATAAAAGAAATTGTGGTCCTAGATAAACAAGCGAGAGTCATTGTTCCTCCTAATGTAGAAGGAGTGTAATACCAAAGAGATTATTGTCCATATATTTACCAAAGGAGGCGGCACAGTGGCACAGCACGTAGTGCACGTACCTGACAGCAAGACCGTTGCTGGATCAATCCCAGGGCTTTTCTGTGTGGGGTTTGCATCATCTCCCAGTGCATGCTTGGGAGCAACACATGCTTGTTAGTAGTGCCGAGCAATATATCAATTAAATAGATTAATTGAAATTATTTTTTGCAGAAGATTTAAAAACTAAAAATCAAGTTTTTTTTCTTGACTTACACTTAGTTTTATTGTAAGTTGTTGCAATGTTAAAATTACAAATACTGAAAATGTACAGTTTTCATTGTGGTAGACCTTGTCAGGTTTTGCACAAGCACATTTTTATACTTGTGTTTGTTTGTTAAATGAGATTAAAGACTGATCAGAGAGTTTCAATTTAATATTCTGTCAAAATACCTCAGAATTTAGTGTTAATGTAGACAAACCTGCCTACATTCAAACTACATTATCAACATTTTATGAAAAAATAACAGCATGCACCTCAACTATGAGAGGGAAATTCTGTTTAGAGCCAGAATATATTTTTATAACATAACATCAAAAGCTGATTCTTGTATTTTTGTGTCACTCTGAGGGTTTTTCCTTGAGAGGGAAAAAACAGATTAAAATCGTAAATCAAGTTTTGTGAAGAAGAATTGGGGATTTTATTTTTCGGCTATAGCGCCCAGTCCTGGTGACTATAAATTCCCCTGAGGTGTAAGTGTGAGCATAAATGGTTGTCTGTCTCTCCATGTGGCCCTGTGATTGGCTGGTGCCTTGCCCTGTTTCAGCTGAGATAGGCTTATGTCCCCCCACCCCTGTGACCCCATAAGGAATAAGCGGTATAGATAATGGATGAATATTAACCAAAGGCATTAATGAAGGTAATTATTTCACCCATGATGTTTGAAATATGCAAACAATATTTTTGTTTAGGGGAGTCTTTATGATTCCAAAAGTCACTTTTTTAAGGATATTTTTGGGCTTATTGCCTTTATTGATTGTGGAGAGACAGTGGATACTTGGAAAGGGTTTGAGAGAAAAGAGAGACTCGTGGTAAAAAGGCCACAGATGGGGAATTGAAGCCGGGTGCTCGCACAAGGCGTCCCAGGCTGTAAACATGTTCGTTTCTGCTGTAAAGTTTGACATTCTAACATGGAGCTCTATGGGATTGACTCACTGCAGGAGGCAGCCTCTAGTGGCCAACAGAGGAACTGCAGCTCTGTGTCTCCTTCATTTCTCTGCTTGTACCCACTCTCTTATTATCAATAAAGTGACTTCCTCTTGCTTTAATCCCTGTGCTCTGACTTACAGGCGCTCTGAAGTTTCCTCTTGACGGCGGCGATGATAAAAATCCACCGCTCACTTATTTTACTACTGCGGCTAAGTGGGTGATCTATCACACATGAGCCGTGCAATATAACACACACACACACACACACACACACAGCTCAGCAGAATCATAACAGTGATGGTGACGGTGATGGTGCAGATAAAGGAACAGTCCGTGTATTACAGCGTGGCAGCAGGACGACAGGTGGTGACAGCCAGGAGAGAGAGAGAGAGATTACTGAGACACACACACTCAGAGGGCGAGATATGTCTGTGCACGGAGACGTCCTCCACGGTAATCTTTATGTCTACAAGATACACTCGCATGGATGGTAACAGGAGAGGGAGGCTGTGTTCGCTGTACGTACCAGTTTACAGAACACAACAGGACACACTGATATTCTTACTGTTCATTTTTGTGCTTAAAGGACGACAGGGCCGGGCAAAAAATCCAGTTTGCATCAGTTTATCTTTAAAAGAGATTTAAGGTGAACTCATGGCTCCTTACAGACATGTGGAGCAGTCAGCAGAGAGGAAAAGTGCTCAGCCAGGAGGTACGACGGTGTGTCCAGGAAAGAAAAAACAGGACAAGCTGGTTCATTCACCATTGCACATGTTTGATGGACGGAGCTTCATCCTTGCCTGAAGGACAAAATGAGGCGATGAAGCCTCACTTGTCCTCAATTTCTACATTTAATTTTCATTAATCTGTCTTTTTTCACATCCTGTACCTTAACTGTCCGACCAAACACAGGAAAACAAGCCCTCCGAGCATTCAGGAACTTTCATAATACAGCATGATGTGAAAACGATCAGTGTAGACAGCAAATCAACGTCATGCTGTAAATATAACACTTGTTGAGCAAAATGCTGGTCCACCTGTTTCTCATGATCTCACTATAACCTTACGAACACGTAGTCTTTGCTCAGGACTGCACAGCCCTTTAAACATGCGTCCAGCGGATGAGGATACACGCCATTGGTCGTAGCTGCAGAGTGGACAGGACGCTCGGTGGGCTGACGGGCACATTTGGATTCAGGGGCCTTTTTGTACAAACATGTTCTTCATAAAGTTTATTGACTTAACAGCAATCCATCATTTTAGTTTCATGAATAAAGAACATTTTACTCTCTTATACTGTTATTTTTTTAATGTAGTGATGTGCATACCTTCTGTTGATAGTACAGATCAGGGCTGAATGATTTTAGGAGATCTGATTGTGATTTTTCTGGCAGATATTGTGATTTCAATTTGATTCACGATTTTCTTCAAATCAAGCTTCTGTGCAATATTCACTATGTTTGCAGTATAGACAACAGTAAGGAAATCAGTGATCAAAAGCACATAACACATTATTCATCATCTAATATTGATGATAAATAATCTGCTTTCATTATTTAAGGGATACTCCAATTTCTACTCCTAAACAGAGGCTTTGTTTTGTTGACCTGCTTACCAGCACTTCTGCGGTGCAGATGTGACGTTCGTGAACCATGGTCAGTCAGAAGCGCAGCAAAAAAGCTTTGGCGATCATATGATTGCGTTGTCTGAAATTGCGATTTCAATCCGAAAACAATAAATCTTTCAGCCCTAGTACAGACTACATCTGTGAAATATATGGCTGATACTATCTGTAAAAATCTGCAGAAATGTTCATATCTGCTGATTATGATAATTACCTTTTTATGCTTTTGTCTGCTGATATTATGCTCTTTACATGGTACATCCCTTACAAACATGACTCGTATAATTGAAAATAGGATATATCTTGTCATGATTGATTGTTATATCAAATCAAATCTTTGATTGATATTTGTTATTGAATAAAATCATATCATGAGACCAGAGATGATGCACAGCCCTACAAAAAGGATGCTTAGCCTTCTATTGTGGTAAAGAGAACTCCCATTATTCTGCTGTTTATTCTAGATCTGTTTGCTCAGACTCCTGTCAGGAGAATCTTATGCATCTTGTACACTCAGTTTGTTCGACATTTTCCATGTCCTTGATATTTAAGTCTTTTTAAATGTTGTTATATTTGCTGTTTTAAGTGAGACGTACAGCTCAGCGTGCTAAGAATCAGCAGTCATTGAAAACGGCCTTTTGAGAACAAATGATGCAAAACGAGCTGTTAGGAAAAAAGGCGTCAGAGCTCAGGATCTCTTAAGCAAACATCTATATTCTGTTTTTTCTTACAGGCAGAAATGTGCTCTGTTTGTGCTGTTTGGACGCCATGGAGACTGAAAGTACGCTGTTTTAAACCTGTGCTCACATGCATGGAGCTCAGAGGAGTCGGTGCAGCCGGGTTCGTTTCTTCATCTCTACACAAAGACAGAAATCCGACTTTGAAGGTGAGTTACTCTCCCAAACTGTGATTTATTGAGTATCAACTCCAGTGATCTTCTTGTACTGTGAATATCAGCTGCTCTTTGATTTTTATGTCACATCTTTGGCACAGTTTGGAGGAGAAAAGAATTCAACATGTAAATGATGCTTCAGCAGGAAGCAGGGAAAACTTCAGAGCTGTAATAAAATAATTTTAAAATAAAAGCCCAACAAACATGCTTCTAAACTGGACAAAGAAATCATTTTGGGATATTTTATCATATATTCTCAAAATAGATGTTAATTAGGTGTATTTCTTTTATTGCAATTTGGTATTTTATTAGGCATAAAACACTAAAGACCTTAACATAAAAATGCCATATTTCACAAGTCAATAAGTGATGTTATAAATCTCACTTTGTAACAGAAGCTTCTTCTAAACAAAAAGAAAATACATTTATTTAATTAACTATTCATGCACATGGTGTCTTTGATATGATGTTGCATCATAACTATTCATAATGTTTCATCATATGGAGACTGAATTTTGTTGAGGTAATAAAAATAAATCCTAGAGATGATAAATCTTTGCTAAAGTATCAACTGGGGGCTCAAATACTTCTTCAGTTGCTAACCTGAGGTCCTGGCCCCCTCCAGGGGGCGCTGGAGGGTCTCAGGGGAGTGAGAGTTCTGTCAGCTTTAAGGTTGTTAAATTTTAGTTTATTATCTAAACCAGGGATGGACAACTTTGTCTACCAAGAGGGTTGCATTAATTCTGTCCTCAGGGCCACATTGTTGAAATTTATATGATATTAGAAAGGAATAAATATTTATCCATTAGAACACAGTACATATAAGTATGTATAAATTTAAGCTCAAAGTGGTAAAACTTAATTTAATTAGCTATCTAATATTAACAATAATAATGCCAGTGTTGTAATGTAAACCCAGAGTCTTCTGCACCGATTATATCTTACTTAAATATATTATTCTTCATTTTTACATATAGTGTAATCCCCAGTGTTATGTTATCTGTTATGGTTCATAATTCATCATACCCTTTTTATACTTTTACATAGTTTAGTAACATTATAATTCAAGGGTTTGTTTTTTTCAGTAGTGGTTTATTTACATAATTCTGTACTTTCATACATAAAACTATATTTGTCTTGGCATTAAGATATTTAATCATAGTTATCTTCTTTGTCCTTGTTATTCTGCTTATTTTGGTGACATAATCACTGATGACTGATGATTACTACATATTCTGACATCTCATGTTGTTTTCTTTTTAACTTAAAGTTTGGTTTAGGTGTCTATCCTTTGTTTTTCCTGTAATGTTTGTACTAAAACAAATGACATAGTTATTTTTATTAATGACAGTGGATTCAACATGTGGAGCAGGACACATTAGTTTGGTTGTCAGCGTCTTTGCTTCGTTGCAGCAGTGCCCCTCCAGTCTGTTCCTCTGTTTGTGTCTGCTCCCTTTAATAAGGCGTTATATGATGGTGTTTCCTTCCTGAGGTGAAGAAAAAGGGTTCTTACAGTGTTTGTATCATCAAACAGATTCCTTTATGATATTTGGAGGGAGCTGTGCCTCACCTGAAGCTCTGCTGAAAACATCCTTTCCCTGGCATGACCTTACGTGACCCTCACGCAGCGATAAGCTGTGATAAGCCGGGCAGAGGCTGAGATTGATTGACAGATGTAAAGGCAAATCAGCAG
This sequence comes from Cetoscarus ocellatus, assembly GCA_037902135.1. NCBI lineage: Eukaryota > Metazoa > Chordata > Actinopteri > Labriformes > Labridae > Cetoscarus > Cetoscarus ocellatus. Next base: position 257,150 of record JBAMNC010001605.1, on the reverse strand, counting down.
TGAGCTTTTCCCTGCACTGAAAACTTTGATGGACGCACATATACGATCAGTGTTGTGAGCATGGTTGAAATAGGGACGGGGGCTGCCCCAGTTCTTATTTGAGTTTTGTGGAGTACAGGTGAGAGGAACGTCACACACTGAGTGGCAACGAGCACAGACTGACCACAGTCATCAGGAGGAGTAAACTGTCAAATACTTCAATAAAGTTTTGTTATTTGATAATGTTCACCAGTAAAGACCCTCAACTGTAGTTACAGTATTTGAAGCCATAATGTCAAGATTATAACAAAGACGAAGCCATGTATCACCAAGTGTACAATCATGCACCTCTACCCCTCTCTGTCCTCTGTTGTTTTATTTTTTATTTTTTTATAAATCAAACATCAGTGTCTGAAATGATGAGACACTGAGGTCAACAGATCATGTTTTCAAACTTGTAGCCAACATTCAAGTTTGACTACAATGGCTGGTTTGATAATAACTTAAAAATCAGTTAAGTCTGCAGATTTAGCCCAAATTGATAATATATATATTATTATGACGTCCACTTGGTCAATTATTGAAGCTTTTTCATGAAATTAAAGTATCCGCCCTGTTTGTGTGTCACTTTAAAAATTAACGTGAGGAAATGATGGAATAAAAGAGTTTATTTAATGCTGCATTTAAAAGGAAGCTGTATGGTTTAAAAGTTTAATTTCTTCATCTTTAAACCTAAATCAGACCAGAATCTACATGTTCCTTAATGAACATAATTAAAAATAATTTGGCCCTCTGAAAATGACTAATATGACAGCACTTTTCAGCTGAATTAAAGCATTTCACTACTTCTTTGCTCCAATATTAATCACTTCCATGTTGCTGCCAGGGCATCGCACAAATGGTGACATCAATGCAGACTCTGTTTGTGGGACATGAGACACAAGGCCGAAAACGGGACTGTCCCAACTAAATGGGGATGCCTGGTCACCCTGCCTTAAACCACAACAGTTTTTCTGCAGCACACTCATTGAGTTTGATAATATTTTAGGGGACAAGATTGGAGGGCCAGATGCGGCCAGTTGATCGTCACTGATCTAGACCATTGACTTCTATCGCTGCCTTTATTTCAGCATGAATCAACATTTTTAAATTATCAATCAGCCTAATCAAAGGTATCAATATGCTCCACCAAACTAAATATCTGTGGCTCCAGGTGTGGAAAGTTAATCCAGTCTGAGTGTGTTAATCCTGGATTTTAAATGGATTAAAATGTTAAATTAAATGTTCTCTACATGTGGCTGTGGTTTTATTTAAGAGAACGGGCGCTGAGATAAACCCTCTGACTCACAGCTCCCCCCCTCTCTCTCTGAGCCTGTCACAGTGAGCACTCATCCTGTAATGGCTGCCACTGCTCATTGTTCACATCCTGCTTTGTCCGCAGCGCCATTTTGACTCTGAGTGGGAGGAGCAGCTAGTTAGCATCACATCCACAGAGAGCTAACGGCAGGAAGCTAACCATGCTAACACACACACTCACTCACTCAGCACATTAGCTCAACAATGGGAGAGAGTTAGCAGTGCTGTGCTAAAGCTAACATCCGCTCTCCAGCTTTGGTGAACAAACAGGCGGTTTGTTTCCTCTCACACAAAAGGCTGCTCTGTCTGCTGCTAAGCTAACCGTTAGCTCCCACCGAGAGGCTGCAGGCTAGCTCTGCTAAGCTAACAGGAGACCGACTAAAGTCAGCCTGTGGCCTCAGACTCTCCTCCAGCTCTGACATTATCTGCAGTTTATCTCTGTGTAAACAAGAGACAACCCATTCTGAGCCATTCCAGGCCATTTCAGGATTTATATTTGCATTAAGGGCAAAGTGTGGGAAGATTTGATGTTAAAATTATGGCTAAAAAGTGTTTGATCCAAATAAAGTCAATAGAAATTGGCCAACATTTAAAAGAATCTAAATTTAATTTAACAAACCTCATATAACTATGACAGAATTTTTTTTTTATTGGCAGTCTCCAAATTTAGAATAATTGCATAATTACCTTTTTCAAAATTACCCTGAAAATTATAGAAGCTATGTTTAACAAATTAAAATTACTTATGTTAAGACGGACCCATTGTTTAAGAAAATGGTAAAAAGAAAATGAGTCAAATTTTAAAATATGTGCTTTGAAAATTGGTAAACTATATATATTACTTTTTGAAAAAGATAAGTTTTTAAATATTGTGACCTGTCAAATAAATTACATTATTGTCTGACATAAAATGTACAATTGATCATTTTTAAATCTCGGTCATTTAAAAATTTTTGGCACCTTTTATAGAGTGTTATAATAATTGTGATACTATTTTAATTAAAGTGCATTTTATTTGCTTGATCATTCCATGGCTAACACATTAAAGTTACGCCCAGACTGAATTCATAGGCCCTATTGCTGTAAAATTTCTGAAATGATTGTCCAGCAACAAAAAGCTAAAACATAATTCTTAGAATAAAAAAACAGGCCTTTAAAATAAAATAGCTTTTGTTACCAAATGGATTACCCCTTTAAAATAGCATTCGACTATCGAAATATTAACATGGTTGAAATAATACATTTTAAGCACAGCTTGAATTTGACTCATGAATCCATAAAATAAAACAGCATGGTCCACATCGTAAATGTTTGTGTGTTTTTATTATTATTATTATTCCACTATGAAAATATATGTACAATAAATAATTTGGATTTTCACTATTAAAGAATCTGAATAAATAAACTAGGGTCTAAAAGTGGGGTCATCAGCAGGGCTTCATTCTTTCAGAGCAGTCCAGCTCTCTGCGCAAAGACTCCGAGAACAGTTCCTGAGAGGTTAGTAAGATCCGTGAAGCTGCACCGAGACGGACTAACGAGCAACAAATCCACACAAAAAGGTCCAGAAAATTTAACAAAGAATCAACAAAAATATAACAGGAAATAAATACCAGAAATTTGGACAATGAAAAAAATCCAAAATTTTCCGGCCGTGGAGAAAAAAATCCCTTCGATGAAAAAGATGTTCGGGTGAAGGGTTATTTATCGTGCGTAATTACGCACAAATTAAAATGTGTGTGTTGTTTAATATTTCTGTTACCGCGTGTTTTCAAACACTACTATCTTAACATTTCCTTCCTTGTTTAAAATTAAGAAAAAATAAATTGAACAGAATATTTTCAGACCAAATTCAAGCCGTAAAAGAAACCAAAAACGTGTTTCAAACGAACATAATTTTCACAAAAACGTTTCAGGAATGTTGCCGAGAAGCTCCTCGATTGTTCGTCCACAGAGGCCCGTCCCTCCTCCGATCCTTCGCTTCTTTTTCAGTTTTATCTTTAATGTAAAACGTGTCCCCTGCGCTCAGAAGTTCAGGTGCTGCAGGTCGATGGTGCACAGTGAGCTCGTGAACAGGTCGAAGTCCTCCTCGGAGAAATCCACGGGGCTGTCCAGAGAGCTCTGCAGGCTGGGTGAGAGGCAGGCGTCCGCGGGGAAGAAGGCCAGATCCGGGAGCGCGGAGGAGACCGAGGAGGAGGCCGGAGGAGCCGATGATGAAGAGGACGTGATGGAAGAGTCCTGCTGCTCGGTGAAACACGGATCAGACGCCGGAGCTGCCGCCGCTCCGGTCTCTCCGGGCTGCATCAGGCTCGGCTCCGGCGGGGAGTGCAGGGCCGCGGCGCCGTCAGAGGAGCCAGCTGCGCCTCTCTCCTCCGGCGTGGGCTGCGTATTGTCGCCGCTGTCAGCGGTGTAGGCGGCCGATGATGGATTGCTGCTCCCCGACTCGCTCTCGGAAGAAGCCTCCCCGGTTCCCGAAGCTTCCAGCGGCTGACTGCAGGGCACAGGCAGAGTAAATAAAAAGGCGGTTTCAGAAATAAAGAGGACAAAACGAGGCCGAATTTATCGAACTTTAAAATGTGTTTAACACATGAATGTTTACAAGGCTCATTTTCTAGAATTTCAGTTAAAGAAGGAAACAGAGCATTGTCTAAATTTTGTATAATGTATTATTTTTATTGTCAGAAAATGCAGGCAGTTGTTGGTAATATTTGCAGAAGTGTGTGAAACTGGCGACGACTCACCAGTGCCACCCAAATCTCCAAATTCCTACATGTTTGTGCAAATTAGACAATGTCCAATCTTTCTAGTGAAGACATATTACCAAATATAAAGTTTCTGAGCCTAAAAAGCGAATGACATACAGCTTAGCTAAGCTAAGCTATCTTATAGATAAACAAAATATTTGCAACAAATCATCAAATAAAATAAAATTTCTTTAGCCTACACTTAATATTTGGAATTTTATCTTATTTAAACTTCAAACTTTGAAGGACAATACTGTGCAATGTTCAGAAGTTTGCCTGCAATATTTGCATTCAAGAATGCTGAGGGGGCATTGTCTGTATATGTTGGGTGGGAGTAAAGAGCGCCATGTTCCACCCACTTCTGAAAATTTGGCCAACAAGTTTGTGCAATGCATGCAATGCTCTCTCTGTTGTGCTATTTTTTGTATACATCTTTTCTGTTGATGAAGCTTTAGAGATTTAATCATCCGACATTTCAATTAAAAATCAAACAACATGAACATACATCATGCAAACATATCAAAACAATAACTTTGTGGATTATTGTGTAAATAAACAACATACAAGAAATGATTTGTGAAAACAATAATTTGCAATAAATTATTTTGAATAATGCTTTGCTGCAAATGATCAGATAAAATATGTGTCTTATGTACAAATGTTGACAATGTTTTTACAATGTGCAAGAGTTTGCATACAATATTTAAATATGGTTGCAGCATTTAGAAAAGTGGGGAAAATATCAAGACTCCTCCCTCCTCACAATTTTCCATCCTCATATGAAAATGTTGGCAACTAATTTGTGCAAGGAAGACAGTGCTCTGTCCCTTTCTTGTTAAAGAATATGATCACATATTAAGTTTCAGTGCCTAAATTTGTCTATGTGTGATCTAGATTAAATGAAGGCGCATCCTTGAAGAACTTTTGAAACATCACAACACAAGGAAGTACTTTCAAAAAAGCATTTTATGAAAAAAAGATTAAGCTGAAGAAAGATCCATCAGAATAAATAAATATTCACAAAGTCTTTGACTTTTTATCATTTTTAAAACATTGCAGTTTAATGTTCACATCCAACATGTCCCTTCACTCCTTGACACTTCCATTACCTTTTCAAATGTTGCCAACATGTTTGTGCAATTAAGACAACACATGCTCCTTTTTATTTAAGAGTAGGACTGCAGATTAAGGTTTAGTGTTTCAAAATGTCTTTAAGTTTATGTCTGAGCCAGATCATATTCTCATACATCTTTGCAAATGTATTAAAACAATGAACTGTTGGATTATTGTTTGGAGAAAATGAGATCGAATAAAAGTTTTGCAGGAACATAAGTTGCAATAGATAATTCTGAATAATTATTTGCTGTGGGGCCAGATAAAATTTCATTTACATGCATCCTGTATATATATGCTTTTTTAGTAATTTTGTCCGTTAACAGTTGTTTGTAGTTGTTGCCAATTTATTTGTCCAATGTGAGGACTGATCCTGCAATATTTTTACCAGAGAGAGAGAGAGAGAGAGAGAGAGAGAGAGAAAGAGAGAGAGAAAGCACTGTAAAATATGTTAGCAATATTTGGAAAAAGTGGGCAGCAAAAGTCCTTGGTCCTTGATAGTTCATCCTATTGTTCCAAATATTGCCAACTTACTTGTGTAATGTGGACAGTGCTCTCCTTTTTTTGTTCAAAGTGTGTCCATACATTGAGGTTTAGGTTTCAAAAAGCCTCAGAAAGTTTATGAATAAGGCAAATCATATTTTTGTAAGTTTTTATACAAATAATTAAACAAAAAAGTGGAATACTGAGCAGATGAATGGACAGCAATAAATGATATGCAAGATAACAAAGTAGCAATTAATTTTTTAGAGACCACTTTCAATGATTATTTGCTGCAAAGGCCCAGATAAAAACAGATTTTCCATAGACACAATATCTGGCATTTTATCATTTTCATGGTCAAACATTGCAACTAAATATTGCCAATTCAGGTTGGCAACATTTGAATAAGTGGGTGAAGATAATTAGAGCTCTTGCTACTGTCCAGTTCCAACTGCTGCAACCGTTGCTGACTTATTTGTGTATTGATGCTTTTTTAATTACCTGCAATTTTTAGAAAATTTAATCCAACAAAAAAAGGCCCATATGTGGTTTTGCACACTGTCATGGAATCATATCTTTTTTTTTTTTTACTTATGATAAAATCCTCCTCAAATTAAATTGATTAAACAATAACTCCAGGTCTGGACTAAACATCTTTTTACATATTTTTTCAAACGCTAGCAGCCTTTTTCAGCAAAGTAAAACTGATTGCAGATTGCCTGCGATATTTAATCCAAGAGAGAGAGAGAGAAACAGAAAACGAGCATGATCCAGAATGCACAGGCAGCTCCTCAGATCGAACCTTTTTATCTTAATATCGCTGAACTCTGCCTACCTCTGCTCGATGGTGAATCCTCCTATACACGGAGAGGAGGCGTCAGCCCCCTCCAGAGGCTCGAACCCTCCCGGATCGCTGGGCTCGGGGCCTCCTCCGTCTCGGTGGTGTGTAGTCTGCCGTTTGTGTTTCATCCGCCGGTTCTGGAACCAGACTTTGACCTGCCGCTCCGTCAGGTCCAACAGAGCAGCGATCTCCACCCTCCTGGGCCTGCAGAGGTACTTATTAAAGTGGAACTCCTTCTCCAGCTCCAGCAGCTGCGTGTTGGTGTAGGCGGTGCGCAGCCTGCGTGAGCCGGCCCCGCCAGCATCCAGAGCCGCCTGTCCCGGGTCTGCAGAGAGGCACAGACACATACACACAGATTATGTGGAGGATTTATTGTGTAGAATATTCTGGAGCTGCTCTCATTTTTTATCTTAATTTTATTTTTCGTTTAAAGCTCAAATTGTAATCTACTCCACGAGCCCGTAAAACATTCACACTTTTATTGTGTGCCAAGAAAAAAAGCTGCTGCAGCGACGAGCTCCTATCCCCTCGGCTCTCCTGTCTGTAATAAAACAGTAATAAAACAAAAAGTCTCATAAAAAATACTCCCTCCAATTACAGTAGCAGCCAAAGCCATAACTGTGAGCGCGCAGCAATTTGGAGCTGCTAAAATAATAATAACAATAAAACAGGGGAAAGGCAGATAAAGACGGATGATGTGAGTGTCAGGGTGGGATTTTCTCTCCTGTTCGAGAGCAGCAGCCTGCTGAGAGCAGAGAGAGCAAAATAAATAAATCAGCAGAGAGAGAGGAAATGTGCGGGGAGATGTGGGAATGTCCGTGTGAACCGAAAGTGGCGGAATCTGTCAGAAACAAGGAGAGATCAGAGGATGAGAAAACAAGAGCGTGTGTGAAAATGTGTGTGTGGGATTATGAGGGAAAAATAAAATTCTTCTGCAGAGACAGACATGATGTAAGCATGAAAATGTGTGCAGAGTGTATCCTGATGGAGCCTCCCCACCCCCACCCCACACTCTGTCCTCTGCTTCGCCTCGCCATTATATTTCCTTCCTCCATCCAATATGGCCTCCATCTCAGTTGTGTTATGAATATATAATAGGAGGAAGATGCTGCTGCTGCAAATCACAGCTCACAGTGAGCAGGGTGATGCAGGCTGCAGCTTCTGCACGAGAGAGGAAGACACAAAAGTCCTGCTCTGTGCGTAATTACGCACGATAAATACACCTCCATATGAAGATAAAGCATTAATAAAAGTGCTGTTAGAGCTCGAGGACGCTGCTGAGGAAGCTCTGCTCTCAGTGTGAGTCTGGACCTCCATGACACACATGATGTGTGTGAGCCTTTAATGGAGCACATTTAGATACATGATGACAGAGTGAGCACAACACTGCAGCATAATGCAGGGGTAGATATGGCTTCCCTGTTGACACAGCATCACAGCACACACGCACACATGCACACGCTCATGCTGAGGAGGAAAAGACAATGTCATGTAAAGCCTGTGATGAAGGTTATCCCTGCAGTGAAAAGAAAACTGAAAATAAAGACACAGGCTGCCCCCCTCACCCCGCTCAGCTCCCCTCCGCCCCGGCATACCGACCTGTGGGAGACTCGATGCCCGCCGCAGCGTACCCAGAGGCGGTGGGCGATGGGGAGGATGATGCTGGGGGGATGATGGATCCGGCTGCGTTGGAGCTGCTCCCCGGCTTCGGGCACTTCTTGGACGACTTCTTCTCCTTCATCCAGGGGAACTCGTGGGCCAGCGGACCGGCCGTGGTCGCCGTGGCCGGGGCAGGGGCCTGTCCGGGCGGGCAGGGCTGCTGTGCGGCTCGGTGGAGCGTCTGGAGGCCATTGGTGACGGAGGATCCTCGGTTCTGCTGGCTCCTCGCAGAAGGTCTCGGCTGGCTGCCTGTGCACGGGCTGAGGCTGGGGATGGTGTGCTCGAAGGGAGGCGGAATTACTGTCGACTCCTTGATTGATGAAGTTTGAAATGACTCCAGGACGGCGGGGAAGGACGTCAGGCACTCTGCGAGGGACGGCTGGCTGTTTATAAAACCGATCTCCCTCTCAAATTCAAAATTCATAGCTCCCTCAGAGCGGATCACCCTCACACGGCGAGACCCCCGAACAATCCCTTCCCCAAAATAAAAAAACAAAACACATACGCGCATGCACGCGCGCCCACACACGCACACAACTCAATATGACTTCTATAGAGAATAAAAACGCACGAGCATGCAGGCTCCAGCCGCAGTGGCGTAAATGCGGAGCTATATAATAATAGAGTATATTGGTGATATTAGTAGCGTATGGGGACCCTGGTAGGCTAAACTGAAGAACTATGGGGCGAATTTGCAGCCAATTCCTGGTCATGTGACGCGAAAGAGCCAATGAGGAGGCCGGGCCTGGCGGCGGTGATGGCTGTGGGAAGCAGCATTATTATTTTTCCTCCAAAAAGCTGTGGCTCAGAGTGGCTTCATGTCAGGATGGCCGCTTTTGTTTCGTCCTAACGGGGGGTAAAACGAGGGGAGGATGAACGGGAAGCCTGCCGGTCGCCATGTGCGCAGTGTGGGCGGCGCGGCGACGCATCCCAGCTCGGTTTTTACGCACAAACAATAGAGCATCTCCAGGACGGTTCTCGGTCCTCTGGGTGATGTAATGACGGTGGAAACATTAGGTGAACGGAGCTGGCCTGCATCGTGTACAATATGGCTCCCTGCACATGTTTACAGCTCATTAATCTTACAGACGGTGACAGAAGCTGAAATCACAAACTCAGAGTGTAAAGTTTGAGGGTTAGAAGCTGCAGCAGCTCAAGAGGAGAGGCAGATTATAATCCAGCTGTAGTGAAGATGAGGGCAGAGACTCTAATTTAGATTTAAGGGTGAAGACAGGGAGCCTGGTGGCGTGTAAGTTCCTATTTTTATTTTTAATATCAGCATCATTCGGATTATTCCTGCCTTGTAAACAGGTGTATATTTGTGGGTGTAAAACCTAAAAATAATCGGACTAAAATAGGCTGTAAATCCTTCAGTCTGTCCCGTTTGTCTCTCACACTCTGTCTCAGAGTGATGTGTGTGTGTTAAAGTGTTTGGCGTGTTTACGCACAGGGAGAGAGAGAGAGAGTTCACTGCGAGGTCGCTCCGTGAGACTGAAGAAGGAGGGCAGGCCTCCTCTCCTTCTAACAGCAGAAATAAAAACACAGCAGCTAAAACGTGGAGGTAAACAGCCAGGGAGTGTAGCAGTGAGAGGGATTCAGACTCAACAGGACGCGCATGTAGATTTTTATAAAGATCAGGAGCTGCTGAGTTTAGCCGAGGAGAGAGCCTATTTTTGGGGGGAGCCCCGGGTGGAAAAAAAGAAGTGAGGTGATCAATCTTTCCTGCCTGCAAAGACTCTGACAGCAGCTCCTCTCCCTCCCTAAATAACAAGAAAAAACTCCAGCTACACTCCCTTTAACCAATGAGCAGAGGGAGTTAATCCGTCGCCATGTTTTTATTTTTACGCGGCTTTTTACGCGCAACAAATACGCGCGGAAATATTCACACTTTAGAGGAGGAATTGCTCAAATAGAAGTAGAGAATGGTTAAAAATGATCACCCTCACGCCCTCTTCTCGCTCTGGTTCCCATGGCTTTTGGCACAGAGAGAAAGAAGCAGAATGTGTGTGGGAGTGAGAGCCTTTCAGCGCTTCAGAGTGTGTAGGCCGAGGCTGCATGAAGACAGAGACTCACGGGCACACACAGCAGAGCCAGGCTGCTCAGGGGCACAAACTACCTCCAGCTATTTCCTGAATGTTTATTTTCTGTATTATTGTCAGTCTATACTCTGAAATATAAATATTTATTTTTTTAATTCTTACGAGTTTCTTTTGAATTTTTTGGGGAGAAAGAACGAATTTTAATGCTATTTTTTGCGTGGGAATACGTATGGAGTTTTCGACTGCAGACCGGGATTTGTTACTTTTATTTTAATCACATTTTAACATAAATTATAAACCAGTTTGTTCTTTAATTTGAACCAGGAATGGTGGGTAAAAAGTTCGTTTGGCTTCATAAGAATAAATTGTTACCAATAGGGATAAAAGAAAGTTGGAACTACTTTTAAAAATGATTCATATAGTTTTTAAATTAAATTGATATACTCTACTTTGGTAAGTAAAAAATGGCATGCCCTTAATTTGAGTCAGAAAATTTTAATTGAATTGCTTGTAACGAGCTGAAGCAGTTCTTTTATTTAGACTTAACGATTTCTTTCTTCGGGGTAATTTAGAAGACTTCGTTCTAATCACAAATAATTAACATTTCGCTTAAAATCGTACATGTGTTCACTTTTAATTTGTGATTTACGTTTTAGTTTATTTATTAGAGGGTTATGAAGCAAAAAGCAAAATAATTGGTGGATACACTGAACAAACACGATCAGAAGAACGATTAATTTTTTTCACCCTGACTCAATTTAGTGTACAATAAAACGCAACTTTTTTTCTTGGACTCACTTTTGCTATTTGTAGTTTTAAGTACCATTTAAAAATATTTGATGTGATTTAATAAATCAGGTGATAAAACAGACATGTCTGCTCTTCAGGTTGATTTATTTTGACAGATTTGCTCCAAATTATCCTCACAAATCGTCTCCCTGTTCAGCAGCAGCTGTGATTTTGGGGCGTTCCCCTCTCCAGCCTGTCTCTACCTGTCTCATCTACCTGTGTGTGGTTTTCATAAACCTAGGTGCTTTGCCGTGACTGTGTTTTTAGTGTGAGCGTGCCTGTACAGTTTCCCAGCCGTGCGCGTGCAGCTGAAGCCGAGCCGTTTTTATGAGGCAATAAATTAGATCCAATCTCTGCTTATTGGTGTTTTTATTGTCTGTTAGTCCAACGGAGATGTAAAGGGAAGTACGGCCATTATTTATGGGAGTCTGATTTATGTCCCAAGTTTTTATGCTGCTCTCAGGCCCCTCAGCACAGAGCGCGTGCTTCAGAGAGAGGGGGAGTATGGAGACCACGTGAGAGAGCGAGAGCGCATGCCCGAGGGCTTTTTTTCAACGTCTCAAGCATAAACACAAAGCTGTAGGAAGCAAACAGAGCTGAAATATGTGATCTCTGGTTTTGTTTTGGAGCTCTGCAGCTTCACGGTGTCTTCTTCTCTGGATGTGTTTAGACTGGTCACATATATAGAGTCTATATTCGATTAAGAGACATTTAGAAATTTAGTTTCAGTAAATACACGTACATGAATTTGTTGATCTGGGTTATGACAGGGCCCTGCAGGGCCTCAGAAAGTCTTGGACTTAAGAAGTCTTATGTTTGCCTTTGAGGGTTCTTGAACTTTAACACTTTGACAAAGACTGTCTGTTCGAAATACTTAGCATCAATAAACTAAATATATATATATATATATATATATATATATATATATATATATAAATATATAGTTTATTGATGCTCAAATGCTGTGACAGCAGTTGGAAAAAGCTTTGGTAACATCACCATAGTGCAGATCATGAAACACTGATGAACTGACATGAGAAACTAAATGACATGATGCAACAACATCCAAAATATTTAATTCCTTTTAAGATCTGAAGACCTGATATTTCCCTCTCTAAAACATGTCCTTTAAGCCAGTGGCATCGGTGGCACTGCTGGATAGTGCGCTTGGTCAGTGATCGGGAGGTTGCAGGTTCAAGCCCAGCCCTGGGCGACACATGGGCGATGTGTCCTTGAATGAATGTGAGAGCGAATGGATGTGCTTGGGTAAGTGTGACCTGCTGTGTAAAGCAGCTTTGAGTAGTCAAAGACTAGAAAGGCGCTATATAAGCTCAAGTCCATTTAAGCCTTGTCCTGCCTGTTTTTATACAGAAGAACAAAAGTTTTCAGAAATGTTGTCCAGAGTTTATGCAGATCGTGTAATGTCATATCAGGGCCTCTGTACTGGGATGTGTTTCGTATTAAGAGTTATCTGGAAGTACCTTTTTTATTATTATTATTTTATTTTTAAAAAAGTTAATAGACCACGTCAGTGTTTTCAGTGTTTCTGTGGTTGATCAGCACGTGAAGGTACTGCAGGCGGGCTGCAGGTAACCTTCACCAGATTTCATATCCATCATCAAAATCAAGCTGGTCTCTTGTTCCTGGTCAGAAAATCACCAATGTACTTGTGACCTTCAGTTATCAAAATCAGAGTATAGTTCAGAGTGATCATAAAATAATTCATTTCATGGTTCTATATAAATAAAATCCCCAAACCAACAACACAGTTGGAGGGTTAAACATCTCAAATGTTATTTTATATAAACCTCAGTATCACATTAAACATCTGTTTTTATGATAGTAATTTGTGAAAGTGTGTACTTTGAACTCAAATTATAATTTTAAGAGGTTACTGGTGCACCCTGTAAGATTTGTTTTAAACTGAGGTGATCTGCATTATGGAAAGGCCGGTGAAGAGGGTTTGACTCAAGACGTCTTTTTGAGAAAGTCTGATAGGGCTGCCGTCGGCAAGAATCTGGCAATACAGCACATGTTGGGATACATAATCTTACCATATGTCATAATATATTAGGATAACCAGGGCGACACTTTCCAATATTTTTCACTCCAAAAGTTTTCTTTTTAAATCTGAAGAGGGCCCACAGTAGTGTATGCATAACATGTACAGTTTCCTATCAGTGTAATTCATTTATGCTCCTGCATCATTTATAAACCCTGCTGTTTGACCCAGTGACAGAGGAAATGACAACAAATGTAACAGAAATCACAAGCATGAACTGACTGAATATCTGCTGCCAACTAACAGCCAGAGACTGGACTAAAGTACAAAACAATGTCCCATATTTCTATAAGTTATTGAATTAAATGTAACTCAACATTGCACTAAAAGCACAGGGTGAGTCTTTTGCCACAAAATATGAAATATGTTGGTGTATTTTTGCAGGACAATTGATTTGAACATTTTTCTACAGCTTCAGAGAGAATACTCACTTATATGAACATTTAAAAAAATCAAAATATGGACATTTATATGTTCCTGCAGCTCAGCCGAAGCTTTAACTCAGAGTTAAGCACAGAGCTGAAGTCTTTTTTCCAACAAGCAAGACTCCATTGGAAAAATCTATCAGCTACATGTATCAGATTTCATACAGTAATATTTCTACGTTTTGACCTTTGACCCTTTAGTATCTGATGTTAGCATCACTGGGTCATGCTAGCATAAAAGCTGCTGCCAGATCTGAAGTCTCCATAAAGGCTGAAGATGTTTTCTTTGATTCCTGACGTGTAACCTGCGGCTCCAGGCCTCACTTTTAACTCTAGAGAAGGTTTGGTGACGCCGGCCTGTGGCCCGCAGGAGGGGCCTGATATTTAATCCTGACAAAACTCTCCTCTTTAAAGTGACACCAACACAAGATTTATGGACAGCCAAGTCCTAAACCACAGCCCCAGATCTTCAGAACAGGCCAGTTTGTGCTTTGTCTTTCAGGATTCAACTGACGAGTGAGACCAGCTGATAGGGAGAGAGGGACAGTGGGAAACAACATGTGAGAAAGGAGCCACAGGCCAGATTTGAGCAGCCTGTGCACGGGACAAGGCCACCGACAACCAACGAAATGATTTCACATAAAACTGAATTTGTCACGTTTCAAACAAAGTGTTAAAAAGGTTGTCAGCTGAAGTCTTTTTTTGTATGACCTTAAAACTCACTCACAAGAGGATTGAATGGCCAAACTACCTCTAAATCTTTGTAATTTATAAATTGATTACAATCAAAGCAACAACAATACAGTCAGTAGAAGATTAACTCATGCAGCGGGGATAACACTTCAAATTTGACTCTTATTCTGATTTCTTGACACAGTTCGGCCCCTCATGATAAACTAATCAGGGATCCGGGCACCAGAGTGTCCACGCTCTATGATTTTGTTCTTTAAGGGGATTTAACTCGAACAGTTTCAATATTTGATCCCAAAGTTGTTCTTTGTTTCTCCAAAACTTTCCATCATGAATCGAGGTGATTCTAAGTCTCTAAAGGTTCCAGTCATCCCTGAAGGTTTGTTGGTTTTAATCCTGGTGTGACATTATTTTCTTAGTTTGTGATGTTCTTGCAGCCGAGCGGAGCTGTGCAGAGCGAGGGCGTTTTGTTTTGCATGTTGCCATGACAGTAACATTGCCTACAGTGTAAACCAGTGGTTCTCAAGTGGTGGGTAGGGACGTGATAGTGGATCATAGGGACGGCTGCAAATATGTGCTTGGAATATAGGCACTCGGGGAATGTATAGATGCCTTAAACAAAGAACAGCCGTGTGGTTTACTCCTCTCTGACTGCAGAGACACAGAAGAAGTGCATTTGGTTTATTTTATCAAGATCTGGATTTATTTATCGTGCCTTTTTTTGCAGAACAAATCTGGTTTCTCATGACAGTGTGTGAATTTCTCAGGATCTTTATAAAATAACCAAAATGTTCAAGTCACAAAGGGAACACATGTGCATCTAATGACTTTAAACATGTTTCGTCTTCTCTCTGTTGAGCCATGTTTGCTTTCTATTCTCGGGCCAAACTTCAACATGTTTTATTAAAAAAAATGATAGGTGTAACTTTTCTGGAAGTTTACATCCACAATTTCTCATGGAGGAGGTGGTTGGGGATAGGCCAGATAAGAACCATCCATCCACCCATCGTCTACATCACTGGTTTTCAAGCATTTTTTCCAAGGCCCACCTAAATAGATAAATAAATCTGAAGGCACATAATATTTATGCAAAGTGGCCCTTTCAACATGTGCTTGTAAAGGTGCAGTGTGTAGAATTTGGCAGCATTTTGCCAAACAGAAATGGTGAATATAGGATATAATGTTTCTATTTGTATGTAAAGTCCGTCAAAATAGGAGTACAATCATCCCCATAAAACGTTTGTTTTATTTTTATTTAGTTAGAAAAAGCTTAAAAAAATTTACATTACCGTGGGCCGCGTTCATGTAGGCTGACATAACGATCCGCCTTGTTGTCTGCGGGTGGATTTTAGGGACAAAAAGAACGAAACGCAAATCTGTCCGCCGGCTCTGAAATCTACCTGGATCTACCTGAAGAAGAGGAGAGAGGACGGCGGTGGATGTAGAGACTGTTGTTACTTTGCACTAGGGATTTAAATTGTGTGTGTTTTACAGTTAAAGCTTTGGAAATGGAAGACCTTGTCACTTTAGTAAATGATGCCGTGTTCATGATCCCTTTTGGTCTTCACAGGCTTCCGTTGCTCAGCGATATGACGTTTTGGTTACGGTTGGGCTCATTCTAGAATCTGAACAATAGATGTCGCTCAAATGCCAAATTCTACACACTGTACCTTTAATATGTGGTCTGTACACGTTTATTCAAAATGAATGCCTAATAATCAGACAGAAAGTTACTTCTTTTGAAATATTCATCCAAAATATTTAAATATTAGTTAAATAAAGAAATCATCAACACACATTTAAACTGGACAGGCAAAATTTATAAAAATATCGGAAAACTTATAAATAGAAAAAATATCAAATTTGCATCTTTTTAAGGAAATAACTGCAGAGAAAAAGGAGTTCCTCTCAGTAATAACTTATGGTTGTTCAAATTCTTAAGGCACATCTTGATTTGCCTCAAGCGCTGCAGTGTGCCCCGCCACACCACCTGAGAATCACTGCACTGCACCGCTGTCCCAGATCAGGACTGGAACCTATTCGCTGGGTGACAGGCAGGGAACACCCTGAACTGCACACCAGCCAATCACAGGGCTGACAGAGACAGACAGTCATTTACACATACACTTGCACCTGAGGGCAATTTAGAGTCAGCAGGTAACCTAACAAGGATGTTTTTGGTCAGTGGGAGGAAGCCAGAGTACCTGGAGAAAATCCACTCGTGTGAGGAGAGAACATGCAAGCTCAACACAAACAGGCCCAACATGACGATAGTTGAACCAGCAACCTCTTTGCACCGCCATGCAGCCATCCTTTTTCTTGAGTACACAGTTTTTACATTTGAGGATAAAAACATCTGTCCTGATTTTAGAAATTGGAAAACCACCGTTTCTCGCTTTTAAGAAACCTGGTTTTACCTGAAGAACTCTAAAAGAAGAAGGAGAACTGTGGCATGCACAAGCCTTAACCTGTTTTCTGACAGGTTTCTGCAAAGGTTTAGTTGAGAAAGCGAAGCTCACAGGGTCCTGCAAAGGCAAGATGCAATGATGTAACCATGTAACCACGTGCATGTAACACCGCATCCAGCCTGTGGTCAAAACTGCTAAGAACAGGGGCGCCGAGTCCTTGTAAGCCCCGCCCATCATGTGCACAAACATTTGAGGTAAAGTAGACCTAAAGGTGAAGCACACCTGGGTGATAAAACAGCGAGGCTATCTCTGAATAACATAACATTTTATTAAAGAATTGTTCGACAGACAACTCTCTCAACAGTGAAAGAAAAAGGAGCTACAAAGGACAAAGAAAGAAGTTTGTTTTCTCCAAAAAGACTCGTTCTTTTTTCCAGCTAATAGTTGTCTAAATTTTCAGACTATGCACCGACGGGTCACCAAACTCGCCTGTGCCTTTTTCCCTGTACAAGCCAAGACATTTATGTACAAGGGTCATCATAGGAACATAAAAACTACGCTTTCTCTTCTAAAATACAAGAACTAAAAAAAATGTAACTTCAGTACAATGGACAAGAAGAAACACAACGTTGTTTTTTTTTCTTTCATAACAGGTAGATACTAAAAAAGTACAGTATTTTTCTCGATATAAATACATGAAGGATAAATAATAATAATACAAAACAGAAAGTCTTTTTAAACTGGCTATAACAAATAAATATTTATATATGAATGTTCACTTGAACACACATTGGCGAAAGACGCTTTGATTGGAGGGCCTTCCGTCTTCAAAATAAGATTTTATTATTATTATTTTTACCTTTTAACCATCAAAATGTAAACTCTAAGTGCAACAATGATGTCCAGGAGTGAGGAGCGTCCGTGTATGTCCGCACTTTAAAACAGCAGCGGGTTCATAGAGGGCTGCAGGATGACGGCTTTTGTGGGCAAACCAGGGAGTTAGCATCACACAGCTCCATTTACAAGTCGATGGGATTTTTGGGTTATTGCTGATAATGAGCTCTGAGGCACAAAACAAGCTTAAACACTTAAATGCAACGTTCATCAGGATAATATTAAAAAGCACAACCCTTCAGCAGACTTAGTCCAACATCATCACCAAGCTTCCAGCTTCTGAAAGACTTTCCTCTTTGGGTGCACGCATACGATGCTTTTCTGTGGCCGCACCGCTGGATGCAAACCAGCTTATTTAAGTGAAGGAGTCAGTGCAGACGAAAACTGCTCTCCATACTGTGTGTTCACTTATCAATGATCTATCGTTCAAGTTTCTTGAATTAAATCCTCATTTTTAATCTGAAAACTGCTTAAACTGTTGTGACGCTTCCCTGCCCCTCGCTCTGAGCCACAATGCACCCTGGGCATCGGAGCGTGGCAAAGGCGGTGAAGCATCCTCACCTTTAAAGCACTTTCTCATTCAGTATGATAAAAATCATCCAAGAAACAAGAACAGCAGTTCACTGATTAATAAATGAACCTTATGGAGTGCAGCTTTTGTTAAAAAAAGGCGCCTTAATTCAAATATGACAGTTGATGTCAGGGCCATTGTGCGTCATGGAGCGCCCACAGAAAAGCACAGTGTCCTCACACCGGAAGTTATTTGTTATAATTAATTATGAGGCAGATTTTGAGCCCAGTCTGCCCCCAACAATTACAGGAGAGTGACCCATTGTGATGCCTGTTTCAACCTGTTTGTTGTCCAAATAATCCTCAAATTTGTGGCATTAAAATTATTATTTTTCTGCTTCCAATCGGGTCAGAGCCTCCAAGATATGGAATAAAAAATATGAAACATGTTTAATAGTTGTGACTCCAGGCTGAGCTGCCTTTACAGATGACCTGTGATAGCCAATGAGAGGAAGCAGACCGGGGTGTTGTGTACTTCTACAGCCCACGAGCATGGCTGCAAACATAAACATAGATTTGTCGTCTTCTCTGCCAGGATTATGTCCATTTATGGGAGGACATCAGGCTGACAACATCAGCCACCCTCCTTATTTGTTTTATCCTCTAAAGTTTTGTCTGTACATGTTTGTACATAGCTGCTGTGTCAGTGAATCTGTCTCTACAAACAGCCACGTGGTCTCATGGTCTGGTTGAATCATCCATCACTTATCTTAAGACGATTACCATGTCAGAATCAGTTTAAACTGTACTTATGTTCATGCTCTACCATGCTTTTCAAACTAATCATGATTTGAAAGTCATCTGGTTTGGTGTCAGCCGTTTCAGATCAGATATGAGTTGGCTGTGTGTCCTGCTATGTGAACAAGTCTTCCTGCAGTGAAAGCTCTGCTCCCCCCACAGAAAAAATTAAAATCACATTACTAGTTACTTAATTCTGGACGTAACTGACCAGCAAAAACTTCAGAATAAAAACATTCTGTCCAAGCTAAGGTTGTTTTTCCATAGCAGTGCTAAAACAGGCTTTTACTTTAAAAAGCACAGACAGGAAGTGTACCTGTACTGTGTTTATCTAGACTGTGCCGCATTCCACCAACGTGGACAGACACGTTTGTTGGGACAAGTTAAAAAAGGCTTTCTTTTATCACTTTACCGTCTGTTTTGGCCAAGTGATTAGTGTGGGGAGCCTTCTATTCTCAAGATTTTTAAAGTGAGTGAGACAATAGTTTGACCTGATCAAGTCAGCTCATGGATGAGTCAGTGTGAGTCTAACATTGTTTTGTTAAGGTTAAAAGGATGTTTTAAGTCCATGACAAACTCTGTTGTCTTTGTTAGACTCTTGATACCAACCATCCTTTTGAAAAAGCTTCGAAATGAACAAGCAGAGCACGACTAGATATATTTAATAATGTAGAGAAAAACCTTAAATCTCTTTAACTTGTGCTCACCACAGACCGTATTTCAGGCACCTTAACATAAAATACTTCAAAAATCCCACAGACTTGGAGACAGGGAGAAGTGAGTGCTTAATTCATTCTCTGTTTTAGGACTCAAACCTGCAGCCCTCTGTTCTCAGAGCAGCAGAGAGCAAGAGGGTCGGCACACACTCACACACACACTCACACACACACTCACACTTAGAGGAAGAAGCAGTCTCATGAGCCCCCCCCCCCCGTCCGCTCTGGTAAACAAACCCTGCAGGTTTTAAAGAGCGTCGTCCTCGTCGGCTCGGCCCTCTGAAACAGTCATTTTTGTTCAAATATATACCCTGTATCCACGTTTAAAAGTCAAGATATGTGAGAACAAAACTAAAGGATATAAGATGTGGATGTGTCGGTGTCCGCTAATGAAAGTGAACCTTCAAAGACAGAGGTGGTGCGTCTCCAACAAGCCGCTTCGGTTCAGTTAAACCTGATCCGGTTTTTGTTTCCACTGCCAACAAACCCTTATTCCTTAGACTGTGGTGTCCTGCTCCGTCCGTTAGGGTAGGACACACTTCTCTGACAGGAGGAAGCCAAAATATGAAGGTGTTTCTGATCAGCTGTTCATGTGCCGTTCCCAATTTGTGATTGTGGAAATGCAGATAATTGCTCATCATAGCAGCTTGGTGGAAACACACCAGGACAGAGAGAGAAAGAGAGAGAGAGAGAGAGAGAGCGGGCAGTGACGAACCCAAACATAAATAAATAATGTTCTCCACTCTTATTATTACCCTGTGTGTCGATGATGTGCTAAAACAAGAACATTAAAAAAGTCTCTTCCACGTTCGTCCTCACATGAGTTTGTTTGAAGATGTCAACAGCTGGCTGTGTGTGTGTGTGTGTGTGTGTGTTTGTGTGTGTCAGCGAGAGGAAGTTAGCTCAGCATCACCCGATGATATGCATGTGTGAGAGAGGACTCCTTGAAAACAATATTTCACCCGATGACGTGAGCCTCTGTCAGCCCTTTTTGGCTCGTCCCATGACTTTTGGACATGTTGACTTGAGTCCTGTGTTTGTGCTCGCTCTGTTAGCCTCACTGCTGGAGCAGCTGCAGCTTCACCATCTTCTGTCAGTGGGTTTTAGCTCATAATTTATCAATCAGCCTCATTTCTGTCTGCTGCAGACTGAGTGGTGGTCACATGTGGTCTTATTTTAGCAAACTGGAGTAACAGGGCCACACTGAAGAAACAAATAAGATTTTGAGAGTAATTTTTTAAATTTACTACAATATGGTCATAATTTAGGGAGAACAAAGGTGGTAACCAAGTCATCATCAGAGTATACACCCCCATGAGGGGCTCGACTGGCCATGACAGGCATACTGCTAGAGGGGAAACTTTACTCAAGTAGGTCGGAGTCCTTCTTTAAGAGTGGAACTTTGAGTATTTTCATGGTTTAGCTTGAAGCAGCTCTGCCTTATTTTGACTGATGAATAAAGATGAAGCTGTTTTTAAGCTGCTCAGATGAAAAAAGCATTTTACCTGAGTGATTTGTAACTATTCCACAGACTTGTAGATTTTAACCCGTCACATGAATATGGGGCTGGCCATGCTAATAATGCTAACCACTCCCTGCTTGATTTTGGTCTGGTCCAGTTTGCTCTGGTCCTCTTGGAGGTGAACCCAGACCCCTATGTTTGGTGGACCAGAGCTCGTACGAGCTTTCACGGCAGCCTGAATCAATGGAAATTTCAAAATAAGTGGACCAGGGTTTGGTTCAGACCAAACATGTCAGGTGTGAAAGCACAGAGTGCTCTGCAGGCACAAAAGTCAAAAATGTAAAAAAAACCAAATGTTGAAGGTCAAACAAAGGACAAAGAGATGGAGATATGACAAAGAGGGAATTTTTTTCTTAAAGCTTTTCCAAACACCGAAAACAGATAAATGTGTCCAAAACTGTGAGTTTGACTTGTTATTCGGTCTTTTTTAGCTAGCTCCACCTCTCGCCATCATGGTCGTAGTGATGATAAGTTTGATCTGAACGTGTAGTTTGTCATATCTGTTAGTCAGTCACAGCAGAAGTTTTTGTCTCTGTGATCGTCTAGTCTTTACTTAAACATCAATGCAGTGTTACCTCATATAATACACTATGGCACAGACTACTCTTCGTAATGAAGGGACGCATTTCTGCCCAAATGTCACATCAGTCTGACTTGTTTTGACTGATAGAATTAACGCAGGGTTATCCTATGATACTGAGTTAATTGTGTATTTGTTGACTAAAAGCTCATTTTGAAAACCTCTGGCAGACCAAAGTTTAGGAATGAAGGACTCAGACTGACTGTAGCCTGGAAAACCCCTTTCTTTGTTAAGTGACAAAAACATAAACTTAATTTGCAGAATTCTGATTTTCTCCTTTAGAGTGGCCCTAATAATCTCCAGTTTAATTCTGGGATTAATATAACCAACCTAAGGGTTTTTATTCTATCTCAGATCAGGATCTTCCGCTGACATGATTGGTAGTTTGCTGCTTTGAGTCAAACATGTTTTCGCTCAAATGCAGATGAATATCTGTTTTTAAGGACTCCTCTGTGAAGACGTGATTGGCTACCATGGCATGTCCTCGTGGCTTCATAAACCCTGTCAGTGATGGGAGGTGTGGTGTGTGTGTCTGTGTCTGTGGCGGGTCGTGAGAGGTTGTGCCTCCTTCAGAACCGTGTGCTGCTGCCACAGACGGACTCAGAGGGTTAGTATGATTCAGTCTGAACAAACGGAGACCAGAGGAGGCAGAACGAGATCATGAAGACCATCCAGAGGTTTTATGTGCTGGAGCAGAAGAAGATCATAAATTTCTCCATCTGATGGAGAGGCAGAGAGCTCCACATCGCTCAGCCCGGCTGACAAAAACACGTGTTGGCTGGAGGGGGAGAGCGGCGGCGTCATAAATCTGCGCACCTCGTTAAGCACACATTAAAATCTACACTACTTCATTTACCGGGGGGGAGAGCTGTTGGTGTCTGTGTGAGTCTTTGGGGGAGTTTTTATGACTTAAGTCGAATCTGAAAGCACATACCAGCCTAACTGAGCCATTACAGGCTGTTTTACTACATGCTAGCTCTGTTGAAATTTACCCTGCCCACTCAAAAAGCCAAATAACAGCTAAACCCATGGAGGAAACTACCGGATAATAAATCTGAAACTGTTTAGCTGACTTACTGTAAAATAACTTCTGGTGCTCTGAGATCTTTATTCACGTTTTGTCTTGATGACATTTTCTTAGTTTGAATACGGAGGTCCATCCTGCAGTAAATCTTCAGTTTAATGAGCGGCGGTTAAATCACAGAGCTCTCCGTCCAGCTGCCGATACGTCTCTGCAGGACAGCCCCGAGACGAGCTCCCTGACATTTATTGTCTCCCCGGGGGGACGTGGGAGAATTGACTGTACAACACGCCTCAACCCTCTGGGACCAGAAATACACTCTGAGGAGAGCGAGGGGGCTCGGGGAGGGTCTGTGTTAAAACAGAGAACATATAAACTATAACAGTAAGGTAGAGCTGGGTGGTATAGTTAGTTTTAAAGATATATATTCAAATAAAATATGGGGCAAGACCTTAAGTTTATGCAGTTTTGATAGCTGTCCTTTTTATAGTAATGGAGATTTTATGATGTATTAAAGAGTTTTGAATACTGTGAAAACCTCATGTATTAGAAGTGTTGCCAATGTTTCTGCATGACTCAAAAAGTGTGAGGGAGTTTGGCTGCAATTTCTTATTTTTAAATATGAATAATCACTCAAAATTAGATATTTAGGACTTTCAGTTTGGTAGCTGCGGTACTGAGGAGTTATTAATGTTATTTAATTTTACTTGAATCACTTAAAAATATTCAATTCTGGTTTTGAGGCAACCATTTGTTATATCATAAATGTAAAAAATAGATGTACTGCATATACTGTACCACTGTTAAAAATATTAAAATATGATTTTTAGTTCAATATTTTGATCTGCATGACTCAGCCCAGCTGAACAGGAATAAATGAAATTTAATAGAACTTTAAAATAATGTTTTTTTGCAACTTAGTTCATAGAGAATTTTAATACTGGACATTTCAAACAAATTCTGTCTCTTACGGTGCGAAGAATCACCATTAATTTAGATCCTTCTAGATAAAACGTTTTTTAAATGGGTCAAAAAATGAAGTCAACTGATGTCTGTTAGTTAAGTAAGAAACATGCTAAGCTTATATCAGCTGCAGCTCAACTTGTAACCTCAAAGTCACTGCAAAAGAGCATCAAATAAACTCTGATTTACATCATTTAGCTGCTTTGTTTTTAAGGATTTTAATGCAAGGTTTTTACTTGATTTTTTTGAGGTAGAGACGTCCTTAGATCATTTGTAGCTTCGCCAGCACCCATCCCGTGGACGCCAAAAGATTAATCTAAATATATTGGGTGGAACTATTTTTGCTAAAAGAGAGACGTGGCCTAAACATGGTAGAGTGTTGTTGATTAATTTAAAAAAACTATTTTTATAATTTTTCCAGCCTAGAGTGGACGGAGTCATGAGTCATAAAACAGAAAACTGATGTCTTTTTATGGGAAGTTAAACTGTTAATCTGCTGAGTAATGGATTAAATACATTTATTACTTCTTTTTCCTAAGATCTCTATCTCCTGTTGAGGAGAGGAAGTGATGAGGCTTTGGTCCGAGCTGAAAAATTGTTAAATGTTTCATTTACTTTAACACTTTAAAGCTGCAGAGATGTTCCTGTTAGTGACTCATCCTGTCATCGGTGTTAGCTGAAGTCACTCACTGCTTCATGAAATGGTTAAATTCACTTAAATTCAATTAAGATAAATTAAATTAAATGATTTGTGTTTTAAAGATGAAGCTTCAGTCCTACCAGGCCTGATGTGGAGCTGCCATTTTAGAGAGCAGAAAAACGTCAGTGTTGGAAACAGCCAACATCCTGTTTACTGTTTTCAGAGCACATGACAAACCACTGGACGGACGTCCCCTGTCCCGCTCGGCCCCCCCCGTCCCCCTGCAGCAGTAGAGTCCCCTCGTGTTAGTCTGTTAGTGAGTCGTGTCGTGTTACTCGCTCTGTGTCGTCTTCTACTTCCTACGGTTTTGTTCCAAACCTGCTACAGGTGAGTGAGCTTGGGTGCTTCCTGGATTCTGCCCTGAGTCGAGGTGTGGTGCGCCGACAGCTCGGTGTACGTTGGGTGTCCGGGGGGGTCACAGGGACCCTGGGGGCCCCCCCCGCCCACGTGGTGCTGGTTTGCGGCCGACATGGGCCCCCCACCGTTGTAGTCCATGGTTTGGTGGTGGGGCGGTGTGGGGCCGAGGTGGTTCAGCCCGTACATGGAGGGCCCCGAGCCGGGCATCTGGTCCACATAGCTGCCCCCCCCAACGTACACCGGACTGGCCTGCATGTTGGTCGGGGTCCCATAGCCCGCGTTGTTGGCCTGAACTAGGCCGTGATGAGGGTGGGGGTCTCCGTAGTCCGGATCTGGGGCGCCGTACTTCTGCTGGGGGGGGCAGCCCTTCATGGGGACATTGGAGTAGGCAGTGGACATGGAGTAGGACACGCCCTGGTGAGGCTTTCCGAAGGACGGCGGCGAGGGGACGTCGTAGCCTCCCCCGCCTCCCCCTCCCATGGAGTGCATGGAGTTGAGGAAGCTGGCGGAGGACTGCATGGTGAGGGGGGGCGACCCCGTAGGCGAGGGGCCCCCTGAGCTGGAGCTCAGGCCCTTTGACTTCTGGTCCTTCTTGTACTTCATGCGTCGGTTCTGGAACCAGATCTTGATCTGGCGCTCGGAGAGGTTGAGCAGGTTGGCCATCTCCACGCGGCGCGGCCGGCACAGGTAGCGGTTAAAGTGAAACTCCTTCTCCAGCTCGACCAGCTGGGCGCTCGTGTACGCCGTACGAGCACGCTTAGACGACGCCGAAGATCCACCCGTCGGACTCTTCTCCCCGCTGCTGCCGCTCTCGGCTCCTCCGGACACTGAGGGGGACAAACGGAGAAGGACGTGAGAAAGACTGAAAGAGGAGGCAGGAGGGAATCAGAACAACGACCACAGACCTAAAACTGAGAGGAAGAGGGAAGGAAAGACTCTGCTGCTGCATGCTGCAGGAAATTGAAAGCATTCAGGTTAATAAAGCAGCGGGGGGTCCGGGCACGCCGGCTGAATTATCCTTGATATTAGTTGTCAACACTTCATAACAGTGGCAGTTATTAAGAGGTGGAGGCCCCGGTGCTGGCTCAGGGCGGCGAAATTGCATCTTGGCTGGAAAGACAAAACCCCCCACAGCAAGAGCAGCTGCAGCACAAAGATGGCGAGCTGAGACGGAGGTCAACCTGAGCGCGATTCAATCAGGGCGCCAAGGAGAGTCAGACACCCCCCTTAACAGACTGGCAACTAACTCTCAGTACAGGTGATCCTGATAAGACGATGATCAGAAATATATCACCTTCTGGTTCAGCAGTGTAGAACAAGACTCTCAGGAGTGAGCTTGATCCTTTTTGTCTTTTACAGGAAGGTGTCATTTGTAGATTTTTCCTTCTACGTGGACTCAGGCTCCAGGACGTGAAAATCAAGTCTACTCATAAATACTGAGTGTGTTTGTAGAAGAGCTGTCTCACTCTGCAGCTGTCAAATATTGTGGTTTGTGTCATAATCCTGAGCTTAAAAAAGCCGTGAACCATGATCTAGCCCTTGCATCAGATATCTGTCATGTTAGAAGACACATGTGTGACAGATTACTTTACTTTTACTTTTACTTTTATGTCAAGTTGGCAGAAGTAACTGAGAAACATCTACCAGGCTTTCAAACACTGAAATATTTACGAGTGGGAGTGCATGAAAAACCCTGTCCAGCAGTTGATTATGTTTACAGGTCATGAATTCATGCTATCAAATGTAGTATGTATATTACTTAACACATGTTTCAAAAGAAGGACTTTAACGACTCAGAAGGAGGTCAGCTTGCTCAATAAGTCAACATTTTTAAGTCTTACAAATGAACCAAACCCTGATCTGCATGAAATTTCCATTGTTGTTGGCAACTCCAACGACCCAAATCACGCCTTCAGCAGACCTTTGCTGCTCTTACTCCATGACAACTGACGTCAACAGCAAATTTAAGCAATATCCAAAAGGAGAGTTTCGAGGTAAGACATAAACTGGTTACTTTAAGCTAAACCTCTGAAGGAGTAGGCTACAGAGTGAGCTGACCTACTGCCTGTCCTATCAGCATGCAGTACAACTGAGTGTGGATTTCTGATGTTGCAGCACTAAGTGTGAGACATTTTTCTTTTTATTTCTGTGACCTGCATGGACAGGGGACAAAAAAGGTAGACTATCAAGGCAGGAAGGATATCCTGGGCACTCCTCCCACTCACAGAGATATCTAGCTTGTTTTGAAGTGTAGGTAAAGATGCAAATATGATAATGATACCATCCCCCTGATTTAAATGCCCTAAACTGACTTGTGTTAACAAAACTATAAGAGTCGCTGCCATCTGAGGCTCCATTTCTTCCTAAATAAAAGCTCCATGTGTCATATTGTTAGAAAGGGAGTTATGACTTTGTTGACTGTTTGACTTGTTATGATATTCATATGCTTTGGATGAGTTTACGCCCCAGACTGCATATAGGAAGTGGATGTAGCCTTGGTTGGTGAGTGGGCCACGTTAATGAAGCCTCATATTTGGTATTTCAAATACCATAGTTGAGGTAACAGTTCAATAAATGGACATTTTATTCTCGTCTATTTCTCATTCAGAGCTGATGTGCACAGACAGAATGCTCTTACTGAACATATCTGAAGACTTCTCCAAAGAGCTTCGATCAAACACTAGACAGTTAGTATCCCAACATGGAGACCAGACACCAACCTCAGGTGAAGGTAAATAAAGTGTAAAAAGCTGCTGTGCCTGAAGTGTCCTCTAGATTCATATTTGCCTCCAGTTTTGCTTTATTTAGCCTTTCATATAAGGTCATGAAACAGTCTTCACAAATGGACTAATTGGTGGAGTCGACCATCAATGAAAATAAAAATAATGCAGGAAAAGATCCTTGAAAAGATCCCTGATCCACCTCTCTGTCAGACAGTCAAACTAATAAAAGCTGACACAGTACAGTTCCAGTGAGCGCTGCGATCGTATCTCCTCATAATCATATCTCCTTCTCAACAGTACAAACAGTCGACTCTCATGTTTATTTCTCTGGACGGACAGAAAGATGAGCGAGCTAACGTTCATCTGTCTCACTGAGCGCTGGCGCTCTCCGAGTGATTGTTTCAATTTCTCATCAATAAAACGTCTAATCTCCTAAACTCTCTGCCCGACAGCCCTCCGAACAACAATAACACCTCATATTCATTATGACAACGCTTACTTTTATCATTGATAACTACCAGTCCAAAGGTGATACCAGCCAATGTTATCAGACATACGGATGATATTCATATTTATCTTCTTCTTTTTCATTTGTTAATATCTCCATGTTCAAACGTCTGAGTGTCATTCTCCTCCCTCTGAGAATCAGTGCATCTGTTATCGTACAAGACGTTTAAATTCAACCTCTTAATATCTTCATGTTACAGAGGGTTTCCGAGGAGGTGCCAGGAGAAGAGGAGAAAAGGAGAAAAGGAGAGGAGGGAAAGCAATCAGAGAGCAAAATAATAACCAGAGGACAGAGACAAATAAAAGAAGAGGGAGGTTATGCTGAAGAGGAGAGGATATTGAGGGAGAGAAGGTGTGCAGGCTGCAGGTTTGTGGTGAGCTACAATGTCTTCCTGTTCTGCTCCTGAATTAATCACTGCTCATTCACAAGAAAGTCAGAAGGAAAGAGTGTGCTGTGACCGCTTTATCCAGCCTACAGTCCTACAGGTCCTATTTTTACCCCGCTATAAGCAGAGAACCATGGTCAGAATGTTTGTTTCTGTAACACTCGGCAAAGGCACCAAGTCTGCCAAGACACCTCAGTGGTTGCCAGATAAATGCCATTAGTTCAAGGATAAATCTTTCATCTTTGCAGCTACAAATCTGGCAACCCAGGCTAAAGACAAGTATTTCAAACTGGTAGTTTACCTTCCATTATCCCCCGTTTTGTCAATTGACAATAAGATGGCTGTACTTGAGTTCACACATCAACAATACGTTCATTGATGACCTAAAATCAGACCACACTTCTTTATTTACATACATCTTGCCTCGCTCTGACCCTGCTGGCAGCACAAAAGAATGGGAAAAACTCAAGCTAAGAGGCTTTTCTTATTCATTTTGCCACAAACCATGAACAGCCATGAACAAATTTGTTACTACTACAAAAATGGTGCCAGATGAAAACGACATTTAAGTACTGAGCTGAGTCACATGATCCAGATCTCTGAGAGGAGCAGGAACTCCCGTGACCATGGACATAAGTGAAGTCATTCTTTTGGCCTCATGGTGAAAACTGCACATCATGACAGCTGACACGGGGCAGTATTTAATGAGCATGCCCTGAGTCTTGATGACCAAACCAGTCCTGATAAAGATCACCTCGATGTGCCTTCAAATCATCTTCAGTGCACTCTGAGTTACATCAGAATCACGGATGACTCTTTGATGCCCATGGCCAGATCGGATCTTAGGTGTGAACAGGCTGTGAACTTAAACCTGTACAACCCTGCAGAAAAAAACTCAGATTGTTTTACATCTCTGAATCAGTTGTGATTTGTCTTCAGCTTTAAACTTGACAGTACAGTTTTAGGGTGCATTTTTGCCTAAGAAAGAAAAAGGCTAGGATTTCCCCTTGCCTCCAGTCTTTATGCTAAGCTAATCTCCTCTAAGCTCCAGCAGCTTATTGCACCAGATACTGGACTGTGAAGTATTTTGTTTGACGCTAAAGCTTCACATGTCCACCTGCAACACAGAGGAAAAAGATTTTGGCTTCGCAACCCGGGCACAGTCCACATGGTTCAAGATCCGGGTACAGAAAATGAATCCATGGAGCCAAAATTGTGCCAACTCTTGAGCACACTTCAGCATGCCTTTTAGGCTAAAGGCTAAAAAAACAGTTCCCGCTGTTCCTGAAGAACATTAAAAACTTGAAATCTGACAACTTATGGCTACTTAATGTTTGCTGTGGAACCATCTAACCCATCATTAATGATCATTTACAGTTAAAATATGCACCTTCTTCTGTTTGTTCAAACACTACGACCATGTACACTGTAGTTTAGAGGAAGACTTCTGCTAATGAACATCTGCTATTGGTTTGTTCTACAGATCTTGAAGGTCAGTCCTATCATGTGTCTCTAAATGAAGTAAACCTACCGCCTCAGGTAGAGCAGCTAAACTGTGCCTTCACCACTGCAGTTTCATTGACATTATTATTACCAAATCAGTTTTTTTTTTTTGCCTCTTTACGTCTTGAAAGAAGATTTTTTACTTGGACCTGTCAAGGAAGTCTTGCTTAAATAAAGTTAATGTTGATTCTGAAGAGAAATCTGACAAAAACCCTGGACAGGACGGGGATGTTTACACCGTCGTGGTGGGTGCTGGACGTTAGCAGACTGTTGGTCCATCTTTGATGTGCAGTGACTATTGGGAGACTCAGTGTAAGAGGACAAGCTGGATTCTGGCTTCACCTCTCTATGCAGGAGATGTGCTCTTGTTTTGGTAGATCCAGCTGAACAGATCTGGCAGTTCATCTACAGCATTATCTGATTTCCATGGACCAGAGCTGACTAACTCTGCAGCTTTAGATAAATATAAACTGTCCTGACTGCTGCCTAGGGACATTAAACATTGAAGCAGCAGCTGCATGTGGAAACCCGCTTTTTCCATAAATAGTCTGAGAACCTTTAAAACCTCGAGGGATCTGAGGCCTGATGTTGATAAGAGAGGTGAAGAAAGAGAGACGTGGTGATGGGAACAGAGACACTAACGAGGAGGAGAACGAGGGAAGGAGGACAGGGGAGGAGAAATGAGACAAAGAGAGGAAGAGGCCAGAGCTCCAGGAATAATAATGTATCTGTGTGAGGGGACAGACGGACGGACGGACAGGTGAGTGTAATGTAACACACCGTTGCCAGAGTTGTTGCTGGGTGAACAGTTTTTCTGCTTGGTGGTCTGCCGGCTCTCCTTCATCCAGGGGAAGATCTGCTTGGCGAGGGCGGGGTTGGGGGGCAGGGAGGACGAGGAGGACGAGGTTGAGGACGATATGGACGAGGAGGAGTTGGAGGACTTATTTGGGCCTGATTTGGACACTGAGGAGGCCCCAGCACTGCCCCCCGGCTGCTGAGCCCCAGTACTACCGTTGCTGGGGTTGGGGGGCAGTGGGGGGGACACCTGGGAGGCGGGGTGGTGCTCTGGCGGCAGGCTGGGCCGCATGCAGCTGCCGTTCAGCTCCTTGTTCTTGGCGAGCTGCTGCTGCTGGTGGCTGCTGTTACTGCCCAGGGCCTGCAAGGAGCAGGCGGAGCGCTGGTACGAGTCCACGTCCAGATGGGACGCCGACTGGAAGGCCGGCTGGTGGTGGGACACTGGGACTGGGGCATCGTAGCCCCCAAAGCCGTTGGCCGCCGCCGCCGCCGCCGCTGCCGCAGCCCCCTGCACCTGGTAGGACGAGTAGCCGCCGAAAAGCGTGGAGGAGTTGTCGTAGTATGTCGTCTTCTGCATTTCTGAGAGGAGAGGCGGCGTCTGCGTGTGCTCCGGTCACTGATGAGAGCCACTGCCGGAAGACCATTTGGTACCGGGGGTCACGTGACGGTGTCTCTCCAACGGTCCCCTGCAATCTGACCTGAAAGGTTAGCAGAGGAAGAATAAAGAAATAAGAGAGATAAATCCATCTTCCTCCAGTGAAAGGCGCCATGACATGAATAGAAACCAGCGCTTTTCTTCTCTAACCCCCCCCCCTCCCCTCGGAGCCTGTGCTCAGCCTGCAGATGCTGTGATGGAGGGGGCACGAGGAGGGCAAACACACTCCCCCTCCACACACACACACACACATAGACACACACAGGCAGGGACACACACAGGCAGACACACACACAGACCCATGCTAAACACACAAGATTTAAAAAAGCTTCACATGAAAGGATGAATTCACACATTTACACTCTGATTTATAACCTCTACCTTCCTGCTCTCTGTATTAGCTCTTTAAGATGGCTGATCTTTGCATCATTCCTGCTGCACACTTCACATTTTATGGATGTTTTTTGTACTCCCAAAGGCCTTTGCACACCGACTGCACTGTTTTCCTGCGAATAATTTGCTCGTCATTATTGTTTAAAACCTTCAGCCAGTCAACACAACCCCACACTTCAGTTACAGAATGGTGCTGAGCCAAATAACAGTTTTTATTTTGGGACTGTGGTCCATTTTGTAAAGTTTTGCGTCCAGTCAGTCCACGTCTGACCAATGAGAGCCCTCGTTGTTGGCACACACCTCACAGTCAAAACATCCAACATGGCGGCCCGTTTGGATGTGTGTTTGTTTCAGAGCTCCCTGTTTTATTGGACCAAAGTCCTCTGGATGTCAGTGATGGTGACTGTGCAGGTGGAGTCTGGATGGAGGTGGTGTTGGAGCTGCAGGATGATCATGGAGTGTAAGCTCGAGCTTCTGCTGTGGACACTTTCAGCTCCTGGAGTCCTCCTCTCATTCACAGCCACATGGATGCTTTCAGTTTATGTTCAATCAAAATCAGCACCGGGCCGTGTGCACATATTCTCATCACCCTTGGTGTGTACAGACCTTTGGATTTGTTATTTTCAGGGATGCATGATACTGGAGTTTGCTGATGTCTAATATATCAATATTTCTGAACTTGTTATTGCAGACATTGATATTTTAGGTCTTTAAACTTGACCTGTTTTTACTGTGACAGTTTTGTGTGTTTGAAAAAGATGAGAACATTTGATTGTTCTAAATGATTCTGTTGATTCTTAATGCAATCTTTCTCCTTCTGTGACATGTATTACCAGTTCTTCAGGGCGACTTCCAGGTTAATGTGCTTTTTGTGTACAATAGTGACCACAGGAATGCCTCCGGGATCAGGGATGGGCAACTTCTGAAACCCAGAGAGTCTCCGTAATTAATCCTCAGTGCCAAATTATTGGAGTTTACACAGGATCCTCTTGACTTTCAGAGAATTTAATGGTTAAAAAGTCTGTTCTACCAGCAACAATTGCAGTCAATTACAGCTCTATTTTATTTGATTATTACTGTTTTTATTTTTAATGCTGAATATGATTACATTCTCTGCTTTTACATGCATTTTTTGTATATTCCGAATTAACCGGAGGGCCACCAGTTGTCTTCCTCTGGTTTACATGTTCACTAAAGACCCCTATAACCAGTATTTTTAGGATTGTTATCAAAAGAGGACCAAAAATTAGCAGTTTTGGTTTCCATCATCAACAAACAATAGCAGCATATCATCCCTGTTGGGCACAAACCTCTTATCTCCAAAACTGCTGCTTTTCAGGAAATTAAAGAAACACTCTTCTGAATGAATGAATGAATATTGTATAATCCTGGTTAAATTTAATTATTTGTTCTTTAATTTGGACCGTCATTGCATGTCCTGTGATGTGACTACTGCAC
This sequence comes from Cetoscarus ocellatus, assembly GCA_037902135.1. Classification (NCBI taxonomy): domain Eukaryota; kingdom Metazoa; phylum Chordata; class Actinopteri; order Labriformes; family Labridae; genus Cetoscarus; species Cetoscarus ocellatus. The sequence continues at coordinate 224,084 of JBAMNC010001605.1, read as the reverse complement.
ATGAACACATACAGTTGTGATTTTAAAACATATTGTTCAGTCCTAAAGTATACATTCAGTGATAATAGAGTGGAGCATTATGGTTCATCTATACAATCTGCTGACATTTCAGATGATAAATGACATTTATCACTGATATGTTGGTGATGTATCAGCTTTAAATATCGTCCGATATGTTCATATCTGCAGATACAGATATTTCACTTGTTAAGCAATTCTGCAGTGATACCAGTATTGTCCTGATAATATTGTGCATCTCCGTTTTTATTTGTACACCTTATTTAATAATGTTTAGCCACATTCCTGGATGCTGTTCCCTAAATTCCAAATGCTAGAGCCTTTTTTTCTGTGTATTTAATCTTTTGTTGCTTTATTTGCTTGATAATTAGCTGTTCTAACATCATTAATTCCAAGATCATGATCAATAAAGTACCCTTACCCATCCATACATCCATCAATCCATCAATACTGTTTGTGTCATCACTAATGAAATATTGGTCCTAGTAAAACAATGATGATATTAATAAAACTAGCAGTAGATGCAGAATTATTAGTAACCTTTTATTAACGTCTTAATAATTATTTTACAGCAGTTAACTCAATAATCTCATTTAGTAATCAAGCACTAAAATTAAATCAGTCATATTCCCCTCTGTCCTTGTTTCTATCATCTGCTTATTGGCATGTTTGATTATTAAACTGCTGGACTGTTGTGTTTCTGTAATAAAGCTCTCCCCTCTGTGCGCTGGTCCTTCCTGGCCGTGACGTTTTGTTGTGTAATGGCGGCGCTGGCTGTGGCCTGTTTCTCGGTGTTTCTTTGTGACTGATGTAGGTAGCCTATTTCTGTCAGCGCACATGATTTAGTGGATTCAGGCTGCTCGGCGCTTACCTCACAAACACTGCTGCTGAATAAAAAAGACTCGGAGGAGAACTGAGTTTACAGCGCAGAGAACATGGAAATAATACTTGGAGAGTAATGCACGGGATTATCGGGGTTTTATTTTATTTTCAAAAGGGGAAACAAAGGAGAATGGCGATGGATGACACGTCCAGTTTTTTAATCACAGGGGTCTGAAAATGAAGCCTGAATATGTCCAGAAAGCCTCTCGTGTTAAAGCTATTGAATAAAAATGAATTAACTCGAAATAGAAATGCTCCATCTTGGCCCCCACTATGGAAGAAAAAATGCATTTTTACCCAAAGACACCTTGTCTTGCGCGCTGATGTGGGCCTGTGGTCGCGAGGGGCCGGTTTGACAGGCGCGAGGAGGGAACACCTGGAGTTCATTTGAGCTCAGAGATAAAATATTTGAGAGGAAGAGTCTCCACAAACCGAGCCTCAGTGCGCCGGAACGGCAGCTTTACGCACGCAGATATAAGGCAGCAATGAGTTTATGTTCAATAGTGGCATTTAATTTAGGCAACTTTTCTGTACAGAATATAAACTGTCAAGGTATTTTTGATTTTTAAAAGTATTTCAATATCCACCCGAACTAAGGAGGTGACAGGAAAGGAGATAATTGTATAAAGCATGCGCAAAGATGATAAAATGCTTCTATATTGTTTTTTTTTTTTTTTTAAAGCCTACGCCGAATAAAGTAGGCCCTTATCCACTTACAAGCTGAATATGTAAAAGCAAAGATGGCTGCACAATTTATGATATATGCTAATTAAGTGCATCATCAAACTGAATTGCCTCTAAGAGCCACTTTAGACCATATGGAATAAAACGGACGATTGGTCTATTTTTAGTTTGCACTAACGTGTTTAAGGTGGTTTTTAAAACTGAAAATTACAATAAAAGGAGATTCGGTTTTAACAGAATGGTTCCCATATTGAGTCTTTGTTTTTGTGTTTTTGGACTGACGGTCCAGCCTCTCTCCAGCTCTCAGCACGTCACACATGTCAGCCATTTATCTTTCCAGGAGACAAGCTGGAATCCTAATTATTTACTCTGAGGAATAGTCCAAGGAGAGAGAGAGAGGGGGCGAGAGAGAGAGGGAGGGTGTAGGAGGAATATTTGATTAAATCATATCGCTGTTTCACCATTAAACGGGACACGTAATGTCTGTGGCCTGCGTGTAGGTCTGCAGCTTAATACAATCACCAAGTTTAGACGCCTCCCTGAATAATCCGTTTACGCACAGAGGGAGAGAGAGAGAGAGGGCGGCCTCGGTGTCCCGTGTCTGCGTTTTATCCCGGGATATAAAATTACAAATGGCGCCTGCCATGAAGACAGTGCAGGCAGGAGAAGAGAGGCAGCGTTTATGTGGACAGTCCGCGATTTTATTCTTTATATCATTAACAACAAAGAGAGGGGGCTGTTATCTGGAGCTGAGACGATGGATGACTGTTTAGATCACAGCATTTAAGGAAATTATATTTTTACTGAAGAGTCTGTTTAAACTGTAACTGAGCATCCACAACAGCCAGAGCATGCTTCTGCGTTTTCGCCTGAATCCATATTGATCCACTGCTGCTCCGTTGTTGCTTAATTGTAAAAAAAAAAAATAAAACCCACACTTGTTCATTTATGATTTTTATCTAATAGTTTCTGGTATTCCATGCAGTTCCCCCCAAGCATCACCTCTCAGCTAGGCCTACTTTTTGCTTATTAAACACACTGTATTTCAGAATATGGAACATTTTTGCCAACCCCAGTACACGGAAATGTTTCCAAAGAGGGCTGGAATCTAAAGCTTTAAAGTCAAAAACTACATGTTTCAGTGCAATAAATAAAACACCTGCTCCTGTAAACACGTGTGCGCCCACGGTGGTCACCATAAGCACTTTAGTGGTTTCTGCTATATAACTTTTGTCCATATTAACTCATTTTTATCCCTTTGTTGCTTTATTTTAACATTTTTGCTCGTGTATTGAATAATTTATGATAGTATCTACTATTATTCACAATTAATCCCATTAATACCACTCAAGTGTCTAACTTTTAGCTGTTGGACATGCTTTTGCGATATGAACACATCATAAAAATAATTGACAATTAAGTTATTGGAAATGTTACCAATATTTTAGCTCACTGTAAGCCAAAGATCTTCTATTTTATTTGTTCAATGATTTTTTATATGACGGACACAGTGGGAGTCAGATCTTAAAATAAACTGAAAAAAAATATTCATGTCTTTTTAACTTTTTTTTTTTAATCCAAATTGTTTTTAATTTTTAACCCTTCAGAGTGAGATCAGTCCCTATCTCCCATAATGCTGCCTGTCATGTGGGGGGACTAAAACATGATGGACACCTATTTCTGAAGCTGCCATCTTTAGATCAAACATGAAGTCTATTCTGATAAAATATGTCTGTCTTATTTGTTTGAGGTTGTTTTGGTGGCTGTACGTATTTAACACAATAAAGAAACAAAAAAGCACAACATATTTTGCCTTATTTTCTAATATTGACATTTTAAGGGGCCGGTTTGTAGGCTGTTGGAGGCCTGATGTGGCCCTCGGGCCGCCAGTTGATAATCTTGTTTGGACGATGTGCAGGCCAGGAGCTTGTGTGCAAATTTAAAGATTAAATACTTATTTTGGTTCACTATTAGCACAATATTGGGTGTTCTGGAGCCTTGTTTTTGAAGCCATGGTATCAAAACGCATTGAAATTCAATTTTATTTCGGAGTTTTCAGTTTTGGGATTGCAGCATCCACGTGGTTTCTCTCGCTTCCTTTGAGACCCAAACACTTTCCAGATATTGCCAACGTATATGTGCTATTCAAACGGAGTCGTCGCTGTCTTTTCTGGTTAAAAAGTTAAAGATCTTTGAGTTTCTGTGCTTCACAATGCATCAAAATGTCCCTATTCAGACGAACCATTTTTAATAAATCACCGAGGGCCCCATACATCTGTATATTCAGATATATTCATATTAACAATACAGTTTTTATAAGAGGTTTTTTGATGTATTTTTTTGATGTATTATCTTACTGTGTGTATGTCCATCTTGCCTTATTGTTAAATTTCTTGATTTGTTGAGTGAGAATAGAAAAGCTGAATATCTGTTTGTCTATAATCATTGAAGTTCGGATTTAAATAAATGTCATATTTTATCTCCTGGTGAGGAGAAACGAGGTGAAGCAGGAGCTTCAGAGGAGGGCTCCGCCATTTCTTTGTAAATAAAAATCAGAGAAGAAGAAGAGGAGCAGGATGAAGGAGGAGAAAAGGGGAGACAGGGGGAGAAAGGGGTGACAGAGGGGGAGGAAGGAGGCAGCTGAAAGCCGTGTGAACTCTTCTTGAACCGGGTCTGAAGTCATGCGGGCCATAAATCACTGAGCCAGTCTCAAACTCACACACTCTCACACACACACTCACGGGGTCTCTGGTTTGTTGTGGAGCTCGTGCGTTACCGGCTGGCCTGCTCACACACCCCCCCTCCTTACCTCTCCTCAGCCCCGGTGCTCCCGGTCCAGTCCCGCACGGACCCCGCAGCACCGCATCCCCGATCCGCCTTTACGCGCGTCCACGGTGTGATCGATAATAATCCCGATTATTGAATAAAAGAAGGATAATCCGCTCCCGTGCGCTCCCCTCCTCTTCCTCCCCCTCCTCTTCCTCCTCCTCGTCTGTCTGAGGACTAGCTCGGCTCACAACAACACCTCCTGCCGCCTCCTCCGGCAGCAGACGGGGCTCCGCGGGGGCTGCACACCGCGCATGGTGCGGCATGAACGGAGAGCTGCGCGGGCGCGGTGCGGCGGTGGAGAGGCTCGGTACCGATCACGGACAGGCTCGGGGCTCGGTGTTGTATAGGGCTACAGGCAGGCTAGGCTAGCGCGCGAGCTGAACGAGCACCGGGAGCCTGCGTGCTGCCTGCTCGTGCCCCCCACCCCCCCCCCACTACATCCAGGGGCGGCTTTAGTAATTTGGAGGCCCCCAGTGCAGATGAAAAGGAGGCCCTTCACCACTGCTGTAGTAATCTATAGGACAAGAATTTACTTAATTTGAGGGCATTTTGAGACCAAATGATCCTTTGTTATGTCATTAAATAAGAGAGAGGGACAGCAATGATTAAAGTGCACAAATAAGTTGACAACATTTGGTAAAGTTGTTTGAATTGGCTGTTCCAACCATTTTCTCAAATGATCTCAATAATTATTGGTTCCTTTTACTGAACAAAATAATAAATTATCAAGTGTTAGGTTTTTAGAATTCTGTTTTTATCTGCTGGAGGCAGGGACAGGTTTGGTCACTTTGAGGCCCTGGGCAAAGACAAGTGTGCCCCGTCTTCATTTCTATAGGGATCTGTCCAAGTATATTTAGATTAAGGCTTTTAGATTCGAGGCTTTAAAAGCAAATAAACTTTGTTATTCTTTCTTTTTTTAGCCTTTTGTCACTGTTGTAGTTGCACAAATGTGTTGGAAGTTTTTGGCACAAATGGGTGAGACTTGAATTAAGACTGTGTCCAAAGTTTTCTTACAAGTTATAGTACTTTTTTTTTTTATCCAGAAATTATATTTTTCTACATTAATTTGTAAAAATAGTATTTTTAATGTTTGAAGAGGTGGTGGCACTGATAATTGATGCTTTGTCAATCCAGACCCATTACAGGAAGTGATCCCTTATCAAGCCCTGCCCTCCTTGATAACTGTCACTAGGTTGGACAAAATCTGTTGTTCCTGGCCTGTCTCCCATTAAAACAAGTGAAAAAAACTAAATTTAAGTTGTATATCAGTATATGTATTACATCAGCCAAAGAGGTTGCATTTTTGCCAGTGTTTTTTTGGTTTGTTTGTTTTTTAACAGCATAACTCAAAAATTTACGAACAGATTGTTGTGACAGTTTCAGAGAATGTCAGTCATGGCCTGAAGATGAAGTGATTAGATATTGGTGGTGATCTGAATCCAGGAATGTTTTAAAAGATCTATAAACAGTGTGAGATAGGACTGTTTTCCACATTTTGACAATAACTCGCTCAACAATGTTGCTGAGGTTTGTGCCTTTGGAGCGTTTCTAGTTCTTTTTAAATTGTGGCCTCAGACCAAAGACGGTGGAAAACGGTGGAGTGTATTAGGGCTGCCAAGATTAGTCGACTAGTCATGACGACGTTGACAATTGTCGATGACTAATTTAATAGTTGTCATTTGTTCGTTTTTTTAAGCGTTGTTTTCTCTCAAAACTGCCGCTGTACTTTCCGCTGTCTTGTCTGCATTTCTGTCCTTGATGCACTTTTGTATCAGCGGTGATGTCACAGGAAGAGCTATGCCCTAACAGTGTCATGGCTGACCGGCAACAGAGCTCGAAAGTTTGGGAGCATTTTACCCAAACAAAAGAGAAGAATGTGCAATGCAATCTTTACTTTGAGTTAGCACATACCTTAAACATTTCAAGCTGGAAGCTAATGATGGTTATACAAGAGCAGCTGCATGCTGGTGCGGTAAGCTGCAATTCATGCATGATGTGATTAGTCGACATCACAAAAAATAATCGTGACTAGTCGATTATCAAAATAGCCGTTTGTGGCAGCCCTAGAGTGTATGAGAAAAACTCTAAATCTTTAGGCATCTGTTAAGATAATGAACAAAAGAAAACTGATGCATGACCTTGGTGATAGCATCTTTCACTAGCTGGTTACATCAACTCAAAGCTTTTATTATTTCCACTTAACTTAACGTAACTCTCCTAGAGCAGCAAATATTGTCACTGTGTAGGTCAATTCTCTGTGATTTTCAATTATGAGGTTACAAATTTAATTTCACCACAATGCGCTGAAATAGACTCTGCCAACAGGAAAGTTGTCTGACTGTGGTAACTAGCCTGAGCTGCTTTGAAGAGGGGCTCTCTGATTCTGATTGCTTGGTCAGTTAATCAATCAGATTGTGGGTGCATTTGGGAAACTCAGTGATGGGGAGCAAGAATAACCCTCGCTCTTGCATCACCCCTTCGCCAAATGTTACCAACCTCTTTGTGCAACCTAGAAGTGTGCCTTCAATCTCCTCAACTAAACAAGGGAGTAAACAAATAAGTTGGAAACATTTATAAAAGTGAGTTGAACTGGCTCATGGAGAAGACTATTGCTCCTTACTTGTTCAACCAAAACCCATAAAATACCAAACAGACTGAGGGAAATCACGCCACATCTCCAAACGTTTCCAGCCTTTTTGTGCAACCTCAAACGTGTGCAGATGCTTGGCTGCAATATTCTCATCCAAACAAGAGAGGGCGCACTGTTTGAGTGGCCAAAGTTGGTATTCTTTGGAAAAGCGGATTGGGGGGGGGTAAGAACTAACCAGTCAGACCACTTAAATATTGCCAAATAGTTGCCAGCAAATATGAACAATTAAAGACAGAAGGTTACAGACCCTTTCTCCAAATATTACAGTTTGAGGAACTCGGGAAGCAGGAGGTTAACTGAAAAATGATCAGCTAAAGAAGAGAGAAATGTTATATTTGGACAACTAAGTGGGAAAAATTTTGAAATGTTTGAAATTCTCCTTCTAATTTTCCAATTCCGGCCATTTCCCCAATAATTCTCCAAAATGTCTGATCATAAAAACAGAGTGAGGACAGAAAACAAATGGCCCAGTGTTCAGTGTTCAGTGTTAAGGACTTCTACATTTGGAGGCTTCTCTGAGCATAAGACTCTAAACATTTGTCCAGCAACCACATGAATATGTTTGTGTGTTAATCTAATGTTTGCACCATCCATGCACTTCATCAACACTCCTCCTATGTAAGGTCCTGGTCCTGGTCCTGGTCCTCCTCTCTGTGTCTGGGTCTACCCTCCACTAATATTGTATATAGAGGCTTATTTTCTACATGGCTAACAGAAGCAGCACTAACTGGCTAAATATAGCAGCAGGATGGTGGTTTAGTTCATTTATATCCTCCTGATGTTGCCTGTGGTATCAGCTGTAATAACGGGGCTCGACTCACAGATGAACCAGGTCTCCATCCAACCACAGCTCAGAGTCTCGTAATCTGTAATCTGCTAATTAGTCTTAACTGCGACACAGAGGCACTGATGTTAGCCCAGCAAACACACAGACAGGCTCCCTTATACCAAATAAAGCTTTAAAACACCATAATGATGCGTATTTACAAAGCCTGGCCGATAACGGGACAAGTACACAAACTTTAACCTACATTCAACTCTGATTTTAAACCATGAGGGGCTCCTCTGTAGCACCAAGGGTTCATAGTTCTCTTCAGTTTGAGTTGGGATGATTAACTTTTTCATGACTGATTTTATTCTCACTGCCAAAAGCCCAACTATCACTTAGACTTTTAGGACCAAATATACAACGCCCAGCAGACCTGGTAACTCCAACATTTATATTTGAAAACTCAAACGCAAATAGTTGATTTAATTAACTGAACACAAATTTAAAGCCATTTTTAAGTGTTTTTTATGGGCAGTAGTATTTCAGATGCAATGATTAATGTATAATAAATACAGCATCTAATCATTTAAAGCCTATTTTATCCACAAGTTCTGCACTAAAAAGGAAAAAAATACCAGTAATCAAACATTTTTTATCTGCTCTTATGCGCTAGTCTGTGTGTAACTCACCTCAAAATCCTTCAACTGCAGTTTCTCTTGGCCACATTTAGCAGAACAAAAAGTGATTGAGGCTATAATGTCATTGGTTTTAAGTGTTTAAGGTGAATATTATAAATACATAATAAGGAAAAAAGCTGATTCAAACTACTTAAAAGTACATGAAGCTCATCTGAGCCCAACCTATGACATAAAAGTCTAAAAGATGAAGTGGTAAAAATCTGAAGATGATCATGATAATGGGCCAGAGCATACAGCTCAGCTCAGTGAAGGCCACAGGCTGAAGGTCAATCGTTAAGCTAAATGTTTAGAGTTTGTTTCCATTTTTTCATATTTTACACTGCGTACCATTGCTGTCATGAGTTTAAGTGTAGATAAAATATGTATTCACAGCTTTATCAGACCTGACGTCATGATGACTGCTGTGTCTGTTTTCGGTATTTCTCCCACAGATTGTTAATAATTCCCCCCGTGAATGATCCTGCTCATATTTGATGACGTTTTTATGGACAGAAGTTGCCCGTTTTTGCTCCCTTTGCCTCAGAGAATAAGTAAGGCTGTTTTCTTAAACTCCTGTTCCTGCAGCTCCTCCATGTCTCCCTGCAGAAACGAGACACTCCGTCTGTATTGTTAACATTTCATCACCTCGTCTCCCCCGGCTGCTGCTTATGCACCCACAAAAAGGTAAATAATGAAAAAGGAAGGGAGGCCATGGCGGAGGGGAGGGGGCCCACTTCATTAGCAGCAGAGAGGAAACTCTGAGGGCTTAAAACTCTGCAGTAAAAGGTTCTTAGTTTAACGTTCAGCTGCAGAAAAACTGGGAGAGATCATCTCCATATTTTTAAGCTGAAGGTGGCACATTCTGATCCTTCTGGTGAAGAATAATCAACAGTTGTCATAATAACAGTTATAAACTGTAATATTATTCTAGTAAACATGAATAGATATTTTTAATACATTATTTTTATGATTGATGGTGTCAGAGAGTTCAGAAACTGATGATCTTCAGTCAAATATTTAACCAAAAGAACAGAAACAGCCTCGTCCACGTTTCACAAATATGCTGGCAGCTTTAGGAAGGTAAACCTCTCGTCCCTGCCAGCTCTGTCCACTTTTCCAAATGTTTCCAACCAGCATCCAAGATTAACACCGCCCAGTGTGAGGCTGAATTTTCAGTTTCTTGTAAATATCAGAGGTTCTGCACCACATGGTTTTAAAATATTTGAGTCTGAAGTTATAAAAACAGGCATATCTCTGACAAAATGATCCAATATCAGGACCAAAACACTAATTTAATTTAAACAAATGTATGTGAGACATAAACACAATTTATTATTTTAGCCTGTAAAAACATTCATAGTTAATTTATTTTATTAATCTATTTTCCACCTACAGGGCTGGTGAGTTCATTTAAAACTTTGTTTTCAGCTATTGGCTGGTATTTTATCATTTAAGAACAATACACTGTACCGACTGAGAAGTTTCTACACTTTCCATTTGTTGCTGACTTTTTTGTGCAAATCAGTCAGCGTGCAGGAGATCACCTGCAGCATTTTCAACCAAAAGAGATGGAAACTGTCAAAAGTGGTCGAATGCAGTGGCAGTATTTGGAAAAAAGAGATGAACTGGCGGCTCTGTCAACTTTTCAAACTGTTGTTACCAACGCAGTGAAAACAGGGAGGACGACCCGCAGTGGAGACTATCCACTGGAGGACGAGGGACACACTGGTCCAACCACTGAGCCACTGGAGAACCAGTAACATAAGCATTTGTTATTTCTCCATCCATCCATCCATCCATCCATCATCTAGGCGGGTGCACCCTGTTGGGTGGATGAACAGAAGTGTTGGTGAAGTAACTTTTAGTAAACATTAGAGCAGACATTTTTTAACATCAATATATGTGAAGGCCTTAAAAAGGCTTGGATTAGATTTTTGAAATTCAAGGCCATGACAAAAACAAAGAAGTTGTTTTTTTCTTGTGAGAAGACTCAAATGTTAGATAGCACCTTTTTGGGGCATATTTTGATGACTGAACTTCATGTTTTTATTCTCCTATTTATGGGCTGTGATATTAGCTTGTAGGCAAACATTTGGAATCCATTATTGACCTTTTAATCTACATCCTGTTAAGACTCGAGGTGCTCCAAGAGCACACTCCTCCCTTAAAGCAGTCCTGACATTGAAGCCTTCATGTAGACTTCAGTTTAAGGTCCGTATTCAGATCACAACTCGAGGCAAACTCCGTCTTCTTTGTGCCAAGACCAACACTCCCTGAAAATCTCAGCAAAATTCATTTAAAACTTTTTGAGCTATCTTGCTCCCAAACAGGTGGATGCACAGATGTGTGTGTGAATTGAACCTGGGCTAGGCCAGAGTCTTCATGTACGTGCATGGTTGCTACCCAAACCAGCACCGTTTCACCTGCCATTTTATTGTTTTTAGGTGCCACAGCTGTGTTGATAGCTGTTCGTATGTATGCGACTTTTCTCACTTTCGGTCTTAAGCAGGTGTCAAAAGGACTTAAATTTGGTTTTAAACGCTGACACTGTCTGACCCTTACCTTGATAAGAAAATAAATCCAGACATATCTTAAAAACTGGATAAAATACCCAACCCTAGTTTGCATTTGAACTGGTGGAGGTAAAAGCAGAAACGTGGAGGTTTACAGAGCCAACAGGAAAAGGGAACAGAGAGGTGAGACCAAAATGGAGGAGAAAATAGAAAGCTTGGATGTTTTCACACACCCACACTCCCGCTCCCTCTATTTTTATTATTCAGGACGCTTCCCCTGTCGTTTATGGCTACGTAAGATTTATGAGTTTTCTCGCACCCAGCAGCGTGTGTGTTGCCGTGAGTGTGTGATAGCGTGTGTGTATGTGTGTGTGAGTGTGTGTGTGTGTGTGTGTAAACAGCCCAACTTTAAAGCAGATAGCTCTCGCTGTGGCTGCAGAAAAGAGGATGAGCTCCGTGTAGGTGGACTGTGGGAGCCTGAAATGTGTCCGTCTGCAACTTTTCCTCCGAAGCGTCTTTTTGTTGGACTGAAAAGCTCTTCACTCATTAACCAAACTGCTAATCAGGCTTTTTCCTCCTTTCTCTTGGAGTGCACTGAGCAGCAGTGTGGGCGCAGGGAGGATTTCATGGGCGCAGTGACGTGTGCAGGCCGTGGCGCGTTATTGTGGATTTTGTGGATGCGGACGCGCAAGGACGGCTCCGTGTTTGGGATGGAGTCACGGATATTGGGTTTCACAGCTCAAAGTCTGCACAGCCTGGAAATGCTCTCGTCAGTTCTTTCTGTTTTCCCATCAGGATGTGAGACATGGAGGCCACCGAGGATGTCTCAAAGGAATCTGCTCCAAATATGTGGGATTTGGAGACGTTTTTACGCACGGATGTATGCATGTGGACGCAAAACTCCGCAAAAATGAACCAAATCAAGACTGTTTCTACGCGCTTTGATTTTATACGGACTTCAGAAAAACAGGCATTCATCTATGTCGTATTTTGTACCTCATATTACTCTCATTAAACCTGGAGTTGCTCTCATTAGCGTCATTACGGTTGTTATAAATTGCTGTTTTAATAACTGTCCTGAAATGATGGAGTGACCCTGCTGCGTCTCCTGCTGTGAATGCCCTTCACACCTCTGGATTATATCACATCACCATGTGCCATTCATTACATTAAATCACGCACACGCCCATGCACGCAGTATTATTTTGCATGCATTTTGCTGCATATTTCCCACCAATTAACCCATTAAAAGAGAAAAAATACAAAATAAATATTAATGATAGCAACAAAACCAGCAACAATATTTCCATAATTTCCCTGGCCTGGTAATTCAACGTTACACTTTAATTTGTTGTTTCTGTAAAGGGCAAATATTTGCCATTATTGTGATAAATTCAAAATAAAAATCGGAAAGTGAATGTAAAATAATAAAGGTAAAATAGTGGCGTATTTGTGTAAAGAGTGTTGCAAACGCATGCAGCGATTAGCTTTTAGGTGGATTAACGGCCTGACGAACTAAAGTCTGAGGTATTAAATTTAACATATTGAAAAATAATCACATAAGAGGTTTTGAAGCCCAATATTCGGAATTTAAAGTATATAAACATATTTAAATGTGTAAACGTAACGATTTTTCGCAAAACTGCATAAATGTACGGCTTTTAAACACAAACAAGCAATTTTCCAGGCTTTTGGGCCTTTTGAAAATTCCATTATTAGCACCACAAAAGCACACATTAATCCAAGACATCAAACAAACAGTGCGTTATATCGTATAAAAACAAATAAACAATTTAAAAAAATGGGACTCACCGAGAGATTTCCTCTTATGTCCTGATGATTGGACGGAAGTAAACTTCTTCCAAAAAGCTCCAAAGAACTGCAGAATTAAAACGGGAAACGGGGGAGGGAGAGAGAGAGAGGGATAAATATGAATATGTTTGATTATAAAGCCTCTTAAATATCCGATTGAGAGCTTAGAGGTCTTGTGGTTTTACGCAGAGGAGTCCCCGCTGACTTTTCCTAAATAATTCCCGGAATAAAAGCCAGAGAGAGCAGAGAGATGGATGGATGCTGGATGGAGTGAGATGAGACCTCATTGATTCTGGTTATCATATTTCACATCCTGTCTTATTTACAAAGCCCCCCATGTGTTTTAAATTCGGGAAAGTCTGATTTTGGGGAAAAAAAAGTCTTTTAACGTTTGCGGGGAAAATGGCGCCCAGTGATCAGTGATTGGGTTAAAAGAGCAACTTAAGGGAAGGAAAGAAGAAAAATGCTGCCAAATCATTATTTCCTCTTTAGAAAAAATATACGATGGAGGCAGGATATGCAGTGAAGATTATTAAGGGAAAAAAAAATAAATTAATTAATTAAAAAAACGACATATAGTGCCTTTTCACGATGTTAGGGGCCCCAGTGTCTGTTATAAGATATAAATTAAGGATTAAAATATAGTGAAAGGAATCAATAGATAAAAACAAGAATTATAATGACGAGTATGTCCAATTCTTGAGCCGTTTGTCATGTAGAAATAAAATAATTATACTGGTGAATCAAATAAGCAGATATTTGATTTAAAAAGATGAAAAATCATAAAGTTAACGCCCATTAGTCTTGACTTCGATTAATTTAAACGAAAATTCCTTTAAAACGTATCATTACAATCCCTTAAATTTACATTAAATAAGATTTTCACATTTTAAAAAAATGCTTTTTAAATAATGGAATGATTTCTGATAGAGGCCGGGGCTGTTAAAACCCCAAACGGACCAAAAAGGAGTGAAAAATGAGGCAAACGAAGAAAAGAAGCGAGCATCTGTTTCCAATCCGAGCGCATAAATATTTCCAGAGAAAGAGCCTCATCCCGGGACATGTTCGGTGTGTCTGCTCGGTGGTAATCCCGGGGCAAAAGGACTCATCCCAGCTGGTAACAGCAACACATCCATCCTGCTGTTTCAGTGTGGCTTTTTGTAATAAAGGAATAAAAGAATCCAGGCTGTAAAACGCGCTCCGCGCGCTTCTCTCCTCTTTATTATAAACGTGTTAGAATAAACGGTGAGTCCGCGCGCTGCTCCTGTTTCTGCTCGTGACAGCTTCACCCAAACACATAAATCAAAGCAGGATCCCCCGACCTCCCGTACCAGCCTGCACCACCATCAACACCTCCAACAGCACCACACTTCTGCTACATTAAAGTTCTATTTTCTCCTGCGCACTTTTACGCACAGCTCGGCCCGCCGTCCATCCCAGCCGGCTCTCCGTCCCTCGGTCTCCCCCCTCGGCCCCGCGGGTCACACGGAGGTCTGGAGCCTCGGAGCAGCAGTGGACGAGTCTAAAGTTGCCCAGAAAGTGAAGCAGGGGCCGACTAGCTTAGCCAGCTAGCCCAGAGGCCGAAACAAAGGGAGGAGGCCGCCTCCAGAGCCCCAAACAGCTGATGAGCCAAAATGAGGAGGAAGAGGAGGACGAGAGGGAGACTGAGAGATAAAAAAGAGTCTGTCTGAGCATCCTGAGTCCAAATCAAACTCTGAAGACGAGGGGCTCTCCCTGAGTGTGTGAGTCAAAGTTTGATCTGAATGATGGAGCAGGAGCAGAAACAGCAGCAGAGGTGGAAGCAACAAAGCGTCTGCCGGTGCATAATTTAATAAAATGCAGATGAAGAGAATGAGCAGCAGGTTCAGGCTGCAGCCAGAGGAGGAGATGAAGGGATGGAGCAGAAATCAAAGTGTAGGAGCACAAGAAACACAGAGCATGGGGACATACTAGGGGTGCACCATATTCGAGTTTTGCTGGTATTTCCTAACTCACATGAACCAGTCCTGACATCAGTGCAGCTTGACACAGTTTTCAGAACAACAAACTTCATCGTCCCTTTAGAGACCTTTAGACATCCTCATGTGGACCCTAAGATCCGAAGAGGCTAAAATAAAAACTTCATTATAAAGATTTCAAACTGGTTCTCTAAACTAAGCATCAGGTCTGCAGGTTGATTCTTTAGGTTCAGACTTAATTTCAGCTCTACGCTCCACATGAAGTTCAAACAATGAGGAGGACAAAAAAACATAAACTCCAGGTCTGTCTGTCCATCCTGCTGTAGTCTGCACTGATTTATCTGCTGATACCTGCAGCTGAGACCTTTGAGCCATCATCTGCAGCCAAAGCCAACATGATAATATCCAGATAACCAGAGTTTAATATTTTTGGTTAATTTTAAAAGACTTCATAAATAACTCAAACTTTTGCTGCTTTATAGGGCTGGGTGTCATGAACTAAAACCAATCTCAATATTTGTAGCTCAGTGTTAATATGTTGCATATATTTCCACATTTTATGTATAAATAAATAAAAATAGGGGTTCCAACAGTCCTGTGGGTTAGTCTGGATGCCCCCATAGTGAGGCTCACTGATGTGGGCGGCCGGGTTTTGTTTCGAGCCTGTGGCCTCTTCCCCACGTGTCCTCTCCCACTCTCTCGCCCTCTTATTGACTCTTCCCACCATCTCTTCTCTCTGTAGGGGCAGAACGCCCCTGAAGGGTCTTAAAACTAGAGGTGCTCCAGAGGACAAACCTCCACCGAGGCATTTTTGACTCAATCAGCAGAGTTATCAGTGAAAATGTGTAAAACTGCACCATCGTACAATGTTAACAAATATTTTAAAATTCCTGAATCCATATCCGGATTCAGATCACCACCAAAATCGAATCACTTCTCCCTTGTGCCACAAGCAACATTCACTGAAAATGTCAACAAAATCTGTAGAGAGCTTTTGAGTTATCCTGCTCACAGACAAACAAACAAACAAATAAACAAATAAACAAAAAGGCAAATGTTGGCAAAGACAGACCCTTCTTAGGAAGGAAACAAATATAAATACATTTTCACCAACGCTGATCTGGCTCTACAAAAACAGAACAATATTGATACCAAGGCAACAAAACTCAAAGTCCTAAATTTTTTAATTAATTTGCTGTAATTTTTCAGCACTTACAGACGACGCCGAACAAAAACATTAACAACGTGTTCATGTTCTGGAGTTGTCTGGATTTTCCACAGTGTTGATGACCATGCGTTCAAAAATGATCAAATGCCCATTATTTTATGATCTCCAGAGGAGAAATTAGAAATATTTGAGCCAGTGGGTCTTTTCTGTGGATTATAGTCTTATTGAACATTATGGCTGACTTTTTTCTGTTCTCAGATCTGTTGAGTGATTGTTGCACTCACTGATGTCCAGATGAAATCAACAGACGCGTGTAACATTATTCCAACATTTTATTTTATTTTTTTTAAAGAGAGATCGAAACAGCTTTTGTTCTTTATTCTTGGACCTGAAGAGTTTTTTTTTTAATTTTGTTGTGTTTTGGAGGTAATCATAGGTCCACTCACCTATGATTATATTTTTCATGCAGATCTTTTTGGAGCATTTATGTTATTTTAGGATGCATATGGAAAATATTAAACTTGCACTTGAGATATACAGATTATTCATTTGTAATAAATGGGATCTGTTTACTTGAATGATTTTTTTTCATTCTTTTATGTGTTTGTAGTTTTATTGTTTCAGCTGTGGTGTGGATGCAGATGGATGTTTTTTGTATTTTATTTGTAGTTTGTTGTAGTTTTATTGTTTCAGCAGTGATGTGGATGCAGATGGATGTTTTCTGCTCCAGCTTCATAAACTCTGCTCGAAGTTTATCTCTGCTCTCTGCTCTTATCTCGGGCTGGTCTGGCGGCGCCGTCACCGACCTGCTCAGCACCCCCACACACAGACACAGATACCCTCGTAAACACACACACCCTTTCTGCAGGACAGCTACACACACCTACTACGTTTCTGCGGGCTATAGGCGTGTGCAGAGTGTGATTATAAACACAAGCTCTTCACTTTGTTCCATATTTTCTCAGCCTCAGATCCACTGGGACACGACTACGACATTATTCCACAGACCTTGTTAGAAGGTTTTTCCTCAGCAGCCTCTGGTGTTCGCACCAGGAGCAGAAAGCACTCACACGGTGAGTTATCGGCGCTCAGCTTTCTCAAAGTGATCTTTGACCTCGAGGAGCCATAGCTCAGCTCCTTAATGACCAAACTACAGAGAAACACAGACCCACAATCCCATTTTCATGAACTGGTGTATGATTTAATCCTCAGAGCTCTCCAGAGTCTTCATTCATTCAGAATCTTATTAGCCAAAGTAGATGTTAAGAGGTTGGACAGAAAAAATCCAAACAAAGGAGATTTTCAACAACTCCTACAGAAAAGAATAGCAAAATTTAAATAAGCAAATTATTCTCCTAAATAGTTGATCATTTTCACTATTTGTAGTTTACATGTCAAGTTTACTTTCATATTTTGCATCAAATCCTTACAAAAACTATATTTAAGCAATCACGCTTTTGCAGATTATGGAACATTCTCCTCATAACTGTTGAACTCATGACTTTATCTTGTTATTGTGCACAAATAGAAAATTAAATCCAAAATAAACCTAAAAGAAACTTGGAAAGAGAGACAAGGGAGAAACGTAGCGAGAAAGATCTCAAGGTAAACTGATGAAATATAGCTGTGTGGTGTTTTTAAAAGTTTGGAAGCAAAAATTACAATTCATCTGACCAAAACCTTTGACTTTATTTAAGTGCATGGTTTATTGCTGTAAATGTTTAGAGGACCAAATAATCCAAATTGCAAACATTCAAATGAAGCACACATGCCGAATGCAAACTTTGTAGAGAGTGGTTTGAAAAGCTTGACTCTGTAGTTGTATGTTAAAAACACTTTAACGTAAAGTCTGCAGCCTTGTTCAGGCCGTGGGGAGTCATTTTCACATGAGGCTCAAAGTCTTAAAGTCTCGTTTCCTTGGCAGCAAAAATAAAGAAAAACAACTTGAAAATGCCCTGACCTCAAACAACCCATCTGTTGAACACATCCCCCCATGTGTATCCAATTTCCGGATTTGACGCCATGTACTGAAACGCAGCAGAGCTCCTGGCGGCTCGCACTCCTCTCAGCGTTTCATTTCATTAAGTTTTTGGAATTCTTTGCTCTTATTTTCCCCGAAGACGCTCGAGTTTTTCAGACTTTAATTGCAAAGAAAGCTGGCTCAGAATATTTGTGCCAACACATGAAAAAAAGTCCATATGCACGTGCATGTGGACGTATTTGGAAATTTAAAAGAGGAATTTGGTTGAACTCTGGCTTAACAATTCCTGCCAAAAATGATCCTAAAATAAATACCCCCCCCCTTACACCTTTGTTTAGCCTGGTGTCTTCCTTTAATTTTGACCTTTCAGGCCCCCGTAGCGCTCACTAAATCCTCCAATCCATCAGTCAGTTTCTATACTTCTGCTGCCAAAAGCACATTTTTCATCAGGTGTGTTTGAAGCCCCCCCTCAGGTGTAATGAGGTTGAACGACCACGCCACACCGACACTAACGCCTCCAACAGACACGCCAAATGCACAAGCGACGACAAAGCTACACAGCTGCACATTTCATCTCCTCCCTCCTGCTCTGGATGCCTGACACAAAAGTTTCAGCAGCAGAATTTCAGAGGGGAGGTCTGAACTAATGAGACAAACTGAGAGAAAGAGACCCTAATCCACCTGAGTGTGGGTTTGAAACAGTTGTAATCCCTCTTAGAAGAAATCTGACACAACTCTACGGGGTCGTGCAGGACACAAGAGAGAGACAGAAGGCAGGGTGGTGTGATGCATTACATTAGCATTTGATGATATGGGCAAAATAAAACCAAGACCTAAATATGATATGATAGAAAGAACTGAAAGTGATGTGACATACCTGTAACTTGAGATGAAATGATGCTTAAAGGTGAAACCAGGACGTGAACACATGGAGCTTGATGAGAGGCGACAGTATTTAATATAATATGGTACTGTATGATGTATGACTTCTAAGGTACAGGATATGGATATTGGTATGTATAATCCAGTGTAATAGCATAATACCAATCCCATACTGAAGGACAGTCCGAACCAGGTTTGCAGAACACAGATAGAGGTGCCCTGATCAGGCTTTTTTCTGCCACTGATCACTGAACACCTAACAGTGGGATCAGCTGATACTGATGCTGATTGTGTTAATTGATTGATCAACACAGTTATTAACAGACAGACCAAAATGCCAAGCCTATTCAAAAGGCTAAACAGTGCAAACAGTACAATAAATAAGAAGATTAGTGACTCAGTTACATTATGTAAAGGGTAAATGCACTTGAGTCTGTGTAGTGCAAGCCTTGTTCGTCCATTGTGTGCCGTACACTCAAATGTCTGTTGGCTGACACACAGTTCAACACACTTGAAAAAAGCCTATAAAGTGATTCATGATGGGCCAATCAAATGTTGTAATAAGCAGGCGTCGTGGACGTGGTGTAAAGTAAAAAACACGAGTCAAATTATTCAGCAAACCTCGTAACAACATGTCAGAAGACGGGCACAGACATGTTCTCAGTGAGAAATGCTTTCACTGTGATATTATTTAATCCCATAATGCTGTCCAGATCTGATGTCCTGTTACTAAGCTGTTAGCACGTATGCTATTCTCTGTTTGAGCAGTCTCTTCTTGCTATCATCGCACCTGTAGCTCCACCTCTTCCTGCTTTACAGGACGCTACCTGCGCAGAGCCTCTGCAGGCTGAGTTCTGTTATTTTAGCTTGGAGCTTTGCAAGATGGATCTGCCTGATCACAGAAAATGAATCAGGAGGATCCAGCTACTCTGCAAGGTATCCTGTTAACAATAAAGATGTAATTAATGACACAGCCCGAGTTTAGAGGATCATTTAAACTGATAAAATACGTAAAGATTGAGTTTAACTGAGTTATAAATCTAGAGCTGGATATTCACTTATCCAAATTTGACTGCATAGTCAACCATCTGCTCATCCCCACAACACAAAAAGTACAATAGATCTGCACACCTTCAAGACTTTACTATGAAAATCAGTGATGTTTCAAGCCGTACGGCTCTTCCTCAGACTTCCAAACTTTGGTGTGTGGATCTGTTGTAAATTTTCATGTGAGTTTATTGGATCCAGCACCCAACAAGGCATGTGCTTGTCCACTTTATCTTTTTCTAAGGTGTGATTTGATGACACTGCACAATATGATCTGATGATGTAGGGTAATCCAAAATGATACAACATAGTGAAGGATAGGATTAAATAAATACTCTTGCACAGTAAGGCAGTTACAGGAGCTGCCAACACAAACACAGATGGACCTTTAGTTACCTTTATCACCGTACTTTTCACCTGTGTGAACTGAATCTGTCATAAAAAAACAACCACTTTTCACACTGAGCATCTTAGAAACAGACAATAAAAGATCACAAACATCATCTTTACTCTTCACTCAATAAGTAATCATCTAAAACGCGCTCACAGTGATCTCTCTGTCAGCCCTTCATTTCACCAGCGCTCTTCATTACATAACCTCAGAGGGTGTGCGCGTCCATGTTCCTAACGGCGTCCTTTCTCACTCACTTCAAACAGCGTTACATGTGTTGTACAGCGGGCGGGGAGTGAGCTGAAGCCCGACAGAGGAGATGTCATCATTGCCCGCTGTGATGTGAATCCCCTTATTTTCTTCTTTCCATTCAGGCTGTGAAATCTGAACAAATCTTCCACTTGTGAAGCCTGAAGCTCGTGGCTGCAGACACATAACTGAGGCATTACGCTCGACCCGCGTACAAAAGACCTTTTTAAGTCTATATTGGAGCACATTAAGGCCTCTGCTGACGCAGACGCAGTACATGTTCCAGTCACGGTCACAGAGCAGTTTGTTGAGATCATGTGTTCATTTACCAACAATGTGTGCTGGACTATAAAGAGGAGAGCTGCCTTAAAAACAACCCTCGGGTGATGATATACAGCCTTATTATTCATTCAGAGCTGCAAACATAAAGGCAGAGAAATTAAGCCAATGAAGAAGTACCCCAAAAACATGCAGTTCTTTAAGTGTCCACTAGAGGCTGAGCCCTGTAGTGACTGTGTCCCCATAGAGCCCCATGTTAAAATGTCAAACTTAAAGCAGATATAAACATGCTTACAGATGTGCTGAGCTGTAATCCAGTCTTAATTTAACTTTTAATAGTAGCTTTAAAATATTTTTGGTCATTTTCTGTCTTTTATTATTGAGCTTGTTTGGTTCTATTTTTTGTTTTAAGTATTTTAAAGGCCAACACTGTCATGGGTTTGCAGCTTAGGCGATAAATGCTGTAGTGTGTGTCAATAAAATAGTTGCTTTGAATTAATCCCTATACCTGAGTTTAGATCGGGCCCAAAGATAATCCAGCCCGGCCCTGGACACCCTGGACTGGTCACCACTCAATCATAGGGCCACAGAGAAAGAAAGACAACCATTCACACTCCCTCTTAAGGGCAAATTAGATCCACCAATTAACCTAACAAGCGTGTTTTTGGTCTGTGAGAGGACACCAGAGTGCCCAGAGGGAACCCATGCATTCACGGGTAGAACATGCAGCAACCTGCTTGCCCTCAGAGCTCCATCTAAAAGTTTTATTTTGGAGCTTTTCATGGAGAAAGGAAAAACATCTTGAAGAGTTTTTCCAAGTCTAGCTGCTGTTCTTGGATCAAGCTTTGGATAACATGACCTGATTCCTGAGAACCTCATAACTAACCCCACACTCCTCTTCAGCTTCTCCTTTTTGTCCAGTTATGATCCGCTGAAACAACATGCTGACCAAAATGACAATAGAGCCTGAGACATGTATTCACCAAACTTCAGGCTTCATATCAACAACTGAACCTCATCCTCACAGAGACCTTCAGTTTGTTTAATTCCTGCACCCTCGGCCCGGCCCAGGTGCTCCTCAGGGTTCTGCTCTTGTATCTCAGCATGCTGCCCGCTGGTGTGTGTCCTCCTCTCTTGCTGCAGGCAGGGTCACACCCTCCCCCTGAAGACCTCGCCCCCCCGAGTCACCAAGAACCCTGAACCAGAAACTCCTGCAATCAGCGCCTTCCTTTGACGGAGAGTTAATCTTTATCAGAGATGCTAATCTTTAACCTCGCTCTCAAAGAAAGAGAGAGAGAGAAAGACCGATGTCAGGAGAGACACAGAGAGGGGGTGAGTGGGTGGGGGGGTTTAGTGGGGGTCACTCTGCCCTTTCTGCTCCTGGTGCATGAAAAGTGCCAACATCACCAAGTCTGTCAGACAGCTGAGGAGCAGGGATGGATGTGCCTGCTCCGTGTGCGTGTGTGTGTTAGCACAGACAGGGCTGCAGGAGGCAAAGCCATGATGCTGAAATAAAGTGAATCCTCTCTGAAGTTTGACCTTAAAACTTAAAGAAATGTGATATTGCTAGTGATCAGCATCCCTGCTCATCCTCAAACAAAATATTTCTCAACATTAACGGCCTTCACACACCAGACGGGATTTTTTTCATACAACTACTTTGTGCAAATTAACTTTTATATCGAACCTGAAGGCTGTCTTAAGTTAGCAAAACAATAGCTTTTCTTCTCCAAACCACAGTCGATTATCCTGAAGTTTTTGACCAAGCTTCTGACCAATGAGAGCCCTCGTTGCTGTCAAACCCTCACCATGGTGGACCCCTGTGTTTGTATCAGCAGCCAAAGTCCTCCAGGTCGCAGTGACGAGTTTAAAGATGATGTCTGGATGAAGACAGTGTTGGAGCTGCAGGATGACCCTGGTGCGCTCGAGCTTCTGCTGCTGTGAACAGTTGGTCCTGAAGCAGCTGTGGGACAGTCCCAGATGCTGATCCAGGAATTTTTAAAGGATTTGTTAACATTACGCAACAGAGCAGTTTCCAGATTTTCTGTAATAACTCAGCCAACAGTGTCAGAAATGCCTCAGCAGAGGTTTGTGCTCTTGGAGAAATTCTGGTTGGTGCTTGGTGTCGAGTCCATTTGACTTCTGCAGCATATTTTTTATATTTTAGAAGATAATACCATTAATATGTAAAATTGTGTGGTGAATAGAAAGGTGTGACAAAGATCACTTCCCAAATAAATGTGTTTTCATGTTTTTGCACTACTTTTGGTGTGCAAAGACATTTACACTGGGACTTTTTATCTGTAAATTAAGACCAGACAGTGGAAAGATCTGGAACCCCAGAAGATAAAAAGTAAGGACTGACATGCAGAAAAGGAGCCACAGGTTGAACCCAAGCTCAAGCCCTCCACTTCCAGGACTAGAGTCTGTTTACACAGGGGACTGGACAAGACATTTTGTCTTTGTAGTTGTTACAGACAGATTTAGACATTATGTTTGAAGAAAAAAAATCACTGGTTTATTCTGTTTATCTCCAGGTACTGACTTATTTATCTCCTTATTTTGAAACAACAGCAGTGTCATAGCCTGTTAATGTGCTGATTTCTCTGAATGTCTGAATAGAAACTAAAATGTACTATAACAAGAATCAGTGTAGAATAAAATGTAACAGGCTGATTTTCTCTTTTGTTTATTCTGCCTCTTTGTTTAGTGCTCTATGGTGCAAATCAAGACATTTGTCTCAAAAAAAATAAAAAAAGAACTAAAATGTTTTGATGATAGTGGGCCCTGAGACTTGACTGATTGAGACTTTTGTAAGTCCATCACAGATGGACTTTTCCTTTGTAAGTCCAAAGGAAAGCACTTGTACTCTGGTGTGGCATAATTTCCAGCTCCAACACCTGAGCACCGACATAAAAAAATAGTCTTTGATGAGGATATTTCTTTCCTTAACCTCCATGTTTGCATTAATCACTGAGACTCAGATTAATTCTCTGATGTCTGACGTTGGAATCGTCACATTTGAGTTAAGTGATGCTCTGAGCTGCTAAACTAAAGGTGCTGACTAATCTGATTGGCATCTTGGATTTTTAACTAACAAGATCAAACTGTATGCACGACTGTTTTCCTGCAGCGTACGTAGTTCTGGATTCACAGCCTGTATTTTGTCATTTGCCAGGACAATGGATGAAAGGTTTAAACACATTGTCCTGCACACTTGACAAATCAGGTGATTGAAGGACTCTAGACTCTCTGCTCTTTGAGTATTTGAGTAATGAATAATGAATGGAGTAATGAATGGATTCAACCTGATGGGAAGGCAAATAGGTCCTCACGTTTGTAAATCAGGAGCCTCTTTGGTTCAGGATGCTGTTATATCTCATCTAAAGGCTCACATTCAGAGCCTGAATAAAACTGTCAGAGGGTTTGAGGAGGATCATTCTGAATCCTCTGCAGTGCCCGTCCAGCAGCATCTCTGCAGGGTCACAGCAGCGTGCTCGGAGGCTTCGGTTTTCCGGTGATTGAGCTTCTCTGAGGAGTTTTATCAGAGTTCAGTGATCACTGGTGGAGGCTGAGATTTCCCGGCTCAGTGTTTGTAGTACTTTGTGGTTTGGCGTCGTCTTAAAAATGGATTTTCTTGAGTTTCCTTTTGGCCTCATCACTCGGCGTATTAAACAACCTGCAGGAGTAAAAGAGCCTGTATCTGTTTCCAAACACCGAGCTCATCTCCTGACAGGTGGATCAGAGGAAAACTCGGCTGATTGTAACATAATCGTAGCTGCAGCCTGTTGGAGCAGCAGAGAGCATCTGCGTGGACCTCAGCCAGAGCTGTCAGCTTTTATACACTGCCACAGCGTCAGCCGCGCTGCCCCCACTATTTTACTCTGATGGCTGTTTCACCTGGAGTCTGTCAGTGATGTATGAAAAAATCAATTAAATCATGGCAGCGTTGGAGTCGCTGTGGGTTAGTCAGGACTTTAAAGTCTCTGACACCGGAAGTGAGAGAAAAACCGCAGAGGTCAAGATTCAGGAGGAGCTGACACACCTCAGGGTGCTGTCTTTCTGGTAGGGCTGTACCGACTGGAGCTTTACTGTGATCACATTTCAATAATCAGCACCGGGCTGGACTCAGTGGTTTAAAGAGACGGCCAACATGGATAAAAATCTTATTATTTTTTACACAAAATTAAATTGATGGACTCTGATATGATTACAATAAAAAAACATGGACACCAGCAACATGTGGCCTGTGATAGGTCAAAAAGACCCCCCTCCCCTCTCCCCTCCAGTCTGTCTTCGATAGTGTTGTTCTTAACCAGATACATAAAATTCTTAATGATCCTTCTCATGTTCTGTCACTGGAATATGAACCTTTGCCTTCTGGGAGACGATACAGAGCAAGCAAACACAAAACAAACCGCAATAAGCTCTCTTTTCTCACACATCCACATCTCCTCTCAACAGTCTGAGTAAATCTTCTCCTGCAGTTGTTATATAAAATTTTATGTTTTTTCAACTTATTTGAATGCCACCAGTCTCTTAGTTGTTGTTATCCTGCTTTTATCTATTGTTTTATTATTCTTATTGTCATTCAACCATTTTAAACACTGACCATGCTTGTCTCTGACCTCCAGCTTATTGAACTTTTTTGTGTCGTCTGGTGGTTTTTATCTATATAGTGCTCTTAGCCAGTAGCACTGATGTCTAAGACAAATTTCCCACAAGGGACAATACAGTCTGTCTTTCTATCTATCTGTCTATCTATCTGTCTGTCTGTCTGTCTGTCTGTCCTCCTACTAGCCAGTTTTCTTATTGAGACATTTTCATAATATTCAACTTTACAACTGTTTGCTGAAACACACCCTATGCTGATGCTCAGACCTGATATGTGTAGAGAGAAGGTCTGGTATCATACAATATGCATCCATCCATCTGTACATCCATCACCTATGCCCTTTGGGGTCACAGGGGGCTGGAGCCTATCCCAGCTGACATTGGACGAGAGGCGGGGTACACCCTGGACCAGTCACCAGGCAATCACAGGGCCACATAGAGAGACAGACAATCATTCACGCTCTCTCCTTCAGATTTACCAATTAACCTAATGAGCATGTTCTTGATTATTGGGAGGAAACTGGAGTTCCCGGAGAGAACCCATGCAAACTCCACACAGAGAGGCCGTGACTGGCACAGGAAATCAAACCAGCAACTTTCTCACTATGAGGCACGTGCACTAACCCGCTGTGCCACTGTGATACGCTTCAATTATGGATGCTGCATCTTTCACAGAATTTCAGACGATTTCTCTTCTTTATTGTAAAAACAAAAACAGTAAGAACGAGGTTTAAAGGATTTTACAGCAGGAGACCTGATTTCAGGTCTTCAAGGACCTTGAGCATCGAGTAGTTTGGCTTCTCCTGCCTCCATGACCATCGATTCTGTGATATATTGATGCTCGTGGCACCAAGGAGTAGATGACGATATACTGCCATGTCGATTTTTTGAGGTGATTTAAACAGTCTGCAGGTACCAGCGCACTGAGAGGTCAAACCTTTGCCCCCCATCGGTGGAAAAATTGCCCTTTTTATTTGGGTAATGGAATTATTGCAAACGGCCTTTAACTCAGCAACACACGGGTGCTTACAGAGCCAAACATAGACGGTACATTAGGACGGCGCATTAGCTCTAAACTGCTGTGGGACAGTGATGAATTCACCTCCCCATAGTGGACAGTGGGAGCCTTTGTGGCCCCGCCCACTTCTGAGGACCACCTCATTCAGCAGGTTGGCGGGTGTTGAGGCTGTGGTCTATCAATCAGAATATTCAGGTGTTAAGTAAAGCCCACACAGAGCCCCTGTGAGGGAACAATAACCTGTATGCTGTTCCATCTCAGTTTAATGTACACTAGATAAATATATCCTTATTCCCTCATTATCGTCTCAGCTCAGCCCTGTTCTGCTCTGATTAAATCAAAAACACAGCATCATATTTGATGATGTTTTGGGTGCAGTCACTGCTACTGCTGCAGGACCTGATCTCCTGGATTTTCAGCAGTCAGTCCTCAATGTTCAGACCTTCAGTTCATTTTCAGGCTTCATTTGACCTTTTTATAATTCAGTTTAAAATGAATATTTCTCTCAGCCTGAATCACTCCTGCTGCAGATTCTGTTTGTTTCAGCTGAGAAAATAAGAGTGTTTTGTGTCCATGATGGAAAATAACTCGATTAAAGATGAGAACAGAAGACGAAATAAAGTCGATAAAACTCTGGATGATTATTAAAGAAGGAATTTTTAAAGCTGTGGACAAATATGAAAATGCATATACAGAAAACATTCTTTTAAGGACATAAATACATAAATTTGTCCGTCTAGCTGGAGCATCATTTGATTATTTCACGCTTTTAGGAGCTTCATAAAGTGAAGATCTGTTAAATGGGCTTTTAATTAGAGCCTTATTATTTATCAGGCTCAGAGTGAAACTCCAACATTAATGATCACTGTGGATGCATTCGGAGGACTCTGTTTCTGTAGTTTTGGACCATTTGTGAGTTTGTTTTGTGGTTTTTTTTGGGGGGGGGCTGTGGTGATGACAATTTGCAGATAGAAGAGAGAGATGCGGAGAGGACGCGGCTTCTTAAGTGAGCGATCTTTCTACACAACCATAAATCACAGCACGGCTAACATAAAGCTTCTTTCTTTGCACCTCGCCGTCAGCTCCTATTCACTACGACTCACTCCAGCAGACTCACACACACACACACACACACACACTTCTCTGCTCACACTGCTAAACTTCTTCAATGAAGGTGCAGAAAGAGACACAGCAGCTTGTTTGTTATCTGCTGCTCAGCAGATCGGTCTTTAAACAGGAATCAGCACACAGATGCACTCACAGGTGGTTTCATCGTTATGCAAAAGTCCAACAGCCTGAAGCCTCGTGCTCCAAGTGACCCACAGATCCACTCATTACAAAAAAGAGGGAAAAAAATCACCCTAAACACCAAACAGTGGATCGAAACCTGCAGGAAATTGTTGGAATATTTGCAAAAGTGTGTTGGAAATCTTTATGTTGTTATCATTGTGCACTTTAGACAGTGTGCTCTCCTTCCCCTGGTCAATAATATGACTGATGGTCTTTAAGTTCTTTCCCCTTAGAAGCCACTGCTCCTAAAATATTGGAGATGTGATCCTTTTGAGACACGTGGTTTTTAAGTGTGAGCATTTGACAACCCTATTGTGTTCCAGTGTTATTGTTCAGTTTAGATAAAATATGAAGATGGGCAAGACCTTTAGAATTAAAACTTATTTGTACATTTTGGATATTGCTCTTATTCTCTTTTTGGTTGTAAATATCAAAAAATATGAGCAGGAGGCCTCACAGATATGTCAAAGCATTAGCACCCCCATGCTCAGAGGATCTTGTCCATACTGTGGATGGTCAGGGTTTGATTCCGGTCTTCCCTGAAAGTCTTTCTCACTTCTCTATCCCCTCTTGTTGCTCTATACTCTCCTCTCTAATGGAGGCAAAAAAAGGCAAAAGTCCTGTACAGTGTGTAAAGCTGCACAGATTTATTGGCATTATTTGGAAAAGTGGAGGCATGGTGCAAACCTTTACGTCATGTCTGATTGCCAGTGAGGTATTATTACTTGTTAAGCCAATTAAAATAGAAAAAATACAATTTCATTGGAAGAAGAAAAAAATTAGACTTTTTCTGCAAAGGCTTGACACTGTCTAAATACCACAAGCAATTTGGAAGTGTTTGGACATTACTCCTCACTAGCTTCACCATCCTGTCTAATAAATGCTAATATACTGTATACTTGGCCTGAAATATTCTGTGCAGACAAAATGCCTTAAAGTTTAAAAAATGTTGACAATAAGTAGAAAAGTTGGCAGAGCTGGCTCGAGCAAACCACCTCTCTAAATGTTGTTAATCACTTCATGTACTCAATAAGGGAAGTGTATTAAAATTATATAATTACAATGATGAAATATTACTAGAGCGTGCAAGCAAAGTTGTGGCAGTGCCAGTGTTTCCATCTTTGGCAGTGGAGTGTTTCATGCAGAGTTGCAGATGGTTATTCATGCGTTTATATCCTGTCTTGATTATCATAGTTCCCTCTCCACCTGTCCAGCAGATCCACTCACATCAAACCCGTCTTACTCTCCCTCTCTGCTCCCACTAAATCTCAGACTTCAGTTTAAAGTCCTGCATGATCACTCACCCAAATACATCCCTGACCTTCATCCCAACAGCCCCTGAAGATCCTTCAGGTCTTCTGACCAGGTCGACTTGTTGTGCCTTGGGTCAGACTGAAAACTGAAGGTGATCAGACCTTTGAACTATAGAGCCAATAACCTGAAACACCTGAAAGTGAGCTCTGCAGCATCATGACATGAGCTGAAGACGCCCTTTTTAAATTTGCCTTTAAACATCTGAATTAACTTGAATTTTAGAGACTCTTCTTTCTTTTTTGTATGATTTTGGTTTTTATTTTAAAGCACTGTGACATTGTTCTGTGAAGGTGCTCCACAAAATAAAATTTACCTTCTTAATTACAAGAGGGTAAAACTTATGCCTCACCAGTTTGTCCAGATATTACCAACATGTATGTTCAGTTAAAGACAGTTTGATCCTTTCTAAAGGCCCCTCATAAGCCTGCACACAGGGCTGGTAGCCTCCATGGCGGCCTAGGTCCATCTCTGACCTGTAACCTCTTTCCTGCTCCTCTATCCTGACTCACATAACCCTCTTTCTGACTATTTCCACTGCCTCCATCTTTTAGTGAGGGCATGTGGGCAAATTCAGTGTTTTTTTTAGTTATAGCCTAATTTTTAAAAAGCCTGGACGTGTCTTTGTATCAGGAGAATTAGAAACACATCCACATGCAGATAGGAGGGGGGGGCTTGTATCAGCACTCTCCTTGGCCCTCCAAATGCCTTCAACTGCCCCTGCTATATCACACACACACACACACACACACACACATTAGAAAAAAACTTTTTGGCCAGCATCAGAGCCCGCACGCGGGCACACCCTCCATGAGCTCGAGAGAGAGAGAGAGAGAGAGGGAGAGAGAGAGAGAGCATGCACGGTCACACAACAGATAATTAATGACATGTCTGCGGAGGAGCGCGTGGGATGGGGACGCCTCGGGAACACACACCGGGACACTGCGCGAGGAGCATCCCGAAGGACCTTACCTGCTCTGAGTCGGTGCTGCTGCCTTTTTTTATTTCCTGGATGTTTGTGCACCCTGGAGCGCGGAGGATCCACGAGGCTCGGATGAATTATCTGATTGTTGGTGCGTAATTACGCGCAGCTTCTGTTTGCGTTTTCCCTTAAAAAACCCGCATCTCTCCCGGTAGTGCAGTTTAAATCCCGTTCCTCTCCGCTGCTGGGGTTATTAGGACGTCTCGGACTCTGCGGCCGCTCGCACGCGCGGTTTGTGAGACGCCATAAATCTTGATCTCTGCCATAAATCTCCGACAATCAAACCCGACCTACAGCACGCAGCTGACGGGGTCTGCTCGATCTGGGGCTCGCGGGGCTTCTTTACCCTAAAAAATACACCTCGTGCGCGCGCTCCCACAGCCCCCCCTCCGCGTGTGCAGCAGAAATCGTCCGTATGTTGGCCCCGTGCGTGCCCGGCCAGCTCCGCTCTCTGGTTTTCGTGCGCTTTTCGCTGCTCCAAAGGCTCCACTGACACCTTCCTGAGCTGCAGGAGCCTCCTCTCTGTCAGAGGTGTTCAGGAGTGCGCGTGACGCCGTGCCTCTCCCGGGCTCTCCTCCTCTGTCTCTCCCCCTTTCCTCCCCCAGGAGAGAGGAGCTCAGTGCTCCTGCTCCTCTTCCTCCCTCCTCTCTGACACCAGACTGTCTCTGAGGCGAAATACTTTGGATGTTTGCCTCACGTCTTCTTTGGCTTTTTTTGTTTCGTCATATGATTTTAGTTCAATAACCTGGATTTCCCCTCCTCTAGGGCTGGACAATATTTAAGAAACAACGATTTATTTTTAAACAGTTATGGGGTATAACAGCCTTTAAGGCCTAATGCTGATGGAAAAAAAGTGTTTGCAGATTAAAAGAATATATTCGCTTATGACCAACAGGATAATCTATCTGAACTGTTTAATCTAAAATGGTAAATGTCATTTAATTCAATCAGTTTAAGAGGAATATCCATTAGTAGTAAAATCTAATTATATGGATACCAGTGCAACAAATGTAGGGATCATTAACGCTCAGTTTTGAGCATTTTATTGTTCTAAATGATCCTTAAAACTGTGCAAAAACATCATCAACATTTCTTTATTTTTTGCACTTGCATGGCAACAGTGACAAAATAATTAAATCTGGGATCAAAATGTACTAAAACTTAAGGATTTCTGTCATGTGTTGAGCCATAAAGATCACATATTGCACACATATGTGGGCAACATTTGGAAAAATGGTTGAAAAAGGCGAGGCCTAAAGGTTTCTCATCCACCTTTCTAAATATTGCCAACAGTTCCCTGCATTTTATAAGATTATACAATTTATTATTTTATAAGGGAGAGCATAAACGAATTTCACAAATACATTTGGAAAACTGGCTGTCTGATTGCTGTTACATATCACAAAAACAAAGACAGAAGCCCAGACATATTCTGTCATTTCTTGGCTTCAAAGCATCAAAAATTGCAGGTTGACTTTGCCAAGCCAGTCAATATTTGGAGTGTTGCCAACAGTTTCTTGCACTTTTTTTTTAGAAACAAATAACTGATAAAAAAGAAAAAAGATGTAGACCGTGCTACTAAAATTTCTCATAATGTTTGCAAAATTTGGAAACCTGGCAAGAGGAAAGGTTGTCCGATTGCTCTTAATCATCAAAAATTGCAGGAGAATTTTCCCAAACCACTCCCACTCACTTTTTCACCAAAAAAAAAAAAAAAAAAAAAAAAAAAAAAAAAATATATATATATATATATATATATATATATATATATATATATATATATATATATATATATATATATATATATATATTTTACCAGAGTATCAATAGGATGTCAAAAAAAAAAACACCCAAACAAAAAGAAAAGACTAAATGTGCAGCCTTTGGAAATCTGGATGGATCTGGTAACTACCAAAGTTTCACTCTTTGATAGTTCCACTCACTTTTCCAGATGTTGCCAACATGTTTGTGCAACTCTGACCGTATTCCTGCTCTCCCTCGTGGTTTAAATTTGGCTGACGATCGTGAAGTAATTGAACTTTTACCCCCATCTTTAAAATAATGAAGACGTTATCGTTTTGAGACACTGAACATTTTTAAGACCTCTGTCCGTGGGAATGTTGCTGATGTTTTTGCACAGTTTAGACAAAGCTCCTTTGTTTTGGTTAAAATTTGACTGCAGTTATGATTTATGGTCCACATTGCCCAACCCTACCCCCTCACTCAGACCTCAGCGTCTCAGATTCGGGTTTGGATGAGCAGACTGACACCCTGAACTGCTCCTGAACCGGGACTCCGGACTGACAGCCTGACAGGCCGGGGGAGTCTGGGAGGAGGAGGAGGGGGGTTCTGGTTCTTGTTCCTGTCCTTTTGGGGGGTGGGGGTGGGGGTCTGGTGGAGGTGCGCGCGGAGGTTGGCGGGGTTCAGCGTGACCTGGCTGTCTGTCCGGGGCTGCGCGAGGCCAGATGTTGGATATTACATGGAGTCAAACTGAGAGCGATCAGAGGAGAGGAAGAACTCGGGGTCCACCGAGGTCTGACCCGGCTCTGCTTAACCCGGGTCTGACTTGTTTACGTTTCCAGGATAGAAGGAAGCGCGCGCAGGCCAGAGGCTGGTTTGGGCAACAAATGAGCGAAAAACATGAAAATGTTGATTCAGGATGAATCAAAATAGTCAGGTCATATTATTAGGTTACAGATCGAGAAGGTAAAAAGATCCACAGATCTGCCCTCAGCTCTGTTTGGAGGATCTCTTTGGCTCGAAATGGGAAGAAATTGTGTTCAATATGTTGAGCGAGATTCTGGACGAATTATTGGATCCGTTCAACCTGATTTCACTCATGAGGCGCGCGGACTGAGCTGGCCTACGCGGATAATAAAAGACAGGAAACGTTAAAAAATCTTATCTTAATTTACAAGAACTGATTATCTCAAGATTTTTTCAGACCTGAACAAAATTTACATGATCAATCCACCGATTTGAATGTTTAGATTTGTTTCTAAATTTGATTTTATTATTTTGCATAAGCAATTTGCTCCAACCGGCTTTGAACGCACCACAAACAAAGAGAGCAGAGAGACTCTCGAAAATGCAAATACTAAAAAACAGGAAATTAATGTTTTTTTCTTGGGTACAAAGATAAAATTAACCAGGACACATGCTAAACACTGAAGTCAGAGACCCCCTCCATCCTCACCTCAGAATCTTAAAACAAACATCTTATTTATCAAATTTGTACCTCATCATTTAAACTTCTCAGATATTATTGAGGTCACACGTGGATTTTGGTGACATACGAGCGTAAAACCGAGTAAAATTAGACTTTTATTTTGTAGGAATGAACATGTCACGTAGTTGTGTAAGCTATTAAGACATTTATTGATATATTCCAGAATAATGAAGCTTAATTTCTGGGGGTGACTGAACCCCAGTCCCCGCGATATTTGTTGATACAATTAGTAAACTATGGCATGTGTTAGGGACCAAAATAATCACAACGAAACCAAGACAGATTTTGATTATTTATTTTATTATTAGTTTATTTTGCAAAATTGTTGACACTGAGAAGAGATATGATTATGGGATATTTCCTTGACTAGAATAGAATCTACACCAGATTTTTCCTTATTGCTTATGATATTAGGAGGGAGATATTGATAATATTTTGTCTGTCTGCATGTTTATGGGTTGATTGGACACTTTGAGAGGAAGTTCATCGTGTATATTTTGATGTTAGGGAAGCCTTATGACTCACATCTCGCGATATATGTTGAAAAAGCAGTTATCGCAGATGAATGTGACCAAACTGTCCATACAAAATTAGATTTTGTTGAAATGTCTTATTCCTCAGTGATGGGAAAATGGCGTCTTTTTTGTGAAGTAACACATTGTTTTGATCTTTACTGACTTAAGTGAAAACTTCAAATCCTTATTTAATTAAATTCAGAGCACCAGATCTTGTGATATTTGCTGCAACAGTAAAAACAACAGTTAAAGGAGAAATATTTGGACAATATAAAGTATATCTTTTCATTGGGTTTATTTTATACGGCGAAAATTTTAGGGAAATCTGCAGGGCCGGCCACGTTTGTCTCAAATATTCTGTAAAATAATAATATTAATATTTTGACACTTTTGAACCTATTGCTGCAAAGCTATTTCTGTTTTTTTGCTGATGTTTAGCGGCCCTGGCCTCGCGATACTTGTGAGATTATATTCAAAAAGCAAATATTGTGACCAAAATGACCTGAATGAATCGGTAATTTGGGGATTTTTATCATGTCGGGTTGGATATTTGTGTGTCTCTGGTTTGGTGTGATATTCTTGGACAGTTCTGGAAATTATTCTGTTATACAGTGCTTAATCCAGCGTGATGTTCTCGCGATATCTAAGAACAATTAGGAGTTAGATTCGGATATGAAATGGATCTCAAACTCGCTCTTGGCTTTGCTCTCTCTCTTTGCTTGTGTGTTAAATTGTGTTATCTGCCCACGCGCACAGACTCTCCTTTCTGCTGCACGCTCACAAAGAAGAGAGACATAAAGAGCGAGGACTGAGACACAGAGAAGTCCAGTCTGACCAACTAAACTCGTTATTCCGAGTCTCCCTCTGCTCTGATAACACAAAGAAGAAGAGGAGAGAAAACGCTCCTGTCCTCGCGGAAACATTTCCGGGGTCTTATCAGCCTCGTGCACGCTGCAGCTCCACGGTCCAGCTGAATGAAGTGCAGAGACAAAAAAGAGGCGCAGCTCGCGGGCTGTGGATACGGTTTCAGTCGCTCATTTTTCACGCGCTCTGAATCACTGGCCTCGCGCAAGACGATTATAAATTAGCACGAGGCTTCTTATTGATTTATTTCCAAACGGGTGATCATCTGCGCGCGAGGAAGAGCCCCGGAAATACCTGTGAGTGGAGCAGGAGAGAGCTGCGGACTGTAAGAGATATTCAGATGATAAAACTAATAATTATAATAATGATATTCATAATAATAATAATAATAACACCGGTGTTCGCCGTAGTTTCTGTAGTTCCTGCTGATTTAGAGCGCCGTTAGCGCGTTATTGTTTGAACATTATTTCCTCCTCGTCTTAAATCTGTGGCTCGTTAACGTCCAGCTGCAGATTTATGAGGCCGAGCTCTCCTCTGATTTATGGCTCAAACTCTCCTCTGCTTTCCAGGATTTTTTCCTCGTTTTCTCTTGAATTCTGCAGGTTTGGTTTGCAAACGGCTTTTTTATCCTGATGCATAAAACTCTGAGGATGTTGCAGCTCGAGGCGACAGCAGCGCCGCTGTTATGGGTGATGGGAGACATTTACTCTGCCTCTGAAATGTTCAGTGCTGTTAGGATTTGGGATTTATGTTCAAGGTGTGAGAGACTTTTCCAGCACGTTTCTGCAGATCTGCATGCAGCTTTGTTGGGCTGAACAATGTATTGGAATTACAATAAATTATCAACGTGTCCCATTCAAATATTCACATTGCAGGAGGAACAGTTTTCATTTCAGCTCAAATGTGCTTCAAAATATTTTCTTAACTTAAATATTTTGCAGGAGAGGTCCTCTGGCCTCAGTATTATTAACACATGAGAAAATAAAAGAACACAAATGGGGGGAAATCGCACTAATAAAGCTTTTTGTTAATATTTAACTCATAATTTGATTTATTTTTGACAACGATGACAATAATGAGTTGAAATGGCACAGGGTTTATTCATATATATCACTGAAACCTCGCTGTACATTCCAAAATAATATCAATTCTTTGTTCTCCTAACTGTGCAGCTCTATTTTTTAATTGAAGGAGAACACGAGTCCTTCTGGTGCTCTAAAATAATAACTACTACTTTTCAAATAAACATTCAGTGTGTGGCTGTTTATTTTTTCTATTTGAATTGATGTGAAATAACGAGCATGTTCTCGAATCTCTTTTCTTTAATCCTAGATAAATATGATGTTCAGAATCACTTTGTTTCGATTATGTTGTTCAAGCTTTGCGCATAAATCTGCTCATTTGTTATAGCACATTGTGGACTCACAAACCAAACATTATTATTGATTATTTCTATTAATTTTGATTTAAAATGTATCTCCTTAAAATGCATGTTTTTTTTGTTGCTATTTTTCTATCTTCACTGAGGCCTCATCAGCCCTGTGTTTGCTGCTCAGACTGGAGGTGATCTTGATCCGAAGCAGCAACAAATATTAAACAGAAGAACAAAAATAACCTTAAAATACGTGTATTAACAATAAAAACTGGATTATAGAAAATAATAATACGATGTCTAATTTAATCAGAATCTCGGTTGCAGCATTGAGTTTTGACACTGTTATTGTGATTTGTGTTTATTTTGGGACATTTCGCTCCGTTGGCACGCCTGCGCTGTCTCTGCATTAAGAGCCTTTTTCCTGCGTGGGAAGAGAACAAGAAGAAGACAATATGGCTGCCTGTCCCTGCTTGTAGTGAGTGGGAAGATGCGTCTTGTGTGGAGTCTTGTCCGCGTGCCTGTTTGCTTTCATGCGTGTTTTCGGACTCGTGGGTTTGAAGAAATCTCACATTTTAGCCTCTTGGCATAAATTCAAGCTTTAGTTGCAAAAAGAGAGGATTACTGTTTTGGCGAGTTTCTGCTTTTTTGTTGAAAGATTGTGAAAGAATGACCATGAAGACGTGTGAATGATTCTTTTGAAGCTGGAAGTGAAATCTTTTGTTTAAATCTGCTCATGGTGGGTCAGTGAGAAGGAAACTGTTGACTTTGAAGGTGAAGTTAGAGGATTGGAGGTCAGAGTAAAACACGATATGCTGTGTATCCAACGAGACTCGTCTTCTCTCCTCACTGCTTACGCGCCTTTGATTTTCTTTAGAATAATGACAGCAGGTTTATTTTAATGTATTTTTTCCTGCAAAGGGAGTTGGCGTAAATGAAACAGCAAGAACCAGAAAAAAAGCAAAAGAACCTGAGCACAAAGGGACCAGACACCGACAGCAGAATCATCCATAAAATGCAGGTTTAGATTAGTTTAAAAATCATGACTAAAAAAAAATTACAAATAACAAAATAAAAGAAAAAGCTCCTAAAGCTGGACTGTAAACATTTTTAGAGCCTCCTTTCTGCCCCTGCAGCCACTCTGAGCTCTGAGAGCCTCTTTTGTTCTGCAGCTAAACATTAATTCAGCCTCAAATGTTGGAGGAGCCTGAAAGAAGCAGCAGAGTCTCCAAAGTCAAACATTAACCAATCCGCGTAAAAGCTGAGCTGACATGCAGCTCTTTTAATAAGTGGACCATAAATAAGAGTAAATCAGCGGCAGGATATGTATTCATAGAGGGCTGTGATTTGGTGCGGCCTCGCAGCAGCACCCCCCTCCTGCAGCTTTAATGGATGTCAAACAGAGCCTGATATCATTTCTCAACACCGATTCAAATATTTGAACTATTTCAGCTGCTCTGATGTGGAACTATCTCTCACACAAACACACTCTCAGCAGTGGACACATGCGCGGATAAGATAAGATAACCCTCCGCCTGTGCACGCCGCCTCCTGCACAGACAGGCTGACGGAGGACTATTTTATTCTGTGGCTCATTTTTAAAGTCTCTCCTCTTTACTTTCCCTCTGCCTGCGGGGCGCGCGGGGAAGGCGTGAGGAAATGTGTTTGCAGCTCTTCCCCTGTCACACAAATCAGATCTGAGGCGGAGATACGCGCAGAAATATTTAAATATATATGAAAAAAGGCGGAAGGAGATGCTGTCACTCCCCTCTCCGTCTCCGTCCGCAGAAATGAGGCGGGATATTGTTTGTGACACGGCGGCGGGCGGCACGAACACACATTTAGGAAAGAGCCGCTGCTGCCGTTATTACGCGATGGGAGGACGCGGAGACGCTCTAATTTGGTTACGCCGAGGTTTACACAGGTAAAGGGGGAGGAAAGGGGGAGGAGGGGGAGAAATCAGCCCTGGAAATGTAAAATGATTCCTGGAGCACACCCAACCATCCTCGCTGTAGATATGAACCTGGCACCAGGGTTGCTACACCTTCTTTTAAACCGAATATAAAATCAAACCAAGAGGGATTTAATCCCAGTTTACACCATGCTAGGCTGCTGCTTTTGGATTTTTCTGCCAAACATTAAAATCTATATCCTGAAACTGAGCTGACTCGAACCTCCCATCCTCTTCTCTCTTCTATTATTTCAGGTTCAAATACAATAAAAAGGATGATATAAAATTCATATCAAGCTCATTAAGCTCCGTGGATTTGAGAAAGCACCCTGACATGCCTCAATCGACGCATCAGAAGATAAAAAGGATGAAATATTATCACCTTAAGTTTGAAAATGAAATGTGAGATTTTAGGGGAAATGTTTCAAGGAATCACATGAATCGAAATGTGCGTAGAAGTTTGGCAAAAGCGCACATCCACCTTTTACGCACACGCAAAAAATAGATCCATGGCTCAGATATGCAGATTTGAAGCATGGAGTCAAACATAAATAAATACAAAAGTATAATATAAATGTAAGGGCGCTGGAGTAAATAAACACAGAGGAATATCCTTATAAAACACACGAGTTAGTCTAGAGCTGAAATATCCCCCAAAATAATACCAGTTATTTTAGTCCTAACTGTGCTTATAGTTTCAAATATAAGCACTTAAATTAGCAAATAGAGTTTTTATTCCAACGTAGAGGTGTTGGAAAGCAGAAAAACGAGGCAATTTCTTTCTTTCTTTCTTTTTGATGGTGAATTTATCTTATGACAAATACTTTTAATAACTAGCAGCTGTGGTATGAATATTACATGATATCTTGCTTTTTGTTTGCATTTTGTTCAAACTATTCAGTGTGTTTGGACTTTTCAAATAAATCAACAAATCAAACAAAAGCAGACATGTACAGTGATGTCTGAGCGCTTTGGGGGTCTCTCTGGGTCCAAACATAGATTAATATTAGATGGTTATTTGGACAATTAACCCAAAATCCAACTTGTTTGTGGTGCTCTAGCTTTTGGAGGTCTGTCGAATAAATTCAAGGATGGGTTGTGAGTAAGCAGAAACTTTACAGGAATGTCTTTGTTTGAGGCACAAATAACTTTAGAATTACATTTTTCCTAAATGGTTTAAATAATTCATATATTCATGCAATCCTGCGCGATGTTTCAAATATTGTATTGTTTAATTTTCAGTCAACTTCAAATGCACCATATTAGCAAAAAAAAGCCAACATGTCAAGAGATGTTTGAGCTCTTTTTGGGGTCTGTTGTTGTGTGATGGATGTAGACAGTCAGATTCTCCTCCATGTTAATAATTAAACAGCTCGGAATAAAAGAAAAAAGGTCAGAAGCCACTTCGTTCAAACAGAGAAAGTAAAGCGTCCAAAAGGTCCATAAATAACCCAAAATAAATGCTATTATTATTATCATTATCATTATCATTCTTCTTCTTCTTCTTCTTCTTATTATTATTATTATTATTATTATTATGTTGAACATTATCTTGCATGTTAATGTTTGTTTGTGTGTTTGCAATAAAAATATTTGATGCATCGTTGCCTCCGTTTTTTTCTCGCTCTCTGCATATGTTACCTGCTGGCTGCTCACCAAATGTACAGCACTCACACTGAGTTATGAGGTTATTTAATTATCATACTCCATGCATCACCTCCTCATTCACACCAGCCCACTGTAAGAAATAATAAAGGCTGTATGTACGTCCCTTGGTGCCGTTTGTTAGCTTCTCTTTACAGGCTCTGTCTACAAATGCAGCAGAATTTAAGAAGCAATAAGTCAGTGAATAATCAGTGATGAATTGAAATATTAAGGGGGAAAGCCCCGGATGTCTGCACGTGATTCCCTCCACATTGGGAGAAAAAGAAGAATTCAGGGTGAAGGATTTGAGCAAAGACAGAGACAGTGAGTGCAGACATGAAAAATGGCGCTGAGCTCCATTCCAGCAGTCATCCAAAGAAAACATCAGAAGAAGAACCAGGAGAAATGATCTCACGGGGCTGTGCTGTGCGCTCCGAGTCCACTGGACAACATTCAGACGCCTCTGAACGAGCTGCAGCACATGTGTTTACGCTGCTGACACAAACGGAGCCGTGCTGTTTGTCCCTGCAAAGCTTCCGTCCGAGCAGGAAAGAGCGCGCTTTAATGGCTGTAATTGACTTTAAAGCAGGGCCCTGGACTCGAACCCCCGGCCCTAACAGATCCTGACTCACTCCTGGCTGATGGATGAGACTCTTCTGGCCCGCAGCTCTTTTTTTATGAGATTTCACGGCGGCCGAGGCGTGCCCCGCGTGCCAGATTTAAACAAATCTCCCGTTAATTGGTCGCTGCAGTAATTCAAGACCTGGAGCTTCAGCCAGGAAGGAAAAAGGAGAGAGAGGGAGAAACACCCCGAGTGATAATCAAGTGTGGAAGAAGTGGAGGGGTGTGTGAGGTAGGGCTGGGCGGATAAAGTCATTAAAAACAGATAAAGGTCGAGGTCTTGGACGAATAGTGTTTGGAATTTCCTTTTTTGTTCTAAATTGTCGAAAATTTGCTGACAACTGTTGGTAACACTTGGAATACTGGGAGGGAAGTGTCACCCACTTAAAAAGTTGTTTCAGGGGATTTGTAAAGAGACTACCATCCAAAATGTGTTGGCAAAGTTTGTCCATTTCTTGACTTCATGCACTTGTTCAAGCATTGAAAATTGACTTACTGTACAATCAGGACTAGTGTGCAGAGTGTCCTGCAAAAGAAGACTATTCAAAATAAAAAACCCAGTGTTAAGTAGAACTTCCTTTCTTCCTCTCTTTTTTGCAGTAAATCCTATTTTAATCTATTTTTGCACAAGAGCTCATCACATAATTGCCCACCAATTATGTTTTAAAGTGTCCAAGGATGCATCCAAATGTAATTTGTCTGATGTAAGAAAATGAAAAGCTTTTTAAGTTACATTTTGAAGCACAGAAACATATTCAACCAAATTAGAGAAAGCATGGTCAAAATTGCTCAATAATGTTGGCAAAGTTTGTCCATTTTTGGACCAGGTGATTCATACCTTATTCAAACATTGTCATCTTATCTGTGTAACTAAGACCGAGTGCAGGGGTTTGCCTCCAATATTTGACAATTAAAAACAATAAACTAAGATTGTGTGTTAGGAGCTTCATTTTTGCACTAAAACATACTTTTATCCAATTATTGCGGCCACTTTGTAAAAAACTAATCCACCAGTCCAGTGTCTCAAGAATAACCAGTGGATTCATCTAAATGTAGTTTGCTTGATTCAAGAAATAACTGAATTTTTTGGGGTAATTTTGGAGTAAATAATGTATATTTAAAGAGAAAGCAGCATTAAATTGCACAAAAATGTTGGCAAAATTTATCAGTTTTTGGTCAAGGGGATGACATTTTTCTCACTTGTTCAAACATTATCTGCTTTTTGTGCAGCTGAGACTGTGCTGAGCTGTCCTGGGATATCTGACAAGTAAACATTTAACTGCTCAGCACTGGAATTTTTTTTTTACCTAATCTTTACTGGAATGTTGCAGCAAATCATACTTTCACCTGTTTATTGCACGCCACTTTTATCACATTACTATCCACTAATCAGGTGCCTCAAAATGCCCAAGGATGCATCCATAAATAAATTGC
Source organism: Cetoscarus ocellatus (assembly GCA_037902135.1). Taxonomy (NCBI): domain Eukaryota; kingdom Metazoa; phylum Chordata; class Actinopteri; order Labriformes; family Labridae; genus Cetoscarus; species Cetoscarus ocellatus. The sequence goes on along the minus strand of JBAMNC010001605.1, from coordinate 182,450 downwards.
TTGATATAAATATATAAAAAAGAAGCTTTTCTGGAAGTTTTGAGGTAAAGAAACATATTTAACCAAAAATAAAGGGGCATCGTGGTCTAAATTGCACAAAAAAGTTGGCTACATTTGTCAAAGTGGGTTAAAGTGGCCATGAGTGAAGGTTCCACCCTCATGTCCAAACGTTTCCAACTGCTGCCAGAAACTTCTGACCATTAAAAACGATAAAGACCGAATGAGTTTGTCCAGGACCTCCATTAGTATCTGCAGTTAACGTCTCGAGGCCCTCGGCAGGTCCCTACCTTCACCTAAGGACAAACTCGCCCATAGGAGGAACATGCAGAGGAAGAGGAGGAGAACCGAGAGAGGAGCCCGTACCCGAGGCGACTCCTCTTCCCCTTCCTCCTCCCGGCTCCTTCTTCCTCGTTCCGGTGTATCATCGCTCCATCGACCGTCATTTTTCCTCTGCCCACAGCGGAGGAACCGTGATTTATCGCGCTCGGCACCGTCAACAACAGCACTCCCTCACAAACACACAATGGCAGCCGCGGCCGCACGCTGACACCCTGCCTCACTATAAATCACGAGAAGGAGCTGGAGAGAGAGGGAGAGGGAGAGAGAGGGATGGACAGATAGAGAGAGATGTGGAGGCAGACACGAGCTGATGGGAGGAAGATGGAGGAGAATATCCGCCTGCTCCTTAAAATATAAACAGCCATCGGCTAACGCTGCTCCCTCTCTCCCTCTCCCAGACCCATAAACAATGGCTGCTGCTGCTGCCGCCGCTGATGATGATGATGGGTGGGGGGTGATGTGTAAACAACACGACAGCAACATGCACGATGAGAAAACACGCAGAAAAGATGGGATTTGGGGGCATATTTACCACGATGGGAGAATGATTCACTGGGAGGGATGCGGGCGCAGGCGGCGCAGCGGCGCACGAGATGAGGAAGAGGAAGAAGAAGTGTGGTGGTCTCCCCCCATGCAGTCCCCTTCCTTCCTTCCTTCCTTCCTTCCGCAATACTCACGGTGTCCACAACGACCCGCAAGACGCACACCCGTCCAAATTTGTTTTATTGCAGCTCCTTCTCTCTTTTCTCTTCCTCTCTCTCTCTCTCTCTCTCTCTCTCTCTTCGTTGGCAGTGTCTCTTCTCTCCCCCCTCTCTCTCCTCTCTCTCACTCCCCCCTCTCTCCGCTGCTATAGGGGGGCTTGTATTTCTCTTTTTTTGAGGGGACAGTTGGATTTCCACGTCACACACTCTGAGGAGCAGCAGCGCGTCTTGGTTATGTTGCCCACAAATTCATATCCATTCTGCAAACTCTGCATTAATTATTTAATGAAGCACGTGACGTGGGGATCGGGGCGGGGGGTGAGAGGGGCTTGGGGGGGCGTATGTGTGTTTGTGGGACCCATCCGGACCGTGCAGCTCGTGCAGAAGGACAGCAGCACAAGTTTAAAAAATGAACCTGAAAACAGCAGGAGAGCACTTGTGTTCACCTTTTAGCCCCTCGCTGACTGCTGTGTGACTCTGGCTGTGTGTGCGCGTGTGTTAATGTGTGTGTCATAAAGTGTAAGGTAGAGCAGGTAGGCCTGACACGCGCACAGAGAGAGCGATAAAAGATGATTGTCACCGACTATGTTCGTTTTTTAAAAAATGACTGCTCGCCGCGGACTCTTTCTCGGTTATTCCTCACTGTCAGCTCCCCGTTAGTCCGCAGAAAAAGGGGAATTCCTCAGATTGTCCTGTCTTATATTCCAATGAATCTGTTTCTGCCAGGAGGAAATATTCGATGATGACAAAGAGAAGAATATTTAATCTGACCGGTGCGCGTCAAGGCGTTCTTGTGCCCCTGTACTTATTACCCTCGTCATGCCAACTGGTAAAGGACATTTTTACAACCTGAAAAAAGAAAATTAAAAGTGAAGATGACATCAAATCAGCAGGATAGTGGCCTCATTAACATCGATATATAGCATGAACAAAAAAAAGAAACAAAAGTAAGAAAAACATGCAAACAAAGGTTTACTAAATACAAATTACGCATCTGAATCAAAAATCGAATCACGTTTAATTGTTGATTTTACGCACGGCCTCTCGCCTAACTTTTCATGGATTAGGTAGATTTTACAGCCTAAAGGAGGAAAAATAGAGGAATCGACATATCATTACTCTGAGTTTAGTGTTCACAATGTATGTAAGCACAAGGGAATGAGAGAAAATACCGCAGAAAAAGGTCTAATTCCTGAAAATTACGCATACGAATTAATATTTGGATTTTACGCACACCTCTTTTTCTTCATTTCAGGCCACTGGAACTCCATTTTCTGGGTTTTGAACATTTTTACACCCCGAAGAAGTAAAAGTCTGATGAGGTGGAATCAAATAATCTAAATTGGCTAATTGCCCATCTGAATCAAATATTATTCTTCGCTAAATTTTGGACTTTACGCACAGTCCTCCGTCTTTTTAAAATCACATTAAGACCTCTACGCATGGCTGATGTACCTTTATGCAACATAAAAAAGGCGAACAAATATCAAAGGGCAGTACATTTAAGCCAAAGCCTGAATTTAGTCGGTAAAAAAAAATGCACAGAAAAATCACAACAGAAATGGCCCACTAACTCAAACGTTTAATCTCACTTGATTTCGGTCTTTACGCACGCCTTCTCGTGTTTTTTATTGAATTAAAAATTCTCCTAGCGGACTGTGTTAAATTTGAACTCCCAGTGTGCTAAAATCGAGGGTCAGAGTGGATCAAATCGGCCGAAAAGTGAGTTTCATCTTCACAGAAAGAAAAAATACGGAAGAGGAGATGCAATTATTTCAAAATTACGCTTCTGAATCAAAAATTTATTTGCATCTAATTTTGAACTTTACGAGCTCTCACATTCTCCCTTTTATTCTATAAAAACCTCTCCTCTCTGGGTGTTTGATTATTTATGAAGAATTTATTTATCATGGGGAGTAACGCGCAGGTATGAGCTCGAGCTGTAACAGAGAGACTTTGAGACAAAGAAAGAGGGAAGGAGTGAGGGAGGGTGAGATAGAGGAGAGACAAACCCACCAACCCACCCCCCCGCCGCGAGGCCGTGCCGTGCGGGGCACCAACAATAGCACGTTGGAGTCCTCTTGGCGCTCTCGGTCTCCCGGTTTCAGAGCCTCCAGCAGAACAATGGAGCGTTGGACTGGGAGCAGAGCTAACCTAGCTGCTAACGAGAAACACTTCAAGGTCAAACAATGAAGCGCTGCAGCCTGAAGAAGAACTCTGCTGCCTGCAGGTTTCTGAGCGCCAAAAATACAGACTGATCAGAGCCTTCACCAGGAGGGTCCATAAAAGCTCACAAAGATCTACTTTTATTTTAATCAAACCTGTAAGAGGCGAATAAAAGATGTGCAGTTTAAAAGTAATTATCCGGGAGTGTTTGGTTGAAGATCTGCGCACAAACAGTGACCACTTCCTAAAAATAAAAGAAGACAAAGACATAAAAATAATGAGGAAATGTAAAGCTATTATCAGTAAAACACTTCAGTGGTAATCTAAATATTTATTCTCTTTTTCTTTGATGCATTTAAATAAAACACAAACATACAGCCCCCTTTTTCAACTCGCTTTCAGCAGCAGCTCCCTGAGATTTTTACGCACAACAAGATTGAAATCAAACATTTGCGGTGGTGATGATGGCGTGTGTAATGACGGCCATAAATTATAGCAATCACAGTGTGAAACAACAGCTAAGATAAGTAGCAGCAGCAGCAGCATCAGCAGCGTAGAGACCTGCAGCCGGCCTGACAACAGCAATACAAACCAGCGCTACATAAACTTGGCACGGAGGCAGGCAAAGCTTTTACGCACACTTAAAGAAAGAGATTCATGACTCAAACATCCGGATTATGACGCAAAGAGGCTGCAGAGTGAAAGAGAGGGAGATGTAGGGCTGTAAGCACGAGGATAGATGCATTTAGTGATGGCAGACAACAGAATAAAGCCCCCTTTGACAACAAAAGGCGAGGAATGTCTCGGTGAGGTGCACAAATGGCGTCAAAACCAACTAACAATTTATAATATTGGACAAGCTGAATAATTGATACGTCTCCGGAAAAATGTATGAAAAGATCTGAAGAGAATCAGAATATTCTTGATCGTTGCAGCAGTGGTATCAGTATTACAAAGCTTTGCACAGAATAAAACCAAAAGCCAACATGCGCAGTGATGTTTGAGCCCGTTGACTCTTTGTTGGTGTGTGATGGATTGAGATGGCAGAGTCAAACAGAGAGCCTTAAATTAAGGATATGGATGCTACAGCAGGAAAAACATACCAGTGTCTCTGTTTGGTCCATGAAATACTATGAAATCAAATATTACAAAAGCACCTCCAAATATCTAAATATTTAAACGCTTTCTTGCTTTTGTTTGAAAAATATTTTTGTTTTCATGGATTTATTCTTGAAGATAACTAAAAGCCAAAACATGCAGCGTTGGAGCTCTTTGAGTGATTTCCAGGGCTGCAAAACCAAACAGGAATAAATAAAAAGCTTCCATTTCAAATACAGGGATGCTGCAGAATAAACACTGCAGCATCTTTGAACAAACCACCCTGAAACAAAATATTCAAAGATCTAGTCCAAATAATTCAATGGTTAAGATGTAATCTGTCATTATATTTCCAATGTTTCACTGTTATTTGGGCAGTTGAGATGTAAGTATATAGCACTATATGAGTGGAAACCAGCATATTTTGAGATATTTTGTGATGTTCAAGGCCTCTTGGGATTATTCCTGTGGCTGGAAAATCAAATAAAAATAAAAATAAGCTCTTAATACAAAGGCAAGGACAATAAATACAGAATAAATCAGGCGGTGTCTTTAGTTGTTGCATGAATAAAGCTGAAAACAAATTATTCCACAAACTAGTCTTGCAAAATATCATTTTATTTTGATATTACGTTGGAATTTTAACTGTTCAGCTTTTACTAGTTTAATTCAAACAGAGACAAAAATGAAGCTTTAAATTCAGGGATGTTGGATAGAAGAATTATCAGGTAATATCTTTGTCTTTGCCAAGAATAAACGATTCCAAAATCTGGTCCAAATTATCTAAATATTTACACAAATTCTTGCACAATATTTATATGTTTATTATTATTTATATGTTTAGCATTATATGGATAATTTATTGGTATTTTGCCTTTCAGTGCATTTCAATTCCCAAAGCCAACTTTGATGTTTTAGCTCTCTAGAGTCTGTTGGGGACAAAAGTTTAACAAAAATAGAAATGAAGCTTTAAAATCAAAAGCAAAAATAAGGAGTCGTAAAGGAGTGTCTGTGCCGAGTGAACAGTTTAGTCTGGATTAAAATATGTCACGCATTAGTCCAAATAATTCCAAATAAAAGGGCAATCTTCATCCTATCCTAAAATATTCTTTCTTATTAAGGCCAGTTATTGATATCTAACCTTTCTCATGACATAAAACAGGAAGCAAACGTGTTTTTGAAGTTTTTTTCAGGTCTGTTGGGGCTGAAAAGTGAAACATGAATAATTTAAAATCTTTAGATTTGAAAACAAAATGTCTAAAAAAAAACCGTCCCAGATATAAAAGAAATCTAAATGAATGAAATATCAGCGGCAGTGGTTCATGGTATTTTAATGTTTAATTGTTCTTTATGAAATTCATTATGAGTTGAACTCAAAGCAAAACATAAAGAGTCAACACGTCTGTGTGCTTATGGAGTCTGTCTGGGCTGTGAAGTAAAAACATTACAAATCTGAAAATATAAATACAAACAGAGGGACCTTATGAAGGGCCAATTAATAAGTCTGAATATAAAATACCCAAACAAAAGAACTATCACCATGTGAGCCTCCATAATATTTTTAATATGTCATTGTTATTTATGCCTTTTATTGAGATTTATTCTTTAAGGTAATTATAAATGCTGGAGCTCTTTAGAGCTCCACTGGACCTGCTCAGTCAAAACAGGAGTAAAAATAAAGCTTTAAATTAAAATATGAGGCAGCAGCACAAACATCACAGTGTCTTTGTTTGGTGCACAGATTTGTCTATGTATGAAATATACTGAAATGTAGTCCAAATAATCCAAATATAACATTCAGTCTTGCACATCTACAACATGTTACTATGATTTATTGTGACATAACCTTTTAGCACATTTTAAAACCAAAAGACAAACATTATGAAACTTCAGCCTTTGAGGCTCTGCTGGGGCTTCAAACTCAGAAATGATAATTCAGCTGTAAATTTAATTATCAGGACGTTGTGGATAAGCATGACAGGTCTTGGTTTTGTGCACGGATTTTACCTTTCTGAAATCATTTAAATGTCAACATTTTGTCTGATATTTGAAATGTTTGATTTTTATATAGTGGTTTATTTGTTATGTAACATTTAGCGCAGAGGGCGCCATGTTTTGTGACGTTTGACCCCTTTGGGGGTCTGCAGCAGTGTGATGGATGTGGACAGGTAGATTCTCCTCCTCGTTAATGTTTAAGCAGCTCGAATAAAAGACAGAAAAGAAACAGGACTTAAAAACAGACAGGACGTGAAATAAAAGCGTCAAAATCACGCCAGCAATGGGGCCATTATCACCATCGTCACTGTTACCGTAATGATTATTGCTAATATTTTTATGATATTATTCTTATTCTTGTTATTATTATGATTATTAATACCATCGCAGCTGTGAGTGTTGCTGTGATGGAGGCCGTGGCCGCAGACAGAGACAGCAGCGCTTAGAGAGGGAGCAGATTGATTCAGCAGCTCAGACATCTCTTCCTTTTACCGCTCCTCGTAAATCTGTCTCGAGACGGCAGCACGCGCACAGCCGCTTTCTGAAATATATGCTTCTGCTGCGCGAGACGTGAGGTCTTCCCCTCCCGCGTGCAGGGATCCCAGCAGAGACATCCCGGGAGACAGAGACCCCCTCTTATTGTTCTCTGTGTGTTTGATAAATGGGAGACCAATCAGGATCAATAACTAATAACATGTATGATTCATTAAAGACTTATTAGATGCATGCGCGCGCTGTATTCCTGTGTGCTCTTTTGAAGGCCACGTGGTTAATATTGGACTCATTGTGAGGCGCTTAATGTTAATGTGGACTTAAGTCTGAGCTACAGTGTGTTTAATGAGCTGCTCTGACTGTGGCTGTGAGTCTGCTGATCAATAATCAAACTCTTTATGTTGGAACAAAGATTTAATCATAATTTACCAGTTTTTACAGTTTTAGAATAATACCTAACATGTCAATCTTGAATTAAAGTAATTTTCTTGGGGTCAATATTTGATTGAAGCACAAACATATAATTTTTAGTATTTATTATTTAACCAGTTTGAAATAAAAGTAATGCACTGCAGATTTAGAGTCATATGAAGTCGATGAAATGTGATGCAATAATGTTGGCAATAAAGCAACAGTGTTAACATGCATGGGTAATTGTTTTTTTGCAGCAAACCATCCAGTTGCAACCCAATGTTAAATGCACAAAGCTTCAATATAGCATGTAAACAATGATAAATATTCCATGAAATAAGCATTAACAGAACATTTGCACAAGGCTTCTAGGAATTTTCTGTATAAATGTGTGTTTTTTTAATTATTCAAAAGATCACAGTCAAACTAAACAATCATGGGCATAAAAAGTTTGATTTCACCACTTATATGTAGTCTATTAATTCATTTTAATGGTTCGATATTATTAGAGATAAGATTATTGATGTCAGAGCTCTTTAAAAGAGAAGCAATGGTGAGAGATAGATGGATTTATTACAGCTCCTTCTGTTATTAGTCTCTTATTATGATTTATAATAAACTGCAGACTGAGTCCTGATCCAGTATATTCTGTTTATGATGTAACAGCAGTTAGCGCGTGGATTTGTCACTTGTATATTGATAAGTAAAAGGTAAAGAGGGCCAGACGGTTTGTTTAATACTTTAGTATGAGGACGCTTTGACTTAATGCTCCTCCATTAGTCATACGGAGAGAAGAGGACGATTTATCACTCACATGCAGCCCATATGAGAGCGCCATCACTGAGAGGCTGCTGCACTGAATTTACAACACACAGCATCACTGCGCTGCCACATGCACGACAACTTTACAACAGAAAGACTCGAATGAACTAATGCAGGGGCTTATTGATGTGTTTTTATTATTTATTATCTTAAAGATGATTGGAATTCTTACTCCTTGAGTATTTAGATTGGCATTAGGGCTGCACAGGAAATCAGTTTTATCATCACGACTGTAGGGATGCACCAATTCTGCATATCAGGCTGACTGACTAAATTAAACATTTTTAGCTGATACTAAAGCTGTTGGTTTTATGTCTCTGGGTGTCAAAACCATCCGACAGTTTCTCCCTCCCTGACCAACATATCAGCCTAGTTTGTCCCATTACAATAATTCAGTGTAACACAGATGCTGACATGGTTTGCCAAAGTCTGTCAACATGTTCAAAATCAGCCAGTGTTGCTATAAAACTGATTCCTTGCTGCATCAGTTATCATGCTACAAGCTTGTGTACAAAGCTCCCTGCAGGAGTCTCAAGCAAACATGGCAGCTAGAGTTTCCAGATTCAGAATGTTTGACCTGCGCTCACATCATTTTCATGCAGTCAGATGAAACTTAAAAACTTCCAGATATTAGCAGAGCCAGTGTCTCACATATTGTCAAAAACCTGGATTTATTTAGGACTTTGAAGCATGCTACAAACATTTATAGCTAATATGGATTCTTTAATGTCAGCATATTTATCACACTTCATTCATCACAAGATGTGTCACAATATTATTGTGCATCGCATCGTTTACTTTATATCATGGAGACTGTATCAGAGTAGACTCCCTGTGCATCATTGCATTTGAAATACTAGTTTGATTTGCTATACTGCTGCACAAAAATAAGAAGCAGCAATGCCCCTTCTTCCTTTACTGTCCAAATCGAGTTTGCCTGAGCTGCAAGACAAGAAAGTGTTTGATTTCAGAGGAGTGTAGCATATTGAAATAAAAATACAGAGCAGAATCTCAGCCCCTACCTCTGTAATAAAAGTGTAAACTTCTTAAGACAATGCTCTTCACAAAATAACAACATCACTTTAATAAATCAAAGCAATAACTCTCCTTTGAATATTTTTAGTCTGGCTGCTGCAGGGCCGAGAGCTCATATAAACATTTGTTTTGGTTGATTATACAACAGTTTACAGACTGTCACTGGTGACTCCTGCCCCCTTTCTTCAGAACAGCTTTACATTTGAGAATTTGAGACAGGCCTCAAACAGCAGAGATGAGGACCACCATAAAACCATGAATTTACACCAGAGGGTTCTAACTGTGTGCAAAATTTGGATATTAATCAAAAATAAATGACTCATTTGATCCTGCTTTTACATCTATGTGAACGGTTACTGCAACAGTCAATGACACTGATACCATGGCAGCAAAAACAGAGGCCCTTCACACCCAATAATGAACAGTTTTACATTTTCTAACTATCAAAAACTGGAGGTGAACTCCTAATCACTCTCTCATTTGCACAAAAACATTGGCAACATTTCCATATATCCATGCAACATGTAGACTAATAAGGTGAGGCTCCTTCTCACTCAAATGTTGACAATGTTTTTCATGATTTAACTGTTCACAGGAGCTTTAAGGGCTAAAACTATAACACCAGATCTGCATATTTGTAAAGCTTTGTCATGTTTTAATGCCAGCCATCATTAGAATAAGCTGTTTGAAGCAGACATTTGATTTCTGCTCTTAACACAAAGGGCCCTTAAATGCAGAGTGGTCTTAATTTGTCATAATGTGCAGCAACACCAGACCATAAAAGAGGCAGAGCTTAAATTGTGATGGGCTTTTATTAGAGGTTTTACGGTATCTCAGACAATAACCAGGCTAAATATTTATTCCTCAGCACTCAGGCCTATAAAAAAGAGCAGGTCGTGATGGTGTGTTAGGACTTGGCACACATTATTTGGCTCCATCTTTTTAATACTTAATACACGTCTACTTTTAAATAGCCCTCTCTCTCTCTCTCTCTGCAGTAGTAAAAGCCTGGCAGCCATATATCTCTTGTGACGACCTCCTCCTGCAGCCCGCGCGCCTGCACCGTGACCTCCCCGGCTCCTCGCGCTCTCCAGAATAATAAATTTCGGGGGAAACGCGGCTGCAGCGAGCACCGAGCGCGAGGGAAGAGGAAGGGAAAAAAAAAAAAAACGAGAGGGCGATTTGTCTGGCAATTAGCAAACCACCGCGAGCCTCCCCGGGCCATAAGAGAGGGAGAGAGGGAAGTTTTGGGTGTGTCTGGGAGAGTGTGCATGCTCCCACACAAACAGAGGACTTTGGTGCTTGAGGCTTGAACATACATGTCACTAGGGCTGGGAAATACATCAGCCTTTAAAGATTTATAATGATGTTAATTTTAAAATGCGGTATGTCATCCTTTATGACAGTTTGTAGATGTCAGTTCAAACCAGAGAAGTGTTCAGGTGGAAGAAGAATAAAGAGAATAGCCCACAGTTCAACAAAAATCTCAACTATTGGATTTTATACACATGAACTGTTACAAAAAGAGAAAGACGCTGCTCCAAAGCCAGTTTGATGAGGATTATCACTGCCAATGTGACATTTCTGGTTCCAGCTCTAAAGGGTGTGATATCTGAAGAAGGATTAGAAGACTTTTGGTGCAACTTCTGGTGTTCAGACCCTCTTCTCTCAAACTTTTCAATTCATGACCCACTAAACAGAACTACCAGAGGCTGAGAACAACACTGCACTTTGAGAACCACTGGATTAGTAAAGAGATAGTTTGCAGTAAAAACCATTGACAGCATGACCATGGGATAATCTCTCTAAAAGGTAGAGACTACATGGAGAATGACAGTTTGTACTATTTCATTTTATACAAAGAGAACTTTAATTTCTGGTAAATATCAAACTCCAGGATCTCAGAGAGCACAAACCCTCATGAATGCATTCACGGTCAGTGTTCCAGACTTCTCTTCTGCACAGACCCTAAAATGTTCAAAGCACTTCTGTTCGTCTCAGCCCAGCAGATGGCAGAAGTGTGGAAAAGTGCCCTATCTTACAATGTTAGCAAATCCTTTAAAACAAAATCTGGATTTGGATCACCACCAAAATCTAAACTCTTCTCCCTTGTACCAAGACCAACATGCCTTGAATTATTTAAATCATCTCGCTCACAAACAAACACTGATGAGGAGGTAACGATTTAGATACCTGTCTGACACCATGGCAGCAAAACCAGACGTCATAAACAACTGAATTCGGGCAATTTATTGTTTAAAATCACCCAAAATTACAAGTGAACCAGCTTTTATGCACAAACAGACAAGACTCCTCATTTTAAGGCTTTCAGATTTCCTAGACTCTTAAATATCAGGATTCACGGCACTGTAAAATAAAATCATATCAGCAGATAACAGTTTAAAATGCTGATTACCAAAATCTGCACTTTTATAACATTTTAGTAATATTTACAGACAATATTTTGCCACCCAGCCATTATTTATTCCTTTCAGGGCTGAAAGCCAAGGGGGTGGAGCCTATCCCAGCTGGCATTGGGTAAAAGGTGGGGAACACCCTGGGCTGTCTGCCAACCAATCACATGGCAGACTCATAGAGACAGAAAATCATTTACAAATAGAGTTACACTTCAGGGAAATCTGGAGCCACTGATTAATCTAATGAGCATGTTTTTGGGCTGTGGGGAAACCAGAGTACCCACAGAAAACAAGCACAAGCACAGGGAGACATGGAGCTGCTGAAGTCTCCATCAGAGGATGGTCCACTGTGGTCATAAAGGGATGGACATGGGCAGCAACAATCCTCAGGCAGGCTGTGGGGTTTGTTTGTTATTTCTTTACCAGAAAACAATCCAGATATAAACTGTGTAATGCCATTAGGCTCCAAGATATTGAAATATGAGGCACAAGAGGTCTAATGGTTTTTGTCTGCAAGGGCCTCATGTGGGTAGGGTCCCCCCCTCGGTGGTCTGGGTTTGATGCCAACATGGGGCTTCTTTCCCTCATGCATTTCTCAGTCTCTACTCCGGCCCTCTTCAATATGAAGGCAGAGAAATCCAAAGATAAAACATAAAAGAATAAATGTGAGTTTTGGACCGTGTCGCCCAGCCCTACATGTCAAAGTGCATTTGGCACGTGCTGGTGAAGCCTTTGAAAGCCTGCAGCTTCCTGTGTAAATCTGCTGTTGAAACATCCGCTCCATCAGCCGCTCCATAACCTCCAAAACCTGCAAACAGTGAATGTGCTCAGCCTGCAGCTCGTGTCCCCGGCTGTTCCTCTCTCTCCTTCACAGTTATTTTACTGCTGATCCCTCTGAGATCACAAAAACAAGCGTCGTGTTCGATAAAGAGAAACATCAGGAGCAGTTTTACAGCTGCAGAGAAAATAGGAGCACATAAAGGAGCAGAAACACTTGAGACTGGAAATCACAGAGAAATGTTTGCATTAGGAGCAGCAGCAGTTTTAACAAGGCTGCTTTTAATCAACCTGCAGAAATTAGATTCACTCCATTTAATCTTCGTATGCTGAGGAACTTCACAAACTGCTGCTCTGTGTTTGTGTGAGAGGCTGAGCAGAGGAGCTGTAGCATGGGGGGGATGTCAGGGTATCAAGGATGGAGGGGCCTCGACTGAAAACCAGGGTCAGCACAATGTTTATGACATGATTCAGCTTTTTCATGGAAACTGCAGACGTGTTCTGTGCGCAGTGTCCAGTTCTGATAGTCGACCCTCTCAGACACTGCAGGATCAAGAAGCTTTTCTTTTACAGCTTTGGTCCTCTTGATGCTAGTGATCACTAAATAAACAGATCTGGTAGCATTTTCAAACACATGGTATTAAAAAGGATTGAATATCAAACATTCTGACAGACACCTGAGGAGGGAACACCAGAGACGGACTGTGCCTTCGCTAAATTTAGACCGACGCTGCAGGACCAACTCTTCAGTGAGTTAAATATCCTCATGCTAATGTTGTGCAGCTCACTCTGCACCACTGTGTTTGTAACTATTCAAGCAGCCACAGCTGCAAACAACAGCTTGATTATTTTTGGAGCCTCGAGGGAAAAAGGGCGAGCGAGCAGTGAGGGGAGTTTGGCTGAAGTAGGGTGGATCAGAACCACAGGACTCATCCATCCATTATCTACACCCCTGATCCTTATGGGGCAGCACAGGGCTGGACCCTATCCCAGCTAACACTGGGATCGGTTAATCACAAGGCTGAGATATAGAGACAAGCCACCAGGCATGCTAACAAATGCACAAATTAAGTCAAGAAAGGTAGAGTATCTGAGAAAACCCACACATGCACAAGGAGAACATGCAAACTCCACACAGAGGCCACAGCTGACTAAGGGAGTCAAACTAAATTAGTGTTCCTCTTGTTGTGAGGCCACAGCTCTACCTGCAGCTCTACCTGCAGCTCTACCTGAAGCCCTTCTCCATAAACCGTGTGCAGCCTCTCTGACACTCTGTTGCTCTGTCCACAGCTGTGAACAAACATCTGGATCATTTTAGATCTCACAGGAAACAGGAGCGAGTCCAGAGGAGAAGTTTACCAAACACTGAGCAGGACTGGAAGTGACATGATGTTACTTAAATCAAGTCCATGTTACAGTTAAATAGTTAATGATGACTTTCCCTCAGGCTCTGGACTCATCGGTTATTCATCCATGTTACACTGGGCTGCACATGCTCTGTAATATGACCTGTTTGGTGGGGCTTCATAGGGACAGTAGAGATTTTTGACCTCTGTGACCTCTGACCTTTCCGCTGATGCTGGTTTTGACATGCTTTAACATCTTATCTGCTGTTAATGAACAGAGAATCATCCCTATATGAGGAGCTCTGAGATCACAGCTCCGCAATCAGCTGATAAACACACACTAACAGTTGAGTGTTGATAGGAAAATGTCATGAGAATATATATATATATATATATATATCTATATCTATATATCTATCTATCTATCTATCTATCTATATATATATATATATATATATATGTATACATATATGTGTGTGTGTGTATATATACATATATGTATAGATATGTATATATGTATAGATATATATGTGTATATGTATATATGTATATATATGTGTATATATGTGTATATATGTATATATGTGTGTGTATATATGTATATATATATGTATATATATGTGTGTTTGTGTGTGTGTGTGTGTGTATATATATATAAATAAACATTTACTTATGCACAATCTGTTGCTGACTTTCTCATGACACAACTTGTATGTATAGATATATATATATGTATATATGTATATATATATATATATACACATACATATATATGTGTGTGTGTATATATATATAGATATATATGTGTATATATGTATATATGTGTATATATATATATATGTGTGTATAGTGTATATATATATATATATATATATATATATATATATATAAATAAAATAAACATTTACTTATGCACAAGCTGTTGCTGACTTTCTCATGGCACAACTTGCACACATGTTTACAGCTCAAATAAATAAAATAAACCAAAGAAGGATTATTGTTGACTTTTATTGTTTTGATTTTTCCACAGTATCCATGTATCAGGACATTCTCCTGAAACTAAACTCCATTTATTATTAAAGCAAACCAATGAGGCCTAACGTTACCAGCAGGTTAAACATCTACAGGAATAAAATGCCTTGTGCTTAAAGGTAATTTTAACATTTTCACCACCCAAGCATTGCCTAAGTGTCATGAACACGAGAGAAAATTAATGGTCATAACATCAATAATTTGATTAAAAAACAGCTATTAGCCCTCATGTTCACTTATCAGAATCAGTTATCAAACTAAATTAATTATTTGAAAAATGAAAAGTATTTTCGCGGCACCCTGTGACTGTTTTCCAACAGTTTACCTCGAGTTCAGTTCTGTCTCTGATTGGTTAATTCGGTGATGTTTTAATTAATAAGGAAGTATCCTCGTGTCTCCATTTAAGACGTCACCTGTGACATGTTTGGCTGCATTCATGAGATTTTTAGCCTTTTTCAGTTTTTCCTTCTTTAAAGTCTCCAAACCGTCCCAGAGCGAACCCGCCGTCACCGTGACCCGGGAGGCCTCGAGAACGAGGCTCGTGCTCACCTGTTGCCGTCACACCTGTCCATCAGCGCGCTCTTCAAACGAACAGAGTATATAATCTCTAAACCCGGAAGAACATTGATGCTCATACCCTCTTCATCTGAATGACACCGTGAGCAGCAGGTTCATTGTTTCCACTGACCAGGTCAACAGGTACAGTATTAATATCCGGTTCAGGTGATTGAGGACTCGCCTTCAAAATTAAAGACGAAAAAGATCTGTATTTAGATTTGCGCACAGAAAATGCGGATAAATTTTTATCTTCATATTTCGGCCATTTCTTTCAATATTAGGGACTAATTTTAACAAAGTAGACTGGCAAAAAAAAGCACACAATTCAAAATCTATAGACTTAAACCTTAATTAACACAGCTTAATTTCTACATCTAAAAAAAACAATTAATAAATAATAATGGTATATTTATATAGAAAACCGTTTCCAGCCTTGTCTATGTTAACAAATCTAGAAAAAAACCCTAACCAAACAGTTTGAGAAGAGCACGTTTTAATGTCGTTAAAAGAAGGTAATGTTGATTTTCTGATAAAACTTATATTGAAGGGGCATTTTCAGACCAACAATGTGTTCATGGTTGCAGATTGAGGAGTTTCAGTGTTGAAAAATATAATATTAATCAAATTAAATGAAAATAAATAAAACAAAACAAAATGAATAAATTCGGATTTAATAAAAGGAAACTACATAATAAAATAAAGTAAATAGACTTAATAACCTTAAGAAAAACGTGGCTGCACATGTATCATCTTTAAAGAAAAAAAACAAGGTAATTGAAATATTTTGAGAAGTGTTTTGTGTAGATGCATCAAATCAATTTGTTTTTCTTCATTCTCCAAATGAAAAAAAATAAACGGCAGGGAATTTCTAAAATGTAAATTCTTATAAGAAAAACAAGCATAATAATATGAGAGGTGACAGGATTGGTCAGTTCTCACTCATGCGTCACCTGCGCTCCACCTGTTCCGCCTCTGAACTGATTTGATGACGTGAAAATCCAAGATGGCGGAAGGTAACGTTTTGAAAGGTGTGGCGCGCTTCCGTCAAACATTTCCCCCAGTTTCAGTCTGCTTGTTCAAATGACACGTTTCTTGTCTTTGGATGAATCAAACAGTAGATCTTAATTTCGGATATTTCCTGTTTCTCTGATCCAGGATCTCTGCTCGTCACACCTGCTGTCCTGGACCACGTGGACTCTCCACAGGTGTCTCCTCCAGCAACAGGTGAGCTGTAACTTTTCTTTTCTCTCTTCCTCCTGCGTTTCTTTGTCGTGGATTATTCAACTGTGACCTTGTTGGAAATGCAGTTTAAGGAGTGACCTGTCTTATTTTAACCTTATTCTGAAATGGAAGTCTTCTCCAACATTTCCTCTCCTCCCACCTGACTCTGATTTTCTGTGAAGTGATTTGTAGTAACCTGATTGGTTTGTGGTGCTTTGAGCCTGCTGATAGGCCTGTTTGTTTGTAAGATTTGTAGTTTTGATTTAAACATTTTCTCACAGAAACTCTTGAAAGAAGAAGTGTTAAATTACCTTAGCTGTTCACCCTGCACCAGATTAGACAACCTGACAGTCCAGCTCATGGAGAACACCTCCACCTGTCCTCATCAAGACCCTCCCCCTTTAAACAGCAGGTCATAACTCGGTTTTTCTGTCAACAGTGGCTAACAGCAGCTAACATGAAGGTACACCTGCTTTTCGGTCTTTATCTGTGGCCTCTGGCTGATGCTGGTGAGACATCGGGTGAATTTGTGCAGAGATTTTATCAAACAGAATCAGAGTGAAGTCACAGGTCAGAGGTCACTGGATTAAATTTGAGCGTGGTAAAGCTTCACACCTACACCGTGTTGGAAACATTTCATGGCACTGAATCTCAACTACCCACAAGTGTTTCCCCATTTGCTGTTGTCCCTTTGATTAATCAGTGCTCTGCACACACACACCCACACACACCCACACACACACACACATCCTCTGAGCTGCAGGTCAGGTTACCAGGCTGGAAAATGACCATCAGCCACCAGGCGGTAAATAATGGCCGCTCCAGTTCACTGAGTCTCTACATGATCAGTTTAGCCGAGGAGCTGTAGCTGCTCCAAACAGGTTCATTTCCATTAGAGACATTTGCATTGTCTTCAGTGATCTGATATCTTTGCATTTATTTGTTTATGTGGAACTCTCCAGGCTTAAAGTCTGATTTTACAAGTCAAATAATTTGATGCTTGAGTGTTTTTGTGCTTTTATTTTGATAGAATTGGTAGTTTGGAACCTTGTAACATGTAAATGGGCAGTAAAGACAGAATGAGAGGGGAATGACTGTTTTAGTGAGGAACCAATTCTGTATTTGTCAAAAGACTCATATTTGATTATAAAAAGACAAGAGCAAATGCCAGTACGTGATTCCTATCGAGTGAGAGCGTCTGATGGATCATATTCGACACTAAAACCCCCCTCAGTGGTTCAGTTTGTGAGCACAGAGGCTGAAGAGTCGGCTCTTCAGCTTCTCGGGTCAGCCTGTTTACACCGACCTCAGTCTGTTCAAACACTCACCAGTATTTTCTGTTTCCACTGACCTGCCCACAGATCATGCTGGTTTAATGTTCCATGACATGTGATATTAAAGTGTCTGATAATCAGAGGATAGACTTTATCTAACAATGCAAAGCTTGATCTTAACATGAGAGTAAGGCTGGATAATCTAAAGAAATAAGTAACATTTTTACAATACAGGAAAGAATCATTTCAATGCAATTTTAGCAAAGGTCATATGATATAAAAACTTTTGATATCAACAGGTTAGGTCTTAAAAGTATGGAGAGTTCATTAATCAATCTGGCTTTAAGTAAGGCCTAAAAATATTTAAAAGTCTTCAATGCAAAGATATCAACATTTAGAGCTTCTCTTCATTTTTATTTGATTTATCAAAGGAGGTTGTGGGTATGATGCAGGACATCATTGGTTTGATATCCGTATTGGCAGATAATGGCTTCAAAAGTCAAATATGTCTTTCTGCAGATGCGGATATATTTACAGCCTTTAAATCGGCCTTAAGTTTACCACATTAAAATGTCATCAGAATGGATGACTGAACCATAAAACTTCACCTTATTATCACTGAATGTCTACATCTGAAAATCCACAGAAAAATTTTTGGAGAATAAAATGTTGTTTGTTCTTGTTTCACGTCTGTTTCTAACTCAAATAAATTCTCACAGTGTAGGGATCAGGTCAGTAAAGCAGAGACTGCACATTTTTAATCAAACAAATATCAGTATTAGTGATAATAATATGAGAAATATTGGCATATCCAAATTTTTATATCTAATACATCTAATATAGACATTTAAAACTTTTCTACATTCTACTTCATAACACAGGATGACCATGGTTGATTATATGGTTTAAAGTTCACAACAGGAACAATCCTTTTATTATCATTTTTATGCTGTTATTTTTTTGGCATAGACCAGTGGTTCTCAAATGATGTGGCGAGGCACACTGCTGTGCTTTGAGGGTGCCTTGAAAATTTGAACAAGCAGAAGTTACTACAAATAACTTTTTCAAGGTGCATTAATTTTCTTATAGAGTTGTAATTTCAGTAACTTAAACAATCTCAATAAAACCCTCCAGGGAACTCTGTCCTTCACTTTTGTAACCTACAAAGGGACAATGATGCAAGGTAGCAGTTTTGCTAACTCTGGCAAGTTTTAAAATATTTTTTTCATGTCTTTTTGATAAATATTTCAAAATTAATGTGACTTTCTCTCTGATTATATTTGACATTAAATATGACTTAACCCGTACAGACCACTGGGTCACTGCAGAGGATCTCACATGGCACACTGGTGCCTTCAGACAAGTCAACTTACAACTGAATTTTAACTTTAATTGAACTTAAGGTGCATTAACTTCTGTATGAAGCCACAATTTCTGCAACGTGTCTAACTGAATTCATGAAATTAAAGAAGTGTCAAATTCTTGAAAGATTTGTAGAAAGATATTTAATGAGTGAAGCAGTTGTTTGTAAGAGTTAGTATGTAATTGTAGGCATGTACGGACTGAGCAGATACCATGTAGAGGATATTTTAGGATGCTTTAAATGGATTTGATAGCCTGGTGTGCCTTGAGAATTCGGCTTTATTTTCAATGTGCGCTGGTAAAAAATAGTTTGAAAACCACTGGCGTAGATGCCTGGATGGTAGCATGTTTCTTGTACCAGGACAGGACAAACACGTCACACATGCAAACGATCTGTTTCCTAAAATCTTCCTCATCCCCGAGCCGACCCAGCAGCCAAACTTAATCCAAGTTTTGTTGATCATAAAAAGCTGTAAATACTTTGTACACTTCATCTTCCCTTCTCAAACAGTGCCCGGGGTCAGGGTGTCACTCAGCCGTGGCCTGTAGCTGACCCCGGCCCAGGTGGCTCTCTTACTCCTCTGTCTGTCTGTCTGTCTGTCTGTGTGTCTGTGGGAGCGGAGATAGCACCGCCGTGCCCCCGGGTTACAGTGCCCTGAACTCGGCCTGTTATGACTAAGTGGCCCAGGGGCCCCGGAGGTCTGGGAATGTCCGAGGGTCCAGCAGCCCCAGTGAGGTCAAGGGGGGGAGCAGGAGCGGCGGGGGTGTGAGTACTGTGAGTGTGTGTGTGCACGGGGGAGGAACTCCAGGTCAGCCTCTGGCTTCAGAGTCAGTGGACCTCATCGGTCAGAGGAACGTGTCCCCTGGTTGAACTCTCTGTGGCTGCAGCTCGACCACTCGGCTGCCCGACATGACCATTGATTTTTACTCCTTCTTTCTCCCCTCAATACCCACCACTTGTATTCCTCTCGTTAGTTTCTTTCACTTCTCCATGCACCACGTCACACCATGGCTGCATCCATGGGTGGTTTGACCAGTAGGCAAAGGAAGGCAAATACCCGGGGTCTCGAACACCAAGGGGCCTCAAGATAGGTGTAGGTGAGCAGAAGTTTACATCTAAACCTCCTCCTAAATGCATATTTAAATGTAAAGGAGGAGCCAAGAGTGAATAAAACCGCACCAAAGTAGATCTAAATGATCCAAATGATCTCTGAGATGGACCCCTGTCCAGAAAAGGAAGTCCCAGGCCCCTCTGGCCCCCGAAATGGCCTCATATCTGGCAAATTATTGTAAGATAGATCTGTGTTGACACACAAAAACTATGAAATCTGTGATTTACAGCAGTCAAATACATACAAATCCAAGTCAGAAACACTTAATATTAGGTAGGTCTGCTTTATATTGTCAAAAACTGCAGACAAACTTCTGCACTAAGTTAAAGAAATAGGTTGGCGACATTTGGGTGGAACCGGCAGGCAGGTGCTGTAAATGCTTATGCTCTTTTTGCATGGGGTCTCGTGCTCACTCAGGACCCTGGATTAAATCAGATGGAAAATATTAGTCCTAAACACCCAATATTGGGTTATTTGCTATTATAATTTGTCAAAAAACACCAGTTGTCCTTGCAACATATGGAAAAGTGGTTGAACCTGAGCATCAGATTTGAGGTCAACTTCTAAAATTACTTTCAACGATAATTATATGTATTGTTACTGTAAATAAGGAGCTTAAAGTGGAAAATAGCATTAAAATGTAAATTTAATTATCATGAAACCCCTGGCCCAACAGACAGGTCTGGGGTCCTTTTTAAAGTTGCACTTTAGGTTTGCAAAGTTTAGAAAATTGGTGGCACTCGCATGAAGGGGCTGAGCTTTTCAATTATTCTGTGCTGGACCCCAAGAGAAAGTGATCCGGAGGACATAAAAACAGGTCTGAACTGTGCAGTTTAAAGTTTTTAAGGGACAAAAACTGCAGGTGAGGAGCGAAGGTATTCTCCTTACTGGTCTGACCCACCTTTCCAGATATTGCCAACTGATTGTTTATGCTGCAGGTCCTCTAAAAGTCCTGCCAAGTCTTTAATTTGATTTTTTTGTGATTTCAGGTGATGAAATGTCTTTAAATGTCTTATTTTCACTCATGATAGAAGTTTCCGGTTGCCCCTTGTCTGATTACACATTAGCATCATTTGGAAGGTGTGTGAAACTGGAAAGGAGTCTCCCTCAAAGCAAACTAACTTAGAAAAAAAAAAAAAAAAAATACTCAGAATCCTGTAAAAATTCCAATTAAACAATTTGACAGATAAGTTGGCAGCATTTGGACGGTTGGTTGGAATAGGTGAGCAGCAATGATTCTTGAAAGGTTTCAACCACTTTTCAAAACATTGCCAAACATGACCGACTTTTTTGGTTGAAATACGACTTAATTTAAAATATTTCTGCGTTAAGAAAGTTTCTCAAATTGCCTTTGGATCATGCACCACCGACAGCCAAGCAGTCATGCCCACAGGCTCTGTGGATGGAGGATGTTGGCAGCAAGGATCTGGATCCAGTCTAATCTCTATTATCCTCTCATAGTCCGCCTACATATCTTTCTGTATGCGCCGCGCACTCCGCAGTAAATCACCATCAGTCTCGTCAGTCTGTTCCACCACCTGTATCTTGATCCAGCTCTGCGCTGGTTCGCTGGAAATACGTGGTGAGTCTATTTTCAGTTTGAGCCGTTTCAACTCTGAATTTCCACTAAGTTCATTGAACCAAAACAGGACAGCAAGCGCTCAGAGAAATTATATCAATGCAGACAGGAAGTCGTCGTTAGGCAGGACATATAACCTTTTGTTTACATGTTGCTCTTCCTGTTATTTCTCGTGAAGCTGTAGTTCTTTCAGGATCCTGTGATGTTGTTAACAAACTTATCAGGGTTCAGTAGGCGACAATTTGCACTGTTGATTAGTGCAAAACCACGATATTGACAGGAATCTACGTAGACAGACGATGTGGAAATCCAGTCTCAGGCCTCCTCTGTGCAGGCCCTCCACACTGTGTCCAGGGTCACTGACTCTGCTGGTCCACCTTCACTGCTTTAAGGCATAAAAGCCCCAGAATGAATCTTAAAGGAACAAAGTGTTCAGGTCAGGAAGTAACAGTCTGGAAATCCCCACAGACATGGGGAGGTGGCCTTGTGTTGCTCTCAGCCCAGGGCCTCCAAAGTGCTCAAACCGCCCCTGGCTCCATCCCCATGAGGGTCCGTGGCTCTCAGTTGACCCACTGCTCCCTCTTTTTCTAATCCCGGGCAGATTGATTTCTGCCGGGGTCAAACAGCAGTGAGTGGCTTCCTGAGGCCGCCGCTGCTCGCCTCAGCAGATACCGGGGGCCTGAGCGACCGGCGATCGTTCGCAGTTCATTTGGAAAGCTGCTCAGATCGTTTGTTTTCCAGCTAAATTGTTTTGGAGCGCAACCGAGAGAGTATCCATTAACCAGCTACCCCCCAGTCCCCTCGAACCCCCCCACCCTCAGTTCTTTTAATTTTTCTTTTTCGCCCCCCTCCTCCCCCTCCATCCCTCTCTCCAATTGAGCGCTGTATTATTCATATTCCTGCTGCAGTCGCTACAGCCTGTGTGCACCTGGAAGAATCACACACACACACACACACACACATAAGCAACAGTATCTCATTAAAGCTATAGGCCCAAACCTCAGCAACACTTTATAACCGCAGAAACAGCCATGAAAAAAACACATAATAAGCTCGGGGTGGTGAACCAGAAATTATTCACACACTCTGTTCTGTCATTAATTAGCTGCAGAGTTTGTTGAATTTTCTGATGTAACACTAGCCTGCGCAGTAGGGCCGGGAAATACAGACAGATTTTAGAATTTGCTGTTTTTAATTGAGATATAGACCAAGACAAGATGGTTGCATCTATATGTTGGTGCAGATTTTTAAGAATGGATCCAACAACAGGTCTAGAGCTCAATAAAAGGCAATGTTTACTGTAAAGACGTCTCTGAGATGATAGTTTAGGCTATATGGAGACTTATTACTCTATTATTTTGTTTATTCAAGAAGCATTGTATGTTACAGTAAAAATAAAATTACAGTGCATTATCCCATTATCTTGGAATTTAGATATTTAACTGGCAGTGCATCACACCAGAGCAAACTGCCCCTCGGTTATAAGCTGGGAAACTCAGTGACTGAAGATTGTCCAACTTCCAGAGTAGGAATTCTGGCGTAAGAGAGGGTTCACAGTGACATATCTTATTTATAACTTGGCTTAGCATGTGCATCTGACATCTGTTTATCCCACATTCATTTGTCAGTGGTTGCTGTTTGGAAAAAAGGGACATTATCAGCCTGTACAACTGTTAAACTAATGAATCTGTGAATCCTAACAGAGCTGTAAAAATCTCAATATTCTATCCTAAAATAATGAGACAAGTGCAACACTTCATGCTGCACAAAAAACATTTAATCTGGATTATTTTGTTCATGTGAACGGGTGAGACTATGGCAATTCGATATGCATCCGGATATCCTGATTTGGATCAGCACCAGAATCTGATCACTTCTTCTTTGTGGCGTGACCAACATTCCCTAAAAATGTAATTAAAATATATTTTAAACTTTCTGAGTTATCTTTTTTACTGCTGGATGGATGGACAGACAAATGCTGGTAAAAAAAAATAACCCACCCGGGACAGAATGTTATAACAACATTCTGTCCCATGTTAAGCTTAAATCTCCATTCAGCTAAAACAATATTAAGCTATAAATGTTGGTCCATATCTGGCAGCCCTAATTATACATCCTGAGCAATATCTTTTCCCCCACTATATCATTGACCCTAGTCTATAAAATATTAACTCATTAAAACTGGTATTGTGCTAAGAAGAAATGATACAATGTTGGGCTGCAAAATATCGTAATAATTTGGTATATCAATAATTTCTTACACCCCAACTCATGGATGGGGAAAGCGTAAATGTAATAGGAATTGAATCTATATTATTTTCCCAGCCCTATTGCCAATCATGAACACAATGGAGAGATTATCAAACATATGGTATATAAGAATGTAGGAAACACTGACATCCCTATTAACTGGAAATTGTGGCTTATTTGAAAAATATGCATGATAGATTACAAAATTACTAAAAATAAAGTCAATAATTGTTTGTTTAGGACTTCTGTTTTTATTATTGTGGAATCAAACAGATATCCATATGATATAATGTTTTCTTGCTGTTATTTCAAACTATTTGATATTTATTCAAGGTAAAGAAAACTTGAAATGAATATCAATTTCGCTTTTCAGCTAAAGAATATGAAGATCTATTTTTTGGTCTTATTACCCAGCCCTATTGCAAAGGGACGATACTCAGTCCATTTATTTCGATTGCATAAATTTTGCAGATCAAAAACGCACATTCAGCTGAATCAGGCATCACAAAAATGTTGCCTTTTCCATCTCATCCGTCCTCCCAACCCTGTGCGTAAAGACGCACATTCCACATCCGAACAGATGCTCGGAGGCCTCGGTGACAAACAGACGCAGAAGTGACACCAGCTCAGCAAACGGGGACGGAAACAGTTGCACAAACTCAGGGGACAACAACACAAAGCCGCCATGGCGCAAACACACCTTCAGCTGCACCAAAAGTCTGTGCGCTAGAATCAGTGCCCCCTCCGCCTGACCTCGCCAAATGCGCAGGGGGCAATAAAACCATAAAAACGCCACCGAGGCATCAGACTGAGCAGAGGGACAGTGAGAGGGGAGAAAATGAAGTTTCCAGGCCTCCTTACCTTCAACTGCACGTGAAGCGACCTGCGGACCATCTTCCTCCGCGCGCGCTGACGGCTCCCTGAGTGTTTGTTGGAGTTTCTTTGGACGGATTTTCTTCTTTCCAATGAGGAGGAAAAGTTTTTTCTTATAGTTGGATACTAGTGGGGTGTAAAAAATAGCTCTGTAATGGGTGGGAAGGGGAGGTGTGTGTGTGGGTGTGTGAGTGTTTATGTGTGCGGGAGGGAGGGGGAGTTTTTGGGGGGTGGGGGGTGTCCAAGTGTCTTCAAGACGTCTTCTTCTCCTCCTCCTCTGTCTGTCTCTCCCTCCTGGCAGAAGGGCTCCTGTGTGTGGCTGCCGGTGACAATAGAGAAGAAGAAGAAGAAGAAGAAGAAGTGTTTAAAGAAGAAGTGATTAATGATTTCTTCTTGTATAATTCTCGCATTTTTCTTGAGGTGCCTTCCCCTCTTGTCCTGTCCACCAAATAATGGCGGTGAACTTTTTCAGAGCGGGAGGGGGGCAGTGGGCATCCTCACAAAAAAAAAAAAAAGAAATCTGCTTCCCATTCACAGAAGCAGCAGAAGGCCGCGGCTGATAAAGGAGGCGAGAGGAGAATAAGGATTCCTTATTGTGAAGGTGTCACCTAGCGCGAAAATTCATTTATTTCACCTCGGCCTGCCGGTGCTTTAGGGGCTCCAGGGGTTATTGTGGAGGCACATATGTGTGTGAATATTGGGGTGGGGGTGTCCTTTTAGATGCTCTAATATGGAGCAATTGGTGTGTGGCGAGAATTACAGCATATGGACACAAATATTATCTTATATGTGGAGAGGAGCAGCCCGAGGGTTCATGTTTGTGCGTGTAGCATGGGGGCATTAAACCTTACAGAGTTCACTACATAAGCAGAGAATATATATATATATATATATATATATATATATATATGTATATATGTATATATATATATATATATATATATATATATATATATATATATATATATATATATATATATATATATATATATATATATATATATATAATATGGCTCATTTCTGCAGCTCTGCAAATTAATGCAGAGAATGCAGCACTTTGGAGCAGAGCTGTTAATAGGAAACGAAATAAAATAAAAAGCAGAGAAATTGATTTTTGCAGTAATGAAAGAGCGAATTGTTGGAGAGTACGTGTAAGGCTTTTATTTTGGTGCAGTGTGCATGTGAGTGCGTGCGCACAGTTTGATAGGAGGGCGGTTTTGCGCTGGGGGAGCCTTTCATAAACAGGAAGAAAACAGATAAATGGGCAGGGGGAGTCTCTGTGGCAAGAGGCCCAGGGAGAAATCAACCAACAAGTAATAGGGAATCTTCTCTGGGCCGAGGAATACGAGCGGACCAATTTGGGGGGCACACTTTTTTTGTTTAAAGTTCATCGGGAGGAATGCTATTTTCTCGTTCTCCCCCCTCTCGTGCTCTATATTTTTCGATACCTGCTCTAAGAAAAGAAAATGAAAATTAATACGGGAGCCGCGCCTTACAAAAGAAGCCATTCGTCTTGTTGATTATCTATTTGGTTGTCAGGGTTTGAGCTATGGCGCCGGCCCGCTCCCTTTTTGTAATATAGAAAAAAAATAAAACACACATGCGCGTGCAGCCTCGCTCCAGAAAACACCGATAGGAGGAGAAAAAGTGTTGTGCAAGAATTAGACTCATTAAAGCATTAAAAGAGCACGAACCGAGAAACTATTTAACGGTTTTTTCTGCAGGAACAGGAGAGGGTGGAGGGGTGGCGGGGGGTGTCCCAGCCTGTGTGTCGGCCGGTGCAGGCGCGTGTGAGCAGCCGTTAAATTAACGGGAGAACGAGAGTGAAACGGAGGGACGGTTTGTGATTTAAAACGAGATTACAGGACGTAATGTACCAAGATCAGTCAGAGCCGGGACAGATTAATCATCGCAGGCTGCTGATTCCTGCAGACAGCCGGGGCAGAAAACCAACAGTGAAATTAAATGAAATTATTTATTTTTGTGTGTACATGGGAGAGAGCGGAGATGTATGCTTTAAATATAAAATTTAGCGTTAAACTTGGAGAGGAGAGCTGCAGAGAGGAAATTATCCGTGCGTAAAAACGCTGTGCGCAATGCGTAAAAGTGTTTGTGAGAAATTAGGAATTATCAGACGAATAAAGGGAGAATAATTATGGATTAGTCCCTGAAATTTGGCTCAAAACCTCTCTTCTTTCACACAATAATAAATAGCATTTTAAAGGAACGAGGATTTTATGAGAGAAAAACAAGAGCAGGATGCTTTTGTAACCATTTATTTAAATTTCTATGAACTATTTACAAAGAATAGGAAGGAGGCAGAAGCAGAGAGGAGCAACTTACATTTCAGAGGAGGTAACAACATTTTCAACAATTCCATCATCATTTTTATTAAAGAAACGGATCTTTGGAATGTAATAAAATAACATCAATTATAAAACAAGACATTTGTTGAATAAAATATCTAAAAAGTGGCACAAGCGGACAGAACAAATATAGAAGAAAGAAGAGTGTGCGCATTTAATGTGCGAAGAAAAAAGACACGAAAGAAAACGTCCAAACATGCAAGAAAAGAAAGAAAAAGAGCTCCTTTTTCTCCGAGTCTCCAGCCACAACACTCGTTTATAATTAAATTACATTTGTTTTAAAATTCCCACATACAAGAAATGAAGAGCGCTTTAATTGTATTGCAGGTAATAATAATAATTATCATAATAATAAGTCGTCACACAATTTCAAAAATATAAAAGCTCGAAAAGCTGTCACTTCATTAAACGAGCAGGAGAAAAAAAGATAAAAATATATTTATATAAGTACAACTGAGGTAATAGGTAGTACATTGTATAGTGCTGCGTTTTAAACGTGTTCTGCTACGTGTACCAGGATTTTGGTTTAATATTATTATGTCCTTTTTCACTCAGGCAGCTTCCTTTTTATCATAAACCCTGTTTGTAGTGGAAAATACCTTTAATCACGTCCTGTCTCACCACCCTGTCAGTCTGTTTACAACAAAAACACAAAATAATGAACAATCATCGGACCACAAACACGCTCCTTTTTCTGTCCTATCGTTTCACAATCAACACTGAGTTCAAACAAATAAAATTTAAAAAGCTATATTTAACAAAATAAACACAACAGTCTTAATTATAACAGCATCTTTCTGGATCATTCCGCGGGTTATATTGGATAGATAAGAGCATGTGTGTAAGAATACTGCTCGTGACTAAACGATGCTTTCATTTATTACACGCGCGTTTGTCGGGGTGGGAGGGGTGCAGGTTTGGGGAGGGGGCTGTAGGGGAGGAGGGGGTATAATGGGCAGAGCTGCGGTTCACCCCTTTGCTTTGTACCCGCAGAGTAAACATGACAAATGGGAGCCGAGTTTGGCATGATTAAAGATGAAAACGAGGATCCATCTTCACCAAAAAATAAAACTCTGATGGGAAAAAAGAAAACAGAAAAACACACGAGCTTATTACCCCCAGAGAGGGGGGGGGGGGCAAAAAGACGAGGAAGAAGAAAAGGAGGGAGAGAGGCGGGATTATAATTTATTAGTCCTATTGTTTTAAATTTTATTGGCAGACTTAGGGCTCCGGCACCAAGGAGGGACCATTTTTAACTAAACTGATCTATAGTTATTCTTTATGCTCACATTCTCAAAACCTCCCACTCTTACATGTTCAAAAACTCTCTGGTATTGTGATTTATATCAGGAAAAGGAATTTTCGATGATGTAAGAGTGTTGCACAAGCACAATGGCTCCATAGCGCCCCCTAGAAAATCCCCTAACAAGACGGTCCACCCCCTCAGCTACATGTATGACATTTGGTGGGTTTGTGTGGCTACATGAGATCTACAAAAAAAGCTTCTTGGACCAATAACTTTTTTTTCCACTATTTTTCGACACGTCAGCCAAAAAATGCTGTTTTTCACTCTTTCCAATGGCCCCGCTTGGATGAAGTCTTTTTAAGGCATTTGTCCAAATGAGCTGGAATCTGATGAGTTTTTAGAGAGAAATCAATGAAAAGGTAGAGAAAAGAACAGAAGTTTAAAATGGAGGAGAGAGAGTACAGATTTTGATTTATTTGTCTTATTTTTTTATTTTATAGGCCTAACACACATGGACTTTATTTCACCAAATTTATCAATGTCCTTTTTTTTTACCCCATATTTCCACTTTTGGCTTTATCATCATGGCTAAAAACTTCACAAAACTTGGTGCACATACCATAAGTTTTGAATATTTTGCTATTTTCATGGTGATGCAGATGAGTTTGGTAAAATGGCTCCATGGTGCCACTTTTAAATTTCTTTAAAATTTCTGCAGTCTTGGCTACATGTTTGAAAATTTGATGGACTTTCCCGGCTCCATGAGATCTGCAAATGGCCTCATGATTCCAGAAACTAACTGCAGCAGGAAATCTGCTGTTTTGAATGAATTAGCAAATAATGTTGATTTTTGTGCATCATCAGGGGTCCCTCTTGGATGTCTCCAATGGAGTTTTCTGAAATCAGATGAAATTTGGAAACTGCTAGAAAAGAAGGAAAGGAAAGAATTCAGAAGGAAAGTAAAGTGAAAGAGGGAGAGCGGCAGGATTGTAATGTATTTGTCGTACTATTTTATATTTTAAAGGCTCATTTAGGGCAACAGCACCAAGCAAAGACTTTTTTTTTTAACTATATGGATCAATGTTCTTTATTTTAAACCCTAAGTTTCAAATTTGGCCCCTTTAACAGCCCTGAAACTAACCAAACTTGTCACTTTTATCAAAAGCGGGGGAATTTTTGACATTTTGAAGGTGCTGCACGTGACGGTGGAAAACTGGCTCCAGGTCCACACCTTCAGCTTGAGTTTAAACTTGATTTGGCTGAAGTGGCTTGCTGAGATCTTAAAAAGGCTTTTGACCCAAACCCTTACTTTAAGACAAAACGTCCTGTTTTTGGAAAGATAACAAAATGTTCTGATTTTATATCCTTTTCACATCCGGTTCTTGGATTAATTCCTCCTCGGGGTTTCACCCAAATCAGATAAAATTTGAGACGGTCCAAGGAAAGAATGTCGAAAAGATAAGGAAGAAAAGAACGAAAGCAAATTTAAAAAAAAAAAGAGAGAGGAATTAGAACTTACACATGGAATCTTTCTTAATATTTACAGACTTAATTATGTCACCAGCACCGAGCAAAATGACCCACTTTAACTTAATGTAATGATATTCTTCTCCCTTCCCCATAATCTTAAATTTATACACTCCTAC
This sequence comes from Cetoscarus ocellatus, assembly GCA_037902135.1. Taxonomy (NCBI): domain Eukaryota; kingdom Metazoa; phylum Chordata; class Actinopteri; order Labriformes; family Labridae; genus Cetoscarus; species Cetoscarus ocellatus. Next base: position 152,332 of record JBAMNC010001605.1, on the reverse strand, counting down.
ATTCCTAAAATCAAACAAAATGGGCACTCATGTCAGAAATGGACTATTTTTATATTATAGTGTGTTGCAAAGGAGGGGAGCAAAATGGCTCCATGGTGCCCCCTTGATACTGCCTGAAAGGTGACACACCTTCAGCTGCAGAGATGAAATTTGGTGGATGTTTGAGGCTCAGTGAGGTCTATAAAAAAGCCCCTTAAACCCTTAAAACCAACAGATAGTGTCAGTGTGCTTGTTCAGTACAGCTCAAACTAAAGGAGGAGACCTCAATGACAAAAAATATCAGATTTGTTTAAAGAACTTGTAGTTATATTTTATCATTTCTTTATGCTTCAGTTTGACCCAAATGTTCTCTGTATTAAAGGTCCAGGCTCTACCAAATTCATGTCATATATTATAGCTTGTGATTTTATTGATTTAAAGATATTTTGAAATTTACTACATATTTCCAAAATGAATTCTCTTGAATGATTAATAAACAGGATTCACCTCCTTTACTTCAGTGATTATAATTTGCACTGTATATTGTGTTTTATTGATTTTTTAAAAATGTATTGAATTTTATTCTTGCCGTGATAACAGTTTAACCAAAGTGTTATGGCAGCAAAGGGGATTTGATAGAAATATTTAGAGAGAGAGAGAGCGAGGGTTAGGGTGTTGGTGGTGGCATGAAAATATAAAAATATAAAAAGCAAGGTGAGATCTTTAGATTTAGGGAAAAGGGTCACGGGATAGAAGCTGTAGCATCGTTTTCTTCCAGTCTCCTTCTTTTGTTCATGTTTTTATGAATGGGAAATCTGCCCCTCCACCCCTCCCACGTCATCACGTCATATTTTGAACGTCATATTATTATAGTGTGTATATCATCAGCATAGATCAGGGCTGAACATCCCTCCATCCACAGCAAAGCCTTTAATCCAAAGTGCGGGCTCCGATGGTTACAAGCGTTCAGTTAGAATCAGAGGGAGGCAGAAATGAACCGGAGAACCGGGCTAGAACCGGACTAGAACCCTGCTATAGTGGTCCAGCTCGGCTCTGGGAGTTCGTGTTTCCGTTAGACCCGGATCGGACCTTGGTGTTGGGCAGCTTGTGGTCCTTCTTCCACTTCATCCTCCTGTTCTGGAACCAGATCTTGATCTGCCGCTCCGACAGGCACAGCGTGTGCGCGATTTCCACTCTGCGCCTGCGCGTCAGGTAGCGGTTGTAGTGGAACTCCTTCTCGAGCTCCAGAACCTGCTGGCGCGTGTAGGCCGTCCGCGAGCGCTTCGGTTCTCCGCCGGTGTAGTTCGAGCTCACTGTGGAGAAAAACCGAGGGTTGAATGATCAATACAACAGCATCTAAATACCAACATGGGATCAATAAATTATCTTTCTGTGTATTTATCCATGAGAAAATGTCAACAAAAACACTATTGAAATGTCCATCATTATCTTAAGCTTATGTTGTACAAGTGTTTGACTCGTTTTTAATAAAACAGAACATCAAAACACTGTTGCAGCACCCTCAAACTATAGTGCTACGAAAATCACTTTTGAAATGCTGTAAATATTTTTTATTCAGCTTTAATTTTACCCAGAAATTCCCTTCAAGATATAAAACCTCTTGTGAAAATTATAGTAATTTTAATAATCCCATTTTATTTAATTATATTGCATCACATTTCATTAGCTGCACGATTTGGGGGGTATTTTAAGAAATTGTTTGAATTTAATTTATAGTACATAATTATTCTGGTTCTCATATTTTAGTGTTTTACGTCAATTGTTTTTGCTCGATATCATGTCTTTTTGTGATTCACAGTATCTTTGTTTTCCTCTCTGTAACGCAGCCTTTATTGTTGTGCGTAAAAATGGTTCATTGAGGATATTGTTGCCTTGTCTTTTACAAGGGCGTCCAGGACAAAATTATATATATATTTTTGTTAGTATATCACTCTGTTATCTCTGAACTGTTCTATAAAGATCATTTAAAAAACACAACCATGCAACATCAGGATAATTGTATCTCCAGTGCGCACGATGTTGATTTTTCCTGCTACTTATGATTAAAGCTGTTTGTAGCAATACTTATATTAAATGTTGTTTATTGTGTCTTATATTTAATTAATTGAAATCCAAATTGACCCCCCAAAAAATTCAGGTATTTCATTTTTATTTCTGTTTTGTTTCTGCTTAATTTTTACCAGAAAGTCTCTCTGAGATTAAAAATCTCTGACAGTTTGAGACAGAACATCAGGCGAAGGACCAAACAGATCTTAGAGTAGCTTTGAACATGCAAACCAGTGCATCAGATCATAGAGCTCTCCGCGCACTGAGCTCATATAAGGCAGAAAGCCCCTCTCTGCCCCCCGCGGTTCGCCCCGCTGTGAGGAGCTCTCTCAGGCTGTAACCTTGGCGCAGCCTCTGTCGCTGCTCCTCTTTCATCCGCGCGCACAGAGACGCTTTTTTCCCACTTTCAGCTGCTGCGGCTTAGCTCGTTATTTTACACTCTGTAACCTAGAAACTGAAGACTTTTCCTCTGGAGGACACACGGCTTCAGGTGCCCCATCAGGCCCTGCGGCGGCGTGGATCCTGCCTGACGCGCTGCTGTCCAAATGTTGTGATTATTCGAGGGCAAATGTGCGCCACCACGTCCTGACACGTTCACGCGTGAAAATGTAGATGCGTCAGAAAAGGAGCGACGACTTAAAGGAGCAGTTCTTTTCTGTGGTGTCGTGCACAGATGTCACGCACTCAGAGACATGATGGCAGCTTTGTCTGAATGTAAACTGGTGGAGAATGGAGGAGGTGAAGGGGGAGGAGGGGGGAGCAGATACACGACGGCACTGAATGGCCGCCTGGGTAATGATTCAACAAACCCTCCAAACTACAACACACAAACACCACATCTGCACACTATAGGCAGAGTGAACCTGGAAGAGTAAAATAAAAGATTCTCTTACCGGATACTTGGGTAAAAACGTCACGGTGGGTTCGTAAAGTGATATTTAGTCGCCAGTCCTCCCAGTACGCAGCTCGCAGTGAGTGTATCACCATCACAGAGAGCCATAATAGACTGGAGCTGCTCCGCTCCGCATTAGTGTTTTACAACCCCACTCCATAAACATGAATATTTGAGCTGCCATAAAACTTTCCCTCCTCCGAACAACGAGAGGGGAAGGAAGGCTCGACAGAGTAAAGTACACCGTTTATACAAGCACACCACTTAAAATCAAATTACAGAAGCATAAAATGTAAGTTATGGGCTCGGCTGAGGTGTCATAAGGCGAAGAATCCGCGCAGACGAGCCGCAGATCGGACTTCAAAAGGCACCTCGGCGGAGAGGTGTAATAAAAATTTATGGAGGGTGTAATTATATTGGCCCTGCAAACACACGATCGTAAATCTCGACCCAAGGGCTACTCGTGTTCTTGTAACAGAAGCAGGGAGGGGAAGCCGTAGATCCTGACGGTGGACACCGGGCTGAGCGCTCAGAGGCATCGAGGCAGAGAGGGCAGGAAGGGAATTCGGATGCGAAAATAAACGTTAGGCACACAAACATGCACACTGATTATTTAGGCTCGAACTTTCTTGCACGAGCTTGTGCGTCTTTGGGCAGCGCCAAATTCTAAAAAAGCGAAATAAAGGGCATCTTTCAGCTTGTTCTTTAAAGCTTTATTTGCTAGTGGGTATAAATTTTGGCCTCATTTTTGTGCGCCATGGCTGAAATCCAAAAAATGGGCACAACAGTGAAGTTTCCGTGCGAGGGAGGGAGAGAGAGAAAGACCTACAGCCGCTACCCTGAAGAGTCAAACTACCTTATAAACGATTTGGGTGCGAAAAAAACATCTTGAAATCTGAGTTCGGATACAAAGTGACGGGTGAAAGTTTTGGGATCAGTGCGCAAACACATTTGGCACATCATAATATCGTTTATCTGTTTAATCGTGCGCACATCCCTGACCAAAAAACAGACCCAGGGGCCTGTAGCATGCTCACTCACCGATGTTTACATGGACTTTCTTCATCCACGGGTACACCACGGGGTCCTTTCGGGGGCCGGAGGGGGACGAAGTGCTCTGGCTGTGGGGTGTTTGGCCGCAGGACGGAGGAGGAGGCGGGCTGGGTGTCACCGAGTCGCAGCGGTGGCTCTGCTCCGGGACGGCCGGGGGGAGAGCGTGACCCCGCGGGGACATCAGCACCGAGGCGGGCTGTGCCGCGCGCTGGCACGGCGTGTAGGGCGGCTCGGCTCGCGGCTGCTGCTGCTGCTGCTGCTGCTGCTGCTGCTGCTGTTGGTGGTGGTGTTGGTGTTGGTGGTGGTAGAGAGAGTCCGGCTGGAAAGGCTCGTGCCGCTGGGAGCTGTAGTAATCCGGAGAGTGGCTGGGCAGATAGTCGCTGTGAGAGTACTCCTCACACGGGGGGAACTTCGGGTCCACATAGTTGGAGTTGATCAAATAGGAGCTCATGGCCATTAATTTCTCTCTTTTTGTGGATACCCCTGAAAATATATAACTAAAATTTATATCTCATCCCTTTACTCTTCGCTTATTCCTGTTCCGTTGAACCCTCCTACTTTTCTGTCAAGTGAACAAAGTTACAAAGCCACGTGACTACGGCCGGCCAATGGCGCGCCTCCAGGACGGACCCCGGATAAGGAAATGGGATTAAGCACACACGGCCCCCGCACGCGCATCATCATATGGCCTCAGTTTGTGGGCATTCAATACCCCCCCCCACTTAATGTTTTACGCATGTTGTCATGGGGTGGGAATGTATCATGTTTGAAGACTCGTTTGAATATATCCAAATAAGATATAGAGAGAAACAAGACTGTTTAAATACACAAAGTTTGTGTTTATTTTTATTTAAAAATATTTTTGTCCTCATGATCACTTACAGTAAGAACCATGATCATCAATATGCCCATTAACCACACACCAATCCATCTGGAAATGTGATTTTATTCATTTTTTTTGACGTGCATTGTTAATTATTAGTAAATATCAGATTAAGTAGACACCTGATTGATACATGGCGGCTAAAATGGCAGACCAAGACACCAAATATCAGGTTATTATTACTTTTAATTGTCAAAAATGCATTCAGTTGTTGAAAACGTTTCGGCCCTCGCCATTTTTACCCACTTATCCAAAGTTTGCAGAACATTTTCGTGCAGTTTGGCCACATTTTCTCGCTCTTTTGGCTTCAAATATCACAGGGAAACTCCCTTATACTCACTATTTAGCAAAAATTTCTTGCAACTTCTGGAAACGTGGAAAGAACCAGCGAAGAGCAAAGGAAACCGTTTCAACATTTTTGTGCAATTTTGGCAATACGCGTGCGTTTGCTTTGAATAATTTGATCTAAAGTGAGTGAAAGGACGGTCCAGATTGACCAATAAGTTTAAAAGAGTGGGCGGGACCCTCTTTCTTTGGCAGTCCCGCCACTTTTCCAAATGTTGCCATATTTCTGACAGGTAAAAGCCAATAAACTGCTCAGTATTTGGTCTTTATGGGCTCTATTTTTATCCAAATGACTTCAAGAGGCCCCGTGCGTTTGCAGCCCTTGCACGTGCATCGTTATCTGGCTTGAATCCGTTGGCAGTTAATACTTTCTCCACTTTCTCTTCTGGATTTCTCTCCACTACGTGTTTTACGCATGCCACCTTGAGCAGCCGGAGAGCCACAACAACAGGGGCATTACGCGCGCACAGGCACGCACATGCAAACAGCAGTCCAGATGACAAGTCTTTCCAAATGAACTCTCTCCTGCTGCAGCCTCTCATAGAAAATAAAGCAAACAGAAAAAAAGAAAGCGCTCCCGGGGATTTGAAGTGGCGCCTGTACCTCCCTCTGTATGTGTGTGTGCATGGATTTGGGTGTGCGCGCGTTTGGGTGTGTGTACAGGAGAGCCTGCCAACGCTTTTTTTCTTCTGTTCTTTCCAAATCGCTAATAACGGGAGTGGGAGCGCGGCCACCCAGCAGCAGCTCGGTGTGTGTCAGAGATAAATCTGGCTTGTTTAGGATCGATAGAAAATTCATCAACTAATTCAGGTTACACGCTCTCCTAAATCACCAGCAGACCTTTGCATTAGGGACGAGAAACCGAACCAGCACCTTCTTCTTTTTTTGTTTTTTTTTACCGCACATTTAAACACCCCTCGCATGTTAATCCAGCTTCTGTTCTGCCTTGCATGAATAAACAGAATAATTTCCCTCCGATTCAGATACGAATACGAGCGGAATAACAAGTCCACAGAAGCTTCCACGCTCTTCGGCTGCGTTTGCCCTTCAGCTGCGAGACAAACACATCTTTGTATTTACTACAGAGCAGATTTCACCAAGCTGCTGCACATTTCCCCCGCTTCTTTCCCTCCATTACAAACAACAATTCACTAACATGCTGGTTACAAACTTTTTTACTGATTTAAAAACGCGCTAATCCCCATGGAAGGCCTTAGCCACTTTTACGCACAAGGAAGACGCACGGAGAACAAAATGTGCATGACTTCTGATACATAACATACAGTTATTTTCCTGCAACCATACAAAAACACTGTATATTTTTTGTTTGTTTAAAGGGTTCCCTTTAGAGTACGCACAAGGCAGCAGATTCCCTTCCCAGGGTGCGCAGCATAATCAAACAATAATTTCATTTAAAAAATCCCAAACAAAAATGAAATACATGAAGTGAAAACTCATAAAGTTGACACATTTTCCAGCTTATCAACCCAAAATCTAGACCTTACCCGCACTTCAAAATCAAGCAAAATAAAAAAAAGTAATAATGCGGACTGTGCCTTAAATATTGATAAGAAAATGTATTTTTTCACACGTAACCGCGAGAAGAAAAAATAATAACCCACTGTAGCCTACAGTGGGTAGAGCAGGATGGATTTCGTTATCAGGAGGCTGTTGTGCGCTTTCTGTACTCTTATCAGGACTTCAGGTGCGCGAGCATGCACGCACACAAACACACAAACACACACACACTCGCACAAGATGATGGAGATATCTAAGTCCTTTGTTTCCAGAAAATTGACCGTCTCTAAATCGAAACCTCGCTGCTGCCTCCACTTCCTCCACCCTCTCCTTCAGCCCCCCAAGATGAAGAGTAAAGCTGAACGCATCATTTTTCACCAAGACAAATAATAAATAAAAAGAGTCCAATTCAACCTGGAGTTGGCCTTTTAAACCAAGATCGAACAAAAAGTAAAGAAACACTTCGAGCCAGTTTTCAGCAGTTTCAGGATGGAGTGCGCATGTGCGTAAAATAAAAACAAATGCAGTCCTGAAGTGAATAAATCCTCCTTTAATTATTTACACCATGATCGTACAGAAGAGTAACCCCCGCTTTATAAATCCTCTCTCTAAACCACACACAGGCCGTTCCTCCCTCTGCAGGCCTCTCCTGTGGATCCATCGCTGCCGTCGTGTTTAAATCCACTATATACTCCCCTAGAAGCGAATTTGTGATTGTTTGACTGATTTGGACACAAATCCGGATCTACAGGGTAGATATAGAAGACAGCGGCTCTCTGGAGGAACGCGCTCTCACACACACACCGAGCACACACTCACACACACACACCCACACACACACACTCCTTTATTGCTTCATAAAGAAGTCTCTGGAATATTTCCATCCATCTGTACTGTCTACGACCTCTGACCCCCCTCACTGCTGGGGGGCAACGGGGAAAATAGAGCTGTAACACTTCCTGAAGTCAAGAGGCCACGGTTAAATAAAAGAGAAATGGAAATCATGATAGTAAAATAAAAGACAACGCTTCGTTATTTTTTTTTATTTTAAAATAAATGAAATGTATTTGAGGAAAAAGGCGGGATAAATATGACCAGGACAGCTTTAAATACTTATCTGAATTTTATATGCAAGATTTAATGAGGAACGGATTAATAAATGTTATGTATTTATTTTTTTAAAGGCCCATCTTTAGTATTTTATTGCAATGTGCATTTATAGTTCTTTAATTTCATGTTTTTTTAATTAAAATCTCACAACAAGAATGTTAAAAATAAGAAAAGAATTGCATTTATCAGAATTTGTTTTTGCCCCTTTTTTGAGGAAAGCTTAATTTACTGTAATTATGTTGGAGTTCGTCCCAGGCCTCTTATTTGCACATTTGCTCCACACCTGTCGGTCTTATTGCTTTTTTAATTTAAGATGCAATTTTTCGTTCCTTGAGCTCGTGTTGATATTAAAGGAAATGAAAGTGCTCCCAACCATGAGAGAGGGAAAATCAGGAACAAATTTATCATGTGAAATTTAATTTTTGTCCACTTTCAAGAAAAACGTCCAGGATTTATCTGCAGATTTTTTGCAGGCCTCTGTCGTCTGCACAAATTTCCAAACTTGACATTATGGGGCGTTTGTAGCTGTTAATCCACTTGAGCTTTAAAATCTTGATTCGTTCGTTGGGAACTAAAACTGCGCGTAAAAGGTATTATACACACGGCAGGCTGGCACAAGAACAGATAGAAACATGCCTATAATCATACATCATACGGTGCGCAGTTGTGTATCGACTGAGGGAAGCCTGCAAGTCATAGAGGATCAATAAACAATTTCTAAAATGCTAATGTGGATTTAAAACGAATAGCGATTCGTGCGTAAAACTTGTAGAACACGTTAAATGCTTGATGAAGAAGACGTAGATGTCTCAGATGTTGTTATCACACTGTGGAGGTGCGCCGTGTGTGAGTACAGTCTGCTGTGCTGTGTTAGTGCACATTTCTTGTCTGGTCTCTTGTCGAGGGACGAATGAAACGAAAATTAATTTCAAAAGTTTGAATATCCCTGACCCTTTTCTAACTCCCCTTAAATGCAAAATTCTATTAAAAATCAAAATAATCTGAAAGCTTTCCATCTGCGTAATGACCACCCAACAACGTAACCGCGTTACGTTTTAATTATCCAAAGAAAAAGAAACGAGACCAAAAGTTGGCAGCTGAAAGCGAGGAGCGTTCAAACAGAGTGAACACAAGTTAATGAAAGAAAAGACAAATCGGTTGGCACGACACACACGCGCACACACACACACACACACTCACTCCGCCATCAAAAATGATTGTGCAGCATGTGACTGAAGAATGGATGGAGCGATGAATAAATGAATAAATGTCCCTCCACTGAGCTAAATGAAATGGAGTCTGTCTCTAAAAGTCTGATTTAAATGAATTAAAATGGCGCACCCACTGTCACACACAAAGGCCTCTCTCTCTCTCTCTCTCTCTCTCTCTCTCTTTCTTTTTCTTTCTTTTATCAAAAAGCGAAACTCATCATAATTTCGTATCTTATCCCACTGGAGGCCTCAAAGTGTCCAAATAACACGAGGATGGCCCCTAAAAGCGGATGTTTGGATGCACTTTGGATCTTTTCAGGCTTTTAGGTCTTCCCCCCGCTGCCTCTCTATCCTCTCTGTAATTTTCAGTCTGTGCAGCTCCCACATTGATTTTGTGACACCGACACTCCCTCCGCGCTGCAGGCAATATTGCTGTTCACCGTTTCCTCTAAAAGTTGCTCATACATCACTGAGCCGGACAGCAGGAGCAGAGAGAGCGCAGCGCCACTCTCACCCTTCTTTAGTGATTATTTCCGGTCTCTGTCCCACAAAAATCACCAAATTTTCGTTCTTAGCTGCAGGAAACAAGTGCACTCTTCTCTCGGTGCTATTGTGGTGTTTTGCTACTTTGTGCGCATGTGTGGGCGCACCCCCCTCCTCACCTTGACCTCGCGCTGTGCTGCGGGTCATCTCAGGTATCGATCAAGGTGTGTGTTGAGTCTGACTGCAGCACTTCCTTTGCCTCTGTCAAGTTTGTCAGCAGCAGCTTTTCAGAGCAGGGAGGTAAAGGGGGAGGGGGGGGGGGCGGTGGTATCCGGCTGCAGGTAAAGGTCAACGTGCAAAACAAACCGAGACCAAGTCTGATTTTAAACAGATAAAAACACCAAAACCGGCTCAAAATGAATATATATTTTATTTTATGACATAAACAGTTATCACAATACCAGAAATATTGAAAACTTTATTATTATAGTAAAAATGAAATGATACTGATGCAGGTTGGCAATGAAAAATAAGTCATAGACATCCATTAATTATCTTTTTGATGATAAAGTTAAATTTGCAGCAACACTCCCACAAACTGTTCAAACATGGCATCGTCCTCACTCTTAAATAACCTCTTTCTGATTCATCAGCTCTCATTTATTTGAATCATCAGAGCAGCGAAAACATCCAGAAGCTTCATGTTTTCAGTTTATCTAAATGCTGAGAGGTTTTTCTAAATTGCTGAATTATGTTGATGACATTCCTAAAAGTTGGTTGGAGAAGAGGGCTTTAAGGGAAACCCTCATTGTTATTGTTCCACGTGCTGTTTTCAAATTTTCAGTGTTTCTGTGCAACTGAAACAGGGAGAGGAAACCACAGCAACAGAGAAACAAGTCCTTACTTTTGGTAATTCTTTGTTATTAAGCTCTAAAAATTGCAGCCAAACTTCTGCAACCTGAGTTGTGTAGAAACATCGGCAAACTTTCTTTTTTAATTTGATGTAGTCGACTTTCTGTACTACAATATGTTTCAAAATCTCAATTCTATTAATGATTTAACTGAAACTTAAAGATCTACAGTCACATTTTATCCATAAAGAGAGAGAGAGAGAGAGCTCTGTCCAAAATGCACAGAGGTTGGCAATGTCTGAAAAAGTAATGAAACTGGCTTTGCCTCTGAGATCCAACCTATGTCTAAGAATTTGTCGAAATATTTTTTGAAATTTTGACACTGAGAGGGAAACCAGGGCAACAAAAATAAAACTCAACATGAAACACTGGAGTATTTTTATTTATCAAGAATTGGAGGCAAACTCCTGTGTTTATGGACAAAAATGTTCTATACTCTCAAACACAATAAATATTCTAAATAATGCACCTGCATTGTTGAAGTGATTGATTGTATAAAAACAGGGACTGAATGATATTCGGTGATATTTATGTTTAATCAAAAGAGGAAGTGAGGATACTTGGTAAATTGCACAAATATGTTGGCAACGTATGGAATTGGGTGGGACTATCCTACTGTCAATTTCACCATCTCCAAATCTTACCAGCTCAGAGTTTGCATGCATTTTTTGTGATTTTATTACAGTACTTTAAATTTGCATGAATATGTTGGCAACATTTATAAAAGTGGCTGGATTGGCAGGACTCCTTCCCAAATGTCACCAACCAGGAGTATACTTGCATTTTAAGGGGCATTTTGATTATATATTATTTGAGGGAAAAAAAAGCACACTTCTAATCTCCACAAATTTTGTTGGCAAGGTTTGGAAAAGTGGGTGGAGCCAACCACACTCATCACAAGTTCAACAATTTTAGCAAATGTTGCCAAACAGAATTGTGCCTAAAGTTTTAAAAATACTTGATTATATACTCTCAGAATTAATTTGTTTGAAATAAGAAAGAAAAAAGAAATGAAAAATAATAAAACTGCTCAAACTCCAGGTTGGCAACATTATGGAAAAATGGATGGGTCTGTCCTCACTTCAGGCCACTCCCACTCACTAGGGCTGGGTATTCCAGCATCTTCATGATATCATACATGTCCCAGTGCAGAGGCCACCATACCAAACATGTCAGCTTGGTCACTGACTTCATCTTTTACAGAATCGCGACAACTTTTGATGTTTTTCTGTAAAACCAAAACCAAGGAGGTCGATCTCCAAGGATCCTACAAATACAGCCATTTAAATTTCAGCTCTTGTAACGTGCACTGCATCATGTAGTTTGGCTCCCAGGTCATCTTCTGAACCGCACTTTGTTAGATGTTGTATTTTTTTGATTGATTCTGCACCGAAACATCTGCACAGGCCAACCACCCACTGCTCCAGATGTTTCCAACCCAGAGCTTGTTGGAAATGGAAGATTTTGTTGCTATTAAAAAGTTTTCATTTTTATTTCCTTATTTTTTTGTATTTTAATAAACGTTCATGAATGTGCTGACAACATTTTAAAATGTGGGTCGAAATGATGTGGAGTGAGCATTTTAATCAGCAACTCCCCTTCCCAAATATTGACAACATTTTTTTAAAGTCGAGGCTGTGTGCAGGAATTTGCTGCAGTTTGTGTTCAGTAAAATTAATACATTTCCCAGTGTTGGGTGTCTATGACTTAAATATTTGTTGACAAGGTTTAACATGCATGAATATGATTTGATAAACGCTAATAACAAAACTGCTCTTAGAGACAGTTTAGAAAAGTGTATGGTGTTTAAATTTAGCCCTGAATAAATCAGCCTTTAGATAGATCACGTTTATTTAGGTCAATTAGCACATCACTGTAAGTGGTGCTTACTGTAAACTCTTCTCTGAGTTTTAAGACTTTCAGCAAACAAGATTGTCTTACACTACATCTTCTTTTAAATTATATTATCTATTATAAATTAATATTAGTTTAGTATCCACCAAATAATAATAGTGGGCTCTGATAATGCTATAACGTTAGTTATATTCACGAGTTAGTGAAAAAAGCGCGCTTTTATTAACCATAAAAAACATGTTCCTACATTTAATATCGTCCCGTTCATCATAAATGTCTCTTGTTTGGACTCCAGCAGCTCCTCACACGCAGAACCAGCCTGTCCTGTTCTCACACACACGTGCTGCTGCTGCGGGGTTAGAAGTAAAAACAGTGGAGATCTTCGCTGTAACACGGAGCCGTGATATCACGGAGAGGAAAAGGTCAGCGCATCTGGATTTACGCACACACACCAGTTTTATTGCGGGTCACTTCCGTTCACAGCTCAAACAAACACTCACACTGAGGCTGAAATGTGTTTTACAGGATGGGGGTGAAATAAAAAGCAATAAAATATTCAGGGAGCGGAAGAGACTCGAGGTGAATAAATAACTTTAACGCTCCTGTCGGAAATTTACGACCTTTCTTTAACCAGTTTGTCCATCAGAAGCGCTCAGATGTCAGTAAAGCTGCAGAAAAACCAGCTGACACGTCGCTCCTCTGCTGCTGCGAACTGGGATTAAAAATTAATTTCTCATGCGGATTAATTTGGATGAATTTTAAGGTAAGACGACCATTTTTGAGCACAAGGAGGAATGAAATGCGCGATATTTAGAGGAATATTTTGCAAACCTTGTGCGTAAAATGAAAAAAAAAAACAAAAAAAAAACAGAAAATAATCTTTTCAGCTACTTAAGATTATATTCTTACTTTATTTTTGTCCTTTTAACCTCGCTTTAAATGTTTAAACTCCCCATTGAGGCCTTAACTCTCTTTGAAAAATCCAGCCGGCCATATTGAAGGGTTAAATGCGTCATTATGCGCAGCAGCCGGACTTGTCACGGATCTGAAATATGACCGAGGTGAAAAAGCTTCAGGAGCGGAGACGCGGAAGAGAAATGCGGTTTTGCTCCTTTGTGCAGTTTGAAAAATTCATCTCCCTTCTCTCCTCTGGTCATTGTCATGCAAACTAACGAAGGAGGTGAAATAATGCAGCTCTGCGCAGGCCTGTCCCTCCGTGTGCGCGCAGGATTAATCTAAAGGTGTTTCAGTGGACAGCTTTGTGCGTAAAAGGGGAGCTCGGCAGAGACATGGGCTAAATGGATTTTAAGGATCAGTCTGCAGCCTGGGAAGCCAACGAATGGGGAAAATATTTTAAAACATAGAGAAATATCCGTCTAGCCTTATTTGGCACCACCCAAGGTCATTATTCCTGGGATCTGCACATACAGACAAAAAAATCCACACAAAGCACATGATTAAAATTCCTCCACAAACTGGAAGACAGCGATAACAACATAAATTAAAACAACATGATGGTAGCGGCATAACAAAAGATTGAATAGCAGCAAAGAAACCAGAAAGGGGATCATAGAGGTAACCTCTACTGTGTTCAGATAATATTTTGACAAAACCTGTTCGTGCGCCAAAATTCTGAACACACAGATTTGATAACATCATGCAAACCGACAAGAACTCTGCTGTAACTTCATCTGCTCTCCTGTTCAAATATCCAAACTTTTTATTTCCTTTTAAAGCAAAATCCAGACAAGGGAAACACTAATGTGCTGCTTTTTTCTAATAATTAAAACCATTATCCAACCAATTAACCAACATGCATCAAATTAGAGAATCACACGTAGTGCAGCTTCAATCACAGCCTCCGTGTTTTAATTATCGATGCAAATATTGGCACATAAATATCCCAACAGCCCGTGAAAATTCATTATTTTCATATTTGAGAACGCAGTCGGTGGTTTGCAGAATTAAAATAATATTTGTGTTGATTCAAAAACGAACAAATAGAGCCTTCACTCAGGTCGCTTCACTCCACAGACGGTTCGTAATGAACAAAGAAGCATCAGCAGAGCTAAATAAACAGCTTTTATATACAAGAGATCATTTTTCTAACATGCTCGATGTGCAACCAAGAGCAGAAAACCACAAATATGGAGACACATCAATAACAAAGAGCAGATGAGCTACAAGAGGCAGAAATCCCTTCAGTATATTTTATTACTCAATGCGAGGCATTCAAACCATGACTGTGACCATGTTCCAGGGATTTCCCAACAAAAACACCAATATAAATATTTATCAGCAGCTCTTAGATTATTCTCTGCAGAAAGAAATTCCCAAACGGACGGACTTTGGAGCTTTTTTTGGGAGAAAGTTGTCCAGCGTGACATTTAACCTTTTACTGACCACGACCTCGCCTTCACCTCCGGCAGCTGACAGCGTGTGTGAATGAGAGCCGGAGAGCGCAGAAGCCTCCACATCCCAGAATATAAAGAGAGTTTCAGACACATTCTTAGGACTGGGAAACATTTTAAGATTTAAAAATACATCAATGTATTTTCTCATGATATTAAAACATTAGTAAATCTTAATGTCTACAGTAAATGTTAGGGCAAAAAACAAAGGGATAATAAAGTTAAGATCAAAAATCAGGCCAGAGGAAGGTCTAAAAATACAAAATAAAAAAGTAAACATGCAAAACCAGACAAAAGGAAAAAAAGTAACAAATGTTCAAATCTGAAAAGAGTTTAATGAACTGAATGTATAAATGAGACTAAGAGAAATAAAACACAAAAGTGGAGGCCTATTTTATCCTAATATAAGAGACCAATGGATGAACTGATGTCACTGAATCAGATCAGTCAGTGAGACTGATGTAAGCTCCACACATCCACCCAAACACTGATTAGATTCTGCAGGGGTGGAAAATATTGACGTTTTAAGGTAAGTAATGCAACCTAATGAGATATTAGGACTAAATTGTTAATACTGAAAAATAAGATGTTGATTTAAAAATATGTGCCAGATCTTTAAGTTCAGTTAAAAGATGATTTACAGTAAGAACCACTGACAGTGACATGGCAACCAATCACACAATCAGCTTTTTGAAGGTTTCGACCAACTGTGGAAAAAAACATTTTACATATATTTCATTTAGAATTTAGAATTTGAACTGAGGAGGGCCTCCACAGATCCAAATTTCCCAAATATGCTTAGCAACAACTTGTATTTCAAACTTTTAGTCTAGCGGGGTATAAGTCCTCGTATTTGTCTTATTTAAGGAGTATTGTAATAATGCAAACACAAATATCCTAACTCATACCGTAAACAGAAGTCCTAAACGGCACTGGACGATATAACGCTCATAATTTACTGCAATCATAAAAGTAGCATCCATGCTCCCAGACAATATTAATGCACAAATATGTGTGGAAAAGTGGGTGGAGCTTGTTTTGCACCTCGTCAGTCCCCACTCACTTTTCCAAATGTTGCCAACAACTTTGTGCAATCAGACCAGAGGTTTCCAAAGTGTGGGTCAGGACCACTCGAGGGGTCGTCAGCCAACAAGGGAGGGTCATGAGACGCAGTAAATAAATAAAAATGAGGAACGTTTTGTAAGAATATAAGTATGAAGTGAATCCAGTTAACAGCAGCCATAGGTACAATGATAATGTAAAGAAACCCTTAAATGCAAGTAATTAAATTTACCAGTAATTTACTGGTTTAATCGCCTCCAGGGACGGTGGGGTCCAAAGTTTTGTTATTTAGAGGAAGTTTGAAGACCTCTGATCATGACTCTGCTCCCTCTTAAGTAAAAGATGTAATGATTTTGTACTTTTAATCCCATCGATCAGTGAAATAACGGAGATTTGGTCAGTTAGAAACTCTTTTAATTAAAAGAAGATTGTTTCGACCATCTCGATATACAGAAATATTCACCACAATTTATTTAGCCAGGAGTTTGGCTGCAATTACTGAGAAATAGATTTAAAAAAACTAAATACTAGTTGACTAAGACTTGTATTTTTGCTGCTTTTATTGCAAACAGGTTTCAGTATCCTTAGTTTTCCCAACAGCTATCACAGAGTTCAAAATTCTGCCTTTAGGGCAACCATTTCTTAATTCTTTACAGAAAAACTTCATTTTACAGGTCTTATATTGCCTTTCATCTTAAACAATATTATGGTTTGGTTTTGTTCTGTGTTTCCCAGCCCTACTGTGATCAATCTCTAGTAAAAAAAAAAATCGACCATCATAACAGCTTCTGTCTTCTCTAAGTGTCCAAAATGTCTGCCACAAGCGTCTCCATCAAACTTCAGTATGAACCAGCATTTAAATCAAGCACGTGCAGGGATATGAAGCTCACAGGGTTACACATGAATCCACACAGAGCCGATAATCGATCAGAAATAACAATCGATGAAGCCACTTTAATAAAACAGTCTCAAAATCAGGAGGAAGAGGAAGAGGAGGAAGCTCCTGCAACATGTGGTCTGCCCCCTTCCTCTCAGCATGGGCAAAGCACCTGCCGCACACACACGCACGCATGAAATGCAAATGAGGCAGCGTCCTCCTCACGGAGGTATTTTTGTGTACTCACTCCTCTGTAGCGCGTGAATCCTCTCCTTTCCCGCGCCGTCATATCCATTTCATCCATTTTCACTCTTATCACTTCTTCTTCTTCTACGTTTTATTTTTCGTCTTTAATCCTCCAACACGTCCGCAGATCTGCTGCTCCTCTCTCCCTCTACTTCCTTCCGACGCCACAGGTTTTTTGACCTCTTCGGGAATCTTCGTGATATCTTAAACAGAAAAAAGAGAAAAGGCGCTGTCATTTCCGCGGACTCCCCCGCTCACACGCACACGCGCAAAGACGCACACATTCCGGTTTTTAGGAGTGCGTAAACATGGCTGTACCTCCGAGCCGATTCGTCTTTGAATGAGAGCAGTGAGGCTGATTTTAGGGCGAATAATCGTCGAGAATCCCGCGGAAGCTGAAGCTAAACGCTGAGACCGCCTGGCGCGTAAAAGCGGATCAAACCTGCGGAGGAAACCCCCCTTCATGCCGCGTGTTTCCCGGTGTTAGAGCGTGCCGTTTGGGGCAGAGGGAGCGCGAGCAGGGCTGCTGTGGAGACTGTTGGCTCTTTAAGGCATTAAGTGTTGTGTGTGTGTGCACGGACTCAAGTTTTCAAATTAATCTGCCAGTTTGGCACACTCTTTGTTTAACGGGCGAGGCGTGTCACCCCGCGTCCCGGTACACATTTTAATATTGGAGAGACGCGCTGACCTCCCGTTCACCCCGAGCACAGCCTCACCCCCACCCCTCCCTTTTCCACACCCTTTCTTTCTGCCATTTCCACCTCTCTCTCTCTCTCTCTCCGCTCCCATCTTTCTGTCATTCCGCTCCCTCTCTCTCTCCCTCCGTCATAGTAAATCGAGTTGGAGTCATTACTCGGAAGAAAAATGGTCAGTAGATGTGAGGAGGGAGGGGGTCTCTTTCTTTCTCTCAGATTTTTTCCTTTTCTTTCAGGATCATTTCTCCTTCTCCTTTTGTTGTATAAATATAAATGACAGCCGCGCGCACGCTGACACGAGAGCCCGCAGCAGAGAAACCGCAGCATCACTTCTCAGGCTCCGATTCATCACAGATTCCAGAAACAAATGTGTTGCGTTGCAGCTTAGATCGTCTAAACAAGCGTTTTGAGTCTACTTAACGGGCTTTGGAGCAGACACGGAGGTATCAGGTGGATTTATATCGATGTTATTCGACCCTCTGCAGCCTCAAGAAAGATTTTTATCGAGTTAACTGCAGCCATATGTCCACACTTCTCCCTGCTCATTTTACTGCAGCTACTGTCTCCCAGTGTCAGCGCTCACAGGGAGAGGGATCAGATGTTCAGCATCCTTTACGTCAAAAATAAGTTCTGAAAACCTAAATCTGGTCCCAGCATAAAGATAGATAAAGTGACATTCATGTGTGACGTTTTAAAAGGTCCGTGCACGTGTAAATGGTATAGATTATCAGGAGTCTCGGTCACGCGTAACGCATGCGCGCTGCAGTTAAAGTAGAATTGATTGGTTGAACTCAGGATGAACCTTCTGAGAGAGATGGAATCTGTAACGTAGTTATTCACCCATTACCTTTTTCTGCTGTGTGTGTTGGGGGCGGTCTGTGTTGTCGTCAATAAGCGGATTATATATTTACTGAATTATAATTCTGCTCCTCCGTGGAGACTCATTTCCGCCTCCTTTCTGTCTCCATGGAGCCATAAAACAAAACTCAAAGAACAAACGTCGAAACGAACGAGAATAGAGATTTTTAGATCATTTATTTGATCCTTTCTCGTCCCTGTTTCAGGAGGAAATATTTGCCTAAAAGTTTGACAGGCAGAGCCTCAGGATGTTGAATTAGTGCAGTCATAAATGTGCGTAATTAGTTTGATTTTAATAACTTCTAACTTAAATCCACTCTGTTAATGTCATATTTCTGCCATCGACTCTCCCATAATTTTTAATTTCTATGTGAAGCACTTTGTGCTACAACATTTTGGATGAAAAGTGCCATACAAATAAAGTTTGATTGATTGATTGATTGATAATCTTTCAGTTTGTGCTGAAAGAATTCGATTTTAATGATTTTGGGAAAAGTGACGTTGCTTTAGCTTCCCTTTCTGCAGTTATTTATTTTCTTATTTGTATTTTAATGTAGACTCAGTACCACCGGTGCTGTAACATTGGACCATGAACGCGTTGTGTTAGTAACATTATTCAACACCTGTCCATAGAAGGCTTAACTGAGTTCAATACAGAAATATTAGACAGTACAGGTGCAGATATGGAGCAATTATTAAATACAAAAAGAACATTGAAGAGGAGCATACACAAACAGGAGCTCAAGTTTCATCAGCCATGATGTTTTCATGTTAAAACTTAAAAGAATGATTTTGTAAATATTATATAATAATATATATAAAGGATAGGAAGAGCTGATAAAATGAGAGATTGCAATATGAAAATAAATTGGGAAATTATTCGTGTTAATACTATGTTTTATTAGTCTGAATTCTGAAGGATATGCCAGGCAGGAAAATGCAGCATATTTATTCTTAATATCAACAAGAAATCTTTTTTTGTATATTGTGATATAAATGTAAGCCTCTGTAAGTGTCACTGGCAAAAGTATGATGGCCCTGAAGTGCAAAACATTAAAGAAAAAAACAGCAACCACAAAACATGACAATAAAAGAAAACTCCACCAACAAATCAAAAAGCAGTCAAGAAAACACAACAAATGTAATTTATGGAAGAAAATAAAACAAATATGTGGAAAAGGAAAAAAAAAACATCAGTTCACAAAAACAGCATATCAAATAAACAAAGACAAATAAGACACAACAATAAGAAAACACAAATAAAAATAAACGAGTTAAAAATATAACAATGCAATTACATGGGGAAAAAATGCATCAACAAATAAAAAACAATGAGAAAGTATAGGAGGAAGTTAAACACACAACAATTCCACCACAAAGTAAGAAACTGTTATGATTTTGTTTGTTTTCATACAGCATTAAATGAATCATGATGCCACATTATTTTCTAGAAAATCTTGGGCAGTAATAAAAAAGTTGTTCAGTGTGGTCTGACCTGCGGGGGACCCGTCTTAATTATTGTTCAGATGGTTTAATGATTATTTTCTCAGTCGTTGGTTTGATTTTCGGTGTCATGGGAAAACCCCGGCGTACAGTCTCCTCAGACAGAGGAGCTATTCTTGCCTCTCAGGACAGAAGCAGGAGGAATGTAGAGCAGGAGGAAAAAGGTTTGAGGCTCATTCTTCTCAGCTAAAAGTTAAAAACGGGGGAGGGAGGGGTAAATGTGCACATTAATCTTGCAGTGGAAAAATCAGATAAGCAGAGTAATATTTTTGGAGGGTGAGCAAGATAAGAGTTTGTTTTTGACAGCGTGGTGGAGATAAGGCTGAGGAGAGGAAGAGCTGAGGTCTCTGCAGAAAAACGCTTTGGAGGATTATAAATAGTTGTTTGCTGTGAGTGTAAAAACCACCGCTTTACAAACCAAAAGCCTCCGCGCCCAAACATGGCACATGTTTAGAGACCTGCAGCACCAGAAGATCCCCTTTAGAAATACTCCAGAGGAATATCAACAGCCTCAGAGTTTAATAATGGACTGTATCTGCAGTTAAAGGCATTCATTGTTTAGAAATCAGGTTTAAGCATATTGAGAGGATGTTGTGAGAATCTGCAGAACTACCAGATTTGGGCATGTGACTTTATAGTCTGCTATAACAGATTTAGAAGCTGTAGCAAAGTGTTTTACAAATAAAAAAACAAATTCATAAAGAAATGGAATTTACCGTAAACTAGAGCCAAACAATATCAGGTAAAAGTGGTATATTGGCTTTATCCTCATGCAATATTTACTGTGATTTGATGTCTTTTTATGGAAAAATTGTCCAAATGGATGTCTGTTTGTTTGGATATTTGCTCAAGATGTTCTAAGTATTTTTTTCAATTCTGATTTACTAAAAAAAGACCAAAGAAAGAAAAGTTTAGAGTGTCCTTTCGGCTCGGTCACTCTGTGACACGGCTGTATTAATGATTATGGTTGCCTGTCGTAGCCTCAATCTTCACGTGCAGGTAACACGATGTCTCTGCATGAGTCTCTGAGTAAACCTCCTGTGAGTGACGTCTGACAGACTTTTACTTTATTTAGTCAAAGAAATAAGAAAAGTTTGTGCTTTTCTTTCAAATAAATGGCAGCATGATGTGCTCTGGGTCACATTAATGACCTTTCACCTCCTGTGATGTGCATGGTGCAAACATCAAAACAGTATAATGTTTAGTCCTGCAGTCCTTCAAATTAAAGCCCATCCCAGTTCTGGTCCTGTGGTTTTTATTAGGCTGGTGTTGCTCCGCGTTTTACAAAATCAGGGCAGGTCTCAGAAGTCTCAGTAAATTAGAAATGTTTGCTGGACGAGATTAGAAAAAAAGCAGCAAAATAAAGAAAAACGTGACATTTTGATGCCAATATTGTCCCTAAAAAGCTTGGCTGAGGTTCACAATCTTCTCTTCCCACAAGCCCAAATTACCAATAACATGAACTTTGACCCCCACTGTATGCAGCTTTAAAGAGCTACCCTGTTATCGCTGTCCTGTGAAACTTATATTTAAGGATCTCTTCAGGATTTCCCTTCATAACAGCTCAGTTCACCCTAACGACTGATTTTATTTCAGATTAAACTCATTTCATGTGTGTATTCTTAAAATAAAGGGTGACACATAACAATGTCATTGGCTTTTGGGAAGCAGCTCAGGACCCCCCTGTTGGTGTCTCATGACCCCCTGGAAGGTCCAGACCCTCAGGTTGAGAATCATTGATTTATGGTATCAAAAATGCCAGATCTTTAATCGTGTTTTAATTGAAAGTTCCTGCATGTGGTCAAAATGGTACGTTTGTTTTAACATTAAGCATGAAGACCAAACTGTTCAGACATGTCTGTCCAGCTGGTGTTTGAAACTTTTGATTTCGACTTGAAGACCATGTTTTTAGGCTTCTGTGCCCTTCATTAGACAAGGACAGTGGATAGAGTCAGACATTAGGGAGAGAGGGTGGGGGAATGAAATGCATAAAGGAGCCACAGGCCTGACTTTATCGAGACACAGGGGTGTACCGCTGCTCTGAAACTTTTAGATTTTAGATTCTTTTCCATCTTCATATATTACAGCTGAATACAATCACAGGCCTGTCTTTGTGTTCTCACCAGCCCAAAGCAAAGGCAGCTTCATTTTATGGACAGAAATAAGTCAAATCATTTAACCCTTTAGCTCCCAGCTCATCTGTTTGGTATCCATACTCTGATGTGATAAACTGTATAAACCTGACTGACCCTCTCCTCCATGAGGCTGAGCTGTAATGCTCAGAAAATCCACTCGTTGTCACTGTTTCCAGACGCCAGCGTCCTCAGTCTCCCTTCAACCAGGAAGTCAGAAGATCAGTCTTCATGCGTAAGCTCGGGCCATTAAACCCTCAGCTGATGTTAGATATTCAAGATATTACAGTAGCAGACACCTTAGTCAACAGGATTAATTAATTTAATACAATAAAAATCAGCATTTAGGGTAAAAATATACATTTTTAAAATAAATAAGCAACACTGGAATTCTAGTTTGGATAAATAAAGATAACCGTTTTAATAACAGTGTGTCAAATATCCAAAAGTTTTTAAAAAATGTTTATTTTACTTGAATATTCAAATGTAGATTTAATGCTTTTACTGTAAACCTGTAGTTGGACTATTTATTAGACGCTCTATCTTCATGATAAATGTGTTAACCTTGTATAAACCTGATTAGGCCTTATCTTCAGCGTGGATGTGCTGTAATGCTGGAAAAATCTTCAGTTTCTCTATTTCCAGACACTCAGAGACTCACGATAGGGGTGTACATTGGAACCAATCTGGTGATATTTCATGATAAAGAGTGCTGATGTGGTATGTAACATAAAGCAAAATTTGTGATGTACTGATCGTGAAAGTTAGGGTTTATCACAGCACAGAAGGTTGAAGTAAAGATTCAGAGTTTGTTCAATGCATCATTTTAGAGCCTAAAAAGACTATTTTTATATTTCAGATATATTTCCCTAAAGCTGCAGTTTGGTGTGCTTGATGTCAGCATTAAGGACGGATAAGTGTCTGAACTGATATCGATTCACCTCGTGTTCATTTGCTGACAGCAGTTGTTGTGAAAAGGGCTGATATTGGCTAATACTGATATTGAACCGATATGACTGTGCACCCCTATGAGCAGGGCTATTCATCAGAATGTTTTTTTTACCAGGTGGTTTCGTTTTTAGGAGCCCAAAATATTATATGCATTAAAAAACAGTTTCTAATTAGTTCCATTTCTTTAGATCACGTTCATGTAGCCTGGATAAACTTTGTCTGTCCCTGTGACAGAAAAATAATAAAATAAATCAGAGTCAAATAACTGAAGGTCTGATGCCAACTAGTGGTTGAAGGTTGAACTACAGAACAAAATGTTTTGAATTTCTGTGATTAATTAGTAAAACAACGACTTTGCAGGATCTACACAGCATTGCTCTGCAGGAGACACTGATGTATCGACATGTTCTCACAACCCTTTAATAAGCTGAAATAAACTGATGTACTACAGCGTATCTTACCCAGTAACAGACTTTGAATTAGGTGGATCCAGCTGCACTGCAGGGTTTAACATGCAGCTTCTTCCACTTTACTTTGTGGGTCCAGCTTTTTCATTTTAATGTTCAGCTCTTCTGTCCAATCCTTTTTTTAAGTTCCTCTTTTTAAAACTGACTTGTTAAGGTCATCGTGTTCGTCAGACTTTCTTTTAAACTCAGTTTGTAGCTCGTGGTTCTGAACTGAAACCCCCCCCCCCCATATGAAATACAAATGTTCGCTGGTGTGAACAAAATGTGTAGCCAAACACCTGCACCCCCCTGGACATCCCCCCTCCCTCCGACTCACCCACCTCCATGTCACCGAATACCTCCCCCCCCTCTCCTCACCCCCTCCCCCCTTTCTTCTCCCTTCATCTCTCGTGCGCGCTCCGCGGCTCGACGGCAGGAGGAGCTTTGTCTCTGTTAGCAGGGAAGGGAAGAGGAGGTCAGGCCTTCACCTCTCCTTTGCCTTCTGCTATCATTTCTCTCATCTGTACTCCCCCCACCTCCCTTTTTGCCTTTGACATCCAGGGGCTGGTCTGGAGGGGAGGGAGTGAAAAGGCGAGGGCGGAACTCACGCACGACGGTAAACTTTTGACCCTTTAACTCGGTGAACCTTTGCTCCGAGGGCAGAGGTAGAAGCTTTAACCATCATGCAAAGGTAGGCAAATGCCCCGGGCCTCGAGCTCCGGGGCCTCAGGAGGAGGAGTTAGAAAAGTAGAGGTCCAAAACATTAATTACGGGGTCATTTAATGTTCTTAATTTTCCAAAAATGCTGGGATTTTTTGTAACATTAGACAGAGTGAAATCATTTTCGAGGCCTTAGATGCCAAACATTGTTTACTTTGCTTTTAAATGATGAAAATTGAAGGTTTACTGTACTTATTACAATTACACTTACCGTCAACATTTTAAAACATAGAGTGGTTGTAATTGAAAAGGAGGGAGAGAAATTCACCAGTTTTACTGTTTTCTTGGAGTAAGTATCTGATTTCCACTGATGACTTTGAAAGTTTTGTTATTCAGTAGATTTGATGCTTTTTTTGTTTTCAGTTTTACAAGTAAAAAAATAAATAAAAACAAAATCCCGCCCAGTTTATTGTTAGCAGGTTGCCAATGAACAAAGATATTTAAATAACCTGATTTGGAGAATAAGTATTGGAACTTTACATTTCCAGGTTCAACAGGTTGCCAACTTCTCTGTGCACTTTAAGCGCTGCCTCTTTTCTGTCTCTCGTCTTTGAGGGGGAAATCTGTTGCACAGTTTCTAATAGCACAGAGGTTGTAAACATGCTGAATTAAATATTTTATCTTAAAGAGAAATAGTTTTTTTTTTTATTCAGTTGCAAAAATCATATATCTGTTTGCTGGATTTTAATACATGGATATTTGTACTGTAAATAAATAAGGGACAGTTATCATGACCGCAGAATTTAAACTTTAACTCGATTCTCTCAGAAACTGAACAATAGTGACCATAGACCACCAACGCTGGGCCGTTCATTGTTTTTGATTTTCAATAATTTGTAGCCAAAGTCTGATGCAGGAAACTGACTGTAGCCCCTTGTTCAAAATCAGGGATGGGCAAATTTGTTTTCCAAGAAGCCATATTAGAATTGTCATCGCCTGGCTGAGGGCTAAAAGATATTCTCAACCGAAATGTTATAGTTAAAATAATTTAACTAAAGGAAAATGTTTGGCTGCCAATAGAAGTTATTTATCTACATGTATGTGTATTTCAGCAAATAACTGATAGACTGTTATTATCGCCTGATTATATCTCATTAGGCCTTGTTTTTTTTTCCTTTACTTTTTATCTAATTATATTATTGTTATAATGAATTATCACAGTTTCATTATGTTGTTCTTTAGGCATATATTTACTAATCAACATGTAATGAGACATTTTGTCCACTCCCCTCATAATCTACTGCAGTAAAATTAACTTTTGAACCATTCAGACTTTTTCACATCTACAGTAACCCAAGAACAGTTAAACCAGCTCCATCAAAAGAGAGAAAACTTCTCTTTTAATATGATTAATAACTTAAATCTCTTTTTGATTAAGAGAGGATGTTCTGGGTATTGACTTTAATAAGCTAAATCATATCTTGTTTTATTTATTTTTTCATTTATTCATTCATTATTATTTTCATGGCTGATTGGGTGGGCCCCCTTTCATTGGCCCCCTAAAGATCTGGCCCTGATTTAAACTGAAACGCACTTACATCTAAAGAGCCACACACAACATTCAAGACAATTTGTGCCATTTCTTATGCAAGTTACAGCTCATTTACTGATCATTGAGGCTTTTCTTACTCACAAATTTATTTTTATTTTTTAATAAAAACATAAAAAGGAGATTCAAAGGAACTATAGCAGCTCTGTTTTCTTGTAAATAGAGCTGTTTTAATCTCTTCATGGAATATTTTGTCACATTCTCTTCATGTACACACTGACATGATTCTGCAGTTGAACCACTCGCTCTTTATTTCTATTAGATTGTGGCTGAATACCACCAAGATTTTGTTCTTTTTGTTAAGATTAACTAATAAATAATGAAGATTTTATTATTTTGAATCAGACTGTGTGAGAGTTAATAGATCAGTTAAACAAATCCAACAGAAATGTTGCCATTGTTGTGTAAAATTTACAAATTATTATTTTTTATTTTTATTTTTTTTACTATTTTTGATAGTTGAAGGCAACAAAAGCACAATACCTGTGCTGAACTTCTGTTTTTGTGGCTGTGGTATCAATCAGGTGTTCATATGATCTGGTTCCTGCTCATATCAAAGTTTTTATTTCTGATTTTGTGACAATCTTCTGCTTGTTCTTTCCTGTAAAGAATAGCCAGATATCTTTCCTGTACTTTAGTTTATTTAAATATATCTGGGTGCGACTTTTGGTCCACATCGCCCAGCCCTAGTCTGGAGCGACGGGAGTAGAGGAGGGCGGAACTCACGCACGCCGTTAAACTTTTGACCCTTTAACTCGGTGAACCTTTGCGCCGTGAGCTCGGACGTCCACAGTCTGTCCTGTGATGATAACATGGAGTCTCTCTGCAGCGGGCAGGAGGGAAGAGGAGAGCGATGATCCTGAGAGGAGCGGAGGAGCCTCGTCCTCTCCTCCTCAGAGCCTCAGTTTTTATCTCTCACACCGAGCCGAGCGCCCTCCTCATCAGTCACGGAGCAGCCCGGTGACAGTTCTGACAGCTGTGTATTTAAACACGGAGAGGTTGTTACAGGTTATCGACGGTTGGGATACAAACGGACGGGGGCGCGTGCAGACACGATCGGCGTGGGGCTCGCGGGGCTCTCGAGCTGGTTCTTATTGGTCTGAAGCGGGCTCTGGTGGCGGCGCGGGAGAGCTGCATTCTCTGGAAATATAAATCACTGGAGCTCGGTGGAAGCAGGAAACGGCCATTTAATCAGGAAATAGCGGAGAGGAAACTCGAGAAAACGAGTTCTTTTTGCAAAGACTACCGTAAAGTCCAGACAACATGTAAATATTAACGACTAAAAGAGCTCAAATCAAAGGCAGCAGGTTTATAACCTACAGACTGCCCTGAGTTCCTCTGGAAACCATCGATAACCCACAAAAATATCTTCATTTTTAAGGCGCCAAAAGAAATTAGAACTGCAGCGTGTGCGTAAAGACACAAAAACAAATAAATTAGCTTTAAGAACACCACACAAAAAGAAGCAGCAAAGCACCCGAACAGCATCAATGAGGCTTCAACAGCATAAGCAGCCTGAAACATTCAGTGCAAAAATCACAAGAACCCAATATTGCTTTTATTTTAAAGCAAAACGACCCAAAGGTTTTTAATCACCGTGCGTAAAAATGTGACGAGACCTTTTTAGTGTAGGCCAGGAGAGTTAAGTGCGTCGGAGTGCATAGTGGCAGGTGGTGTTTTTTTTATTTCCAAGTTTAAGTGTTATAAAATATGCTATTTATTATGTCACACTTAATTCATTCTAAAATTAATTAGAAAGTATGAGTAGGACCAAACAGCGACATCAAACGAGTTTTTCAGCTCACAGCACATTTAACAAACACGTGACTCTATGATCTGCTGCTTTTAAAAAATCTAAATACAGCAACAATATATATACTTTAATTTAATCAATGAAAAGGTTACTGGCGCTGTGTCGAAAATCCTGATGGCTAAGCGGAAACTTCCCCAACAAACTACTTCTTTTTCTGTAGAAATAACCTTGGTGGAATTTTGAGTTTTAAGTCAATCCATTCATTAATCCCCAGGTGATAAAAAACATTTTCTTTTTGACATATTTTCCTCTTTTGCCAACTTTGCAATTTAAATTAATTTTAGCATTTAAAAAATGATTGTTGATCAACTTCTGCATCGTTGTAATTATTTTATGACTTGGGTCACACGTGTGTACGTCAGCACTCGACATTTGGGCTTGTATCACCTTTCGGTGTCACGTTATCTGTCCAAAGAAATTCCTCATGGGCCTATGAAGCCTTGTTCCAAGACATTACGCACGACACAAAAGGGCCAGTGCAGCAGCCAAAACGCGCAGAGCGACACGTGTGCGTGAAGACGTCATCTCTGAACGCTTTGCCAATAATTTCGTTGTCTTTATAGGCCTAACGAGGGAAAATACTTTAGTTGTATTCAGCCAGGTTGTTCTTTGGAAACATCCTGGCCTGTTATTCTTAATGAGATCACTTTCACGCACGCCCGCTCCAGTCTATCTTATTTTGGAAACATTGAAACGCCTCTGATGTCGTTTTAACTGCGGTGCTTATTTTATCCTCACGCTTTTGTCCCACCTGTTGGACTTGTGCTTATATGTCTCAGGCTTTGTTTTTACTGGCATGGACCCATGACTCTAAAATTATGCATAAGTGAGATAAATTCAGTATCACATTTAGTTAAAATGCTTGAAACAAGAAATAAATGGATGATTTTTCCATTAAATATGACGGAATCGTGAAAAAGTCTAAATGTTGCGCCAGCACCAACGAAAACCCACACGGGCCTACCAAAGCTGACATCAGAGGCGTTTTCGTGACAAACGCCAAAGACGCATGATTAAAGAATTACCGCATAATGTGACTTAAATTCCCCTTAAACGAAAATCAAACTTGAGTGTCCGTTAAAGAATTGTCCCTCAGAGTGATCATGGAACAAAAGCTGGAAAATAAACACATCAAACCCACCCCTGACCCGAGTATCTTTAAATATTTGCAGGTCATCAGCTCGTTATAACTCATCGACAAAACAAACAGCAGCTATTCTAGTCTAATCCAGGCTTCACTGCCAGCTCTCACAGTCCCACAAAGACGTTTTATGGCCCTCAAATACTTTTAAATCAGTCTTAAAACAGGACAAAGGAGCGAGTTTATCTTTTTATCAAATGGTTTAGACGCTTTTTTTTAATTCGACGACTTTTACGCACGAGTTTTCAGCTTTGAAGTTCAGTGCTCTACGCAGATATTTCTTTGTAATAATGACACTTGATTTTTCTAAATGATTTGTGTGCTTAATACAAATTCCTCCGTTTGGTAATTTGTCTGAACCGCCTTGTTCTCGCGGTGTTCGTGCGTCTTCGTGTTTGCGTAGCAGTCTGATTTAAATAGTGGAAGTTTTCTTGTTTGTCTGAGGTAAACTTTCCTCTCTGTTGACCTGGAAACGGGGAACGCGGACCGAAAAAGCATCCAGTTGTAAAATCCTTTCTCCTCGTGTTGTTGGAGTAAACAAACAAACACAGACGGTGGCAGAAACCCGTCTGTCGTCTCCTGCGCCTGCGCCTTCGGCAGCCTCCTCTTGTGCATGGCTCGAGCCTGTCTGCTGACCTCGCGGTGACTCCTGCTCGTGCATTATTCATGAAGCATGGCCGCGCGGTTCACCCCGATCAGTATGCAGGAGACATTAAAGCTTCGCAAATGTCGATTTAAACGAAAAGCAATCACAGGAGGAAGAGACGGGAGAGTGTGTGTGTGTGTGTGTGTGTGTGTGAGGGATGCAGCAGACACGGAGGAGGTTATTTGCTTTTCTATATAGACCATACTTTCTCTTTATAGCTTTAATCCACTAAATGGGTCTCTGTGGGGATTTAAATTTGCAGCAAACAGCCCAAATCAAACCGAATCTGCTCCAAATGATCCGATTTGTGCTGCGACATGTTCCACGCAGGCGTGGGCGGTTTTACTACCAGAAAAATGAAGGCAACTGCCCGGGGCCTCGTGCTCCAGGGGCCTCGTGCTCCAGGGGCCTCGTGCTCCAGGGGCCTTGCGATAAAATCGTCAAGAACTGATAGAAATAGGAGGCCTGGACATCTTATCTTTGGTGATTTTTTTTATTTTTAATGGTCAGAAACTCAAGGCTATGGTTTGGAAAAATAAGAGAGCCTCGGGTCCAAACCCCCCTCCACAAATGTTGCCAACATATTTGGGCAACAGGCAGAGCTCGCTCTCTCTCTCTCTCTCTCTCCAGAAATATTCAAGGCAAACTCCCGCACACATCAGTTTAAGTGCACAGATAGTTTGGCAACAAGAGCGACAAACTCAGTTTGAAATGTTACATGAACCAAATATTTATTATTTATGAAATCAATCACATTAATATCTGTTTGACAGCAACAGAATCAGAGTCACAAACTCTCTGTGGTAGTTTCTTGTTTTTAATAGTGAAAAAGTGAACTGTTGGTAATATTTTGATAGACGTGGATGAACTAGCTGAAATATTCTCGCTTTGCCAGAGCCCAGATTTTTCAAATATTACTCATGTATTTGTGTGATTTAAATCAAGCACGTTCATTTGGTAAAATACATTTTCATATGGAAAATCTCAAAAATAGCAAACAGCCCCAAACATAATAAAATTCTACCAATACGTTGAGGACTTTTGAAAAAGTGCGTGAAGCCCTCACTTCTTAACGGCCTTCCTTTTCTGCAAATGTTTAAGTTTTTGTGTGATTTTAACTGTTGTAGAATATTAATGTAGCATAATGTAATTTAAGTACCTAAAAGTACTATAAGGTGCATTTAACCCCCAATACTGTTTAAACTCCTCAGATAAGTTTGAAAAGTTTCAAGTCATGAGTTTCTTTTGCTTTTTGCTACTTTTCCAAATGTCCTCAACCCTTATGTTGACTGTGCTCGCTCTCTATTTTGGTTAAAAACAATTGCAGGTAAACTTCTGCTCACCGCCTTAATTTCAACAGTGAGTTTGGCAACATAAACAAAAAATAATATAAGAAATATTTCATTTTGATTAGGAACGATTATCATCCATTATCAAGGATCAATGTTGGTGATAAAAATCAAGACACTGGAAACCTGTTTGATACCCAAGTGACAAAAATATTCAATATCGGGCATTCTCTTGTGCAAAATCTCAGGCAGTTATGTGCAACAATTTGAAAAGTGGGTGCAGCATGGGCAGAACCCCACACACACACACACATTTTTTTCCAAAGGTTGCCAGTGATTTTTTTTTATTCAGTAAAATATTATACCATTAGCAAAAAGATAACCAATGAATCCATTCAAAAAGAGACAGCTAGCTGTTGACGTATCTAATCAACCAAATGTTGATAAAAGTGTGCAGGACAGAAACCTGCTACTCTTTGCCAGCTTCCTTCTTCTTTTACAAATGTTTCCAGTGAAATTTTGCACTTCGAGTAAAAGTAGATTGATTTAGTAAAAAATAATTTCATCAATAAAGATCTGAAATAAAATGCAAGTAGGCTACTGATAGTCTAAAATCAGAAATAATTTATTATTATTTGTACATGTGGGTGAAAATGGTGAAGAACTCTGTGCTGAAGACCTTTCTTTGCAATATAAGCAGTTTTCCTTTCTTCCTCTCCGTTTGATGCCTTAAAATGCCTTTACTGCTTATTTTAGCTGGATTAAGACTCCCTGAAAGGGTCTGGTGTCTCCCTCGTCCTGGGACCTCCGAATAACCAGATCCACCCCTGCTCGCTGTTGCTTTCTGCACAAACACATGCGCCCAGGATCTTCACATGCCCGGGTCACTCACCTTTCTCTCTCTCTGCGCTCTCATGCCCCGCCAATAAACCCACCAAACACAACAGAACACACCCCACACACACACACACCCCACACACACACACACACACACACACACACACACACACACACAAAGAGCACGGCGGTGACACACACACACCTTTACAGCAGGGCAGTGGGGGAAGAAAAGGAACCGACACCTTATTTACCCACCCCACTCATCATCAGGACACACACACACTCACACACACTCACTGTAAAGCCCTCCTGACAGCCCAGACAGGTTCAGAGGAAAACCAATGACACACGGTAGGGCTGGGCGACATGAACCAAAAACAGCATATCAATATTTTTAACTTAATGGCAAAACATCAGGTATATCTCTATCTTTTTCTGTAAAGAAATACAAAATGGTTGTCACAATACCAGAATGATAAACTTTGATATAATTATAAAGAATATTTCTGATACCTGTTTGAACCACAACAACAAACCAGAAGTCCTGGACACCCAGTGTTTGGTCATTTTACTTTTTTCACCATCGAAAGTTTCAGTTGATTCCATCAACACTGACAATATTAAATTTATTCTGAGGCTGTCAAAGTGCTCAATGCTGTTTTATTAATATGTGATTCCAAATGATCCATACTTTTGAAAGATTATCTGGGGCACCTTTTCATGTCTCTATCGATAAAGGACAGACGATGGTTAGAATGGGGAATAGGGTGACAGACATGGAGCAGACTTTATGAGAAAGAGGCTGGAAACTAACTTCATACACATGAAGCCTGTGGACACAACCTGTCAGTTCATAGGTGCCCCAAAATCTCCATCATTTTACCAGTGGAATCAAAAAATACAAACCATTCAAGATCATTTTTCAACCAAAAGAGAGAGCACTGTCAAAATCATACAGAAATGTTGGCAACAAATAGAAAAGTGCATAAAACTGTCAGGGTTCCCATCCATGAATTTTGACAAAATGTGCCAACAGCAACTTGTGCTAAAGTGTGTCTGTAACTTTTTATTGTAATTTGTAACAAAATAATTCCCTTTTGCTTTTGTTTCATTGGTATTGAACAAGTAACCACGTGTGTGATTATTTAACTCAAATAAAAGTGCTCCTCATTAACAGAGTCACATAAACCCATCCATTGTTGTGTCTTTAGGGATGTGACCAACGACCCGTCCAAAGTTTGAGGATTTTTGAAGTACAGAAACTAAGGATGCTCACCTGCATCAGTATCAGCTGTTCAAACTTTGGACAGCAGCTAATGAATACGGCAGGAGCAGAGGTCAGGCTCAGAGGTTTAACAGCTAACGGCTGATTTAGAGTAGATTTTTTTTATTTGGCAGAAGAAGCTACATTTTGACAAATTCTGTTATCTGTTCTCATGATCAGAAATGGGAGGAAATGTTGGCTTGTCAGTGTATCACGAACAGAAATGATCTTCAGTCATGTTTTCTAACCATTAGGGAGAAAGAGAGAGAGAGTGCAACAATGCTTAAAGTATCTGCAATGTTTGGAAAGTAGGTGAGTACCTCCTACTTTTCCAAATGCTTTGGTGCACTTTCAGTCATGTGTGAGATTGTTTCCTGCAAATTCCGACAAATAGAAAACAAAAACAGAAACTATTAGGTTTCCAGGACTTCTATGTTGTTTCTATGGTACCAAAAATGTGTTGCTGTATTTGTACTTCCACTAAAAATAAGGTAACCTCAGATAACACATCGGTCAATCATTTCTTCAGGAAGTCTAAACTGAATCGTCCCATGATAATTTCCACAATTAAAAGACATTACAAGGCTCTTTGACATTCAGAGTCTTTACTTTCCTGGTCTCATTTTCTGCCAAAACAGGAAGTACAGCACACATTGCAAAAAACATTTGGAAAAGTGTGTTAAACTGGCAAAATGTAAAGTTTACGCTTCAAGCTTTTCCAAATGTTACCAAACTTTTTATGCAGTTTCAACAGTTTACAAGGATCTGTCTGCCCTATTTGACCATTGATACAATACACTCAGTGTTGGGTATAAAGGACTTCTGTTTTTGTTGCCAAGCTATCCAAAAAAGACACAATATTGCTTTGATTCTGTTCATATGCAACCAAATAATAAGTCCTAAGGGGTGCGTCCAACTATTTCCTTGATATGAGGATATTTAGAGGATTTCTGAAACAGAGAATCTCATGTTCTGCCTCAAATTTTTTGACTAAAAGAGAGAGAGAGAGAGATGTGGGGAAACTGGCAAAAGCACGTTTCTACACACTTTTCAAATTTTCCAATCTGTCTGTACAACTTGAATAGTATGAGAATTTGATTGTAACTACAATTCAGAACAGTAAGTTACAGTTTCCATCCATCCATCCATCCATGCTGTTTATCCACTCCAGGCTTGGAGTGGGTGGCTGGATCCTTTCCCAGCAGACACTGGGCAAAAGGCAGATGCATTGACAGCGTTGGCTTTTCCATGTGTGGCCAACAAAGGTCTGCAATTTAAACCAAAACATGTCCCAGTGTTTGGTGTTAAAGACTTTTATTTTTGCTGCTGTGATTTAAAAAAAATGTTTATTAGAATGAAATAGATACAATTGTAGTTCCCCTATTTCAAATATCCCTGTGGTAATAAGGGCATCACTGTTAGTGATTTTTACTGTCAACAGTCTTTTTACTGAACATTTGGCCTAAAAGTGCTTTTTACCAAGTAAACATCAGTAAAACGATTCTCTCTCTCCCTTCAGCCGCGTTGAAAGTGCGCTGATCTATCTCTCAAACTCAGTATATTGCCCACCCCTACAGAAAGGTTCAAAGGTGCAGCACACACAACATACAAAGAACACAGACTGAGCCTAAAGCTGCGGCTCTGCAGGCTGGAGCTGCCCTGTGTACATACAGGGAAACAGATGACACACTCACACACAGCACAGACAAAAGAGAGAGCACACAGAGCTGCTGCGCCTACATGTCAGCCTCTTCTTTATCCCACAAGAAAGGGAACCATGTTTGTGTCACGCGTGTCATGTCCCGTCCCAGTGTGGAGCCCCTGCGTGCGTGTGGTGCAGTGTGTGTGCACATGAACGGGGGTCTGCCTGCTGGTGCGGGCTGGGGTGTTCCTGTATCATCATTAAAAGGAGGAAGTAGATGAAAAATGAAA
This sequence comes from Cetoscarus ocellatus, assembly GCA_037902135.1. NCBI lineage: Eukaryota > Metazoa > Chordata > Actinopteri > Labriformes > Labridae > Cetoscarus > Cetoscarus ocellatus. The sequence continues at coordinate 117,651 of JBAMNC010001605.1, read as the reverse complement.
AGGGGAGTTTTCTCGCCTTCCTGTTTACTGAAATGAAACTTCCTCAAGGACCAACTGCCGCACACACACATTGCACACGGAGAAAACACACACATGACAAAACACACATGAACAAAACGCACACGATTACCTCACAGAAAGTCGTTTTTATCATGCGTGTAAAAGGCTGCGTGAAACCCCAACGCGTAAAAGTACATCGAGCTCCAAATAAGGCCAATCACTGTCACAGTTGTAATACTCATTTGATTTGTAAACTTAAGATCTTTTTTGTCTCTTGGAGAAAACAAAATATGGATTTTATGTGTTTGAGAATAACTGGGAAAGAAATCAACACCACAAAGATTATCCGCGAGTCTCTTAAAAGTGGGCTGTTTGGTGCGTTTGGCACCGTTAATGTCTCGACTTTTAGTGGAAATGATGGTGCGTATTTAGACTGAAGGGACATTTGTTTATTTCTAAAAATGCAGTCCACTCATCCAACCACACATAAGGTGAATCATCGTGGTTGAATTTATTTAATTATTTTACATATTCATTTTAATTTGATAAACTAATTTACATTTTTGCTAATAAAAACAGAACTCGCATACTTCAGAGTGATTTTATTCCACATTTGGGGTCATTTATGACTTTTACTGGTTTTATTGCAAAAAAAAAAATTGTTCATGTCATAAACATATTTAATATCCAAATGATATGAAAAAAAAAATGCTTTAATTGATAAAAAATCTTTTAAGTTGTTAAATTTCAGGGTTTTGAGCTCGAGTTTCAAAGACCCGTTTTTTCGTTTTCTTCAGATAGAAATTCTTCTTCTAACATTATAAGGGGAAACTTTTTCAGTGTCCCAGCCCTCCTCGTGTCTCCTGTATTTTTAGCCTTCCTCTGGTGTCTGAATAATTTATGGTATCCCACTCGTGAGTCTAAATAACATTCTTGTGAAGCTGCTGGTGAAAAATTTCGGTGATGGCGGAGGGCAGCGGCTGGAATCCGCAGACTGAAAACGCATCGAGGCTGCAGGCAGAGAGAGACAGAGAGAGGCTGCTCCATGTGTAAAGAGAACATAATAAATGAGAGTTTGAGAGCATGCAGGGACTTCCGAAAGCACAATCCTCCTCTCTTATTAGCGCTGAGCAGGGGACGGAGAGGATTAAGCGTGTGGTCGTGGTTAGCAAGAATGCAGCGAGACGGAAAGTACTGCATTAGGTCAAGTTAAACAATGTAAACTGAGCTGTAAAAGAGAGCAAAACATAACCAAACAGAGAGGACAAAAGAAAAATAAATCCACTTCAGAATTTTTGTGGCCTACATGGATACATTTTTGGTAGAGGTTCAGAGTATAAAATTGAACAAAACATAATAAAACCAAGTCCAAATACTTTCACGCATGGATGGAAGGAGAGGATCCTTAAAGTGGCGCATGTCTGAGGATGGTTTAATTTAAGGACAACTTTGAGAATCAGATCACAGTCTGTCCTTTTATTTAGTGTTTTAATTACTTGTATATTTGATAAATTAACATTAATTTAATCTTAATTTAATCATTGTCAAACCTGGAGAGCAGCCAGGGCTCCATTAACTTGCTGTTTGTCGGCCACTTCTGTGCGTTATGTTTGGGTTGATTTTAACAGAAAAGGAAAAATTCTTTAATTTACGCGACATTTGAAGCATCAACGCGGAGTCAGGATCTCTGCATGGACTACCGAAGCAGCAGAGTCTGAAGGGTTACTCATTGTATTATTTATATATTTACATTTTAATCGGAGTTCTGATTATCCCCGTGACGTGAGACATTAAACGATCTCCGTGATGGGTCTGAGCGGAGGAGACGGTGGCCATGTCTGGTAGCTCTTAGCTGTTTGACAGCTCGTCAGACGTCAGAGGAAAAGCAGAGTGAGGATGATAAAGATTAACAGACAGAGCAAACAGAGACATCGAACTCCTCAGTCTTGATCAAATAATTTCTTACATCGGCAAAAGTTTTTCTTTAATTTTTTATCAACCTTTTTGGAGTCATTTTTCAACATTTGTCAACAAATAAAATACGTGAAACATCCTCCGTCCTGTTTGGGATATATAATTTTTTTTGCCTTAATTCTCCATGACAGAGTTTAACTTAAAACAAGACAGTTTTCCTCTCAACTCAACGTATTTGCCAACATCCTGTAAATTTGGGCATTTATATGACGGTTAAAGTTGTCAATATTACCACTTTCATGGTAAAAGCCTCAATTTAAATAAATTATTTATGTAGCTTACACACCAGGCTTTATCTTTGAGGTAAATTTTACTAAATACATGTCTCTTTTTGTGCTGTTTGTTCTTAGATGCTTGTTCGTCTGGACTGAAGCTGTGCAATGAACCTTATTTTATAGTCGTATAGCCTTTAGTTTCCTTTGTAAAAACTTAATTCTGAATTATTTAAAAGTATTTGTCGTACTTTTTTTTTTTTTATCATTGAATCGCTCTTTGTTTACATTAATCAGCTTGCAGTTACATTTTTAGTCCAGAAAGTTCTTCTTGCACTGTTTTCATCTCCTTGGTTTGACTTTTTTCAAACCCACAGACATCTCTCCTGAAGCTATGCGTCAGCTCCCCATCAATCATAAAACTATCTTTCTGGATCAGACTTTATCTTATCTCTAGTCTGTAAGTTTTAACAAGGTCATTTGCCATGTTTGGAGTTCTGTCAGTGAAGCTAAATGTGTCATATTTCAGTGCCGTTTAGTGTGACTGCTGCCCCATTAAGGGCCATTTGATGACTTTAGTGCAGAGACTTTTTTAGTTTAATGTTTTTTTGCAGCATTTATAACTCAATAATATTTAATGTTGTCCATCCAAGAACCAAAGTGCATTAAAAAGTTTCATCCTTGTAGTTTGAAGTTTGTGTTTGGCCTTAAATTGGATTCAGAGGCTTGTGAACTGATGTTTTACCCTAATGGGAAAAATGTGATGAGAAGCTCGGCAGAGTAAGCTCCTTTTGATGGTGTTTTGCTGCCTAGTTTTTTTTATTATTATTAATAACAGAACAGTACTTTCTTGTGAACACTTTGTTTTCTAAATGTTTTCACGCGTCTTTAAAAGTGGAAAAATAGTTGTTCTTGTTTTTTTGACATTTGGATGACACTTCAGCTGTGGGAACATATACAGACAGGAGAACATTTACAAAAGTATTTTCAGATCATAAAAACATAATATTTAGACTTAAGATGCTGCTCCAGGCTGCACGTTCGAATGGCATTTGTTGGAAAGACTTGATTGATAATTTATTTGCAGTTTATTTGGTGGAACTCTGGGGTTTAAAATATTTCCTCCAATTAATCGCTACTTTAATAAGGCCGAGTGTGTGTATCAGTGTGTGTAGCTTGGTATAAAAAGGCCACGTCGTTGGAGTAAAATAACGAACAAGGACTCTGATAATGAACCTTGGGAATGTTTGTAACCATGTCGCTTTTCACACACACCCATCCTGCCTGGAAAATAGAAGGGCGGGGGACGACAAAGATTTGCTTGTACCCAAGGACGCACACTTCATAGTGTGTGTGTATGTGTGTGTTAGTGTGTGAGCGCGCGTGTGAGTCCTTGTACATCTACTTCTTACTTCATGTTGGCTCACACGGGCCTTTTTCCAGCCCTAAATCCCACACTCAAACCGTTTTTACGCACGTGATGGCCGTGCGTAAAAGTGTCAAAAGTACAGCGATATGAAATGTTTCCTCTCCAGCAGAATAAGCTGCAATAAAAGCTTTCCAGGATGAAATGTGTATTCCCTTCTCAACTTGATGGTTATATATTTCCTTTTTGATCCAGAGGGACGTAGAACATTTGAGCCAGATCAGCTCCACACCTTCACAAACGCGTAAACAACTGACAACATCTGCCGCCCTGCGCGTGCTCATCAGAGTGCCATGAGGGCATCACTCAAGCACTCCAACTGGATTATATTTAAGTTTAAGACAGAAAGACCTCACAAACGCGCACACACACACGCACACAGGCAAGCATGCCATCGTGTTTGCTTCAAGACTTTTTTAAACACGTTTGCGTGCCAGTGCGCCATCATTACGCACGAACCATAGCCATTTACGCATACGTAAGGGACCAAACAAAGAGCACACTCTGCGCCAGGGTGATGGGGAGCAAAATCACTCCTCGATATTTTAACATGTCGAATATAATCAATGCATTTCAGGTCAATGATTTCTGTAAAGAAATAAAATGGATATGACAGCCGTGGTATGATTTCAAGATCAGACTTTATCGATGCTATTTTAACACCACTGCGACGACAACAGAAGCCATAATATTAACACTGGGCCTTTTTCCAGGACGATTATAAACACTCGTAGCCACGCTCCTCAGTCTGAGTTGTAGAAAAACTTTGGCAACGTGGAACAAGGGAGAAGCCAGCGTTTCCTCGCCAGGAAAGTCTCCCAAATGTTACCAACGCATACATTTTTCAGATAAGACGGAGTGCAGGTGCTTGCTCCTAATTTCTTTATAAGTAGCAACAATTAATAAACCAGTGATGTTCGGAACCTGTTTTTACTATCGCAGAATATGAACAGGTATTAATGTGCTTCGATTTGTTATGCCCATAAAATACCCATTAAATATAGAAAATAAATATAGCAATATAGCAAATATATGATCTTGTGGTCAATAAGCACGGTGCTGATTTACAGTAAGAGAAACCTTTTACCGAGGCTGAGGCCTGACAACTTTTATCGAAACGAAATCAACATCAACATCGTCGATATAAACGACACCGTCTTGCCCTCTGTCTTGGACAAAAATCTAGCCACATCTTTAAACCCTCGATAAATCAGGCAGTCCAACACACCGAGGGATGGTAACCACCCCGTGTTTGCTTCCAGACCCTTCTTTGTAAACGTCTGTGTGTCAGTGCGCCATCATTACGCACGAACCACAGCCGCACACACGCACAGCAGGAGACTACACAGACTTCTCCCATCCACACCCGTTACATCTCACTCAACCGAGGTCCTAACCGTGCAGCCTCAACACCGAGCCTCCAATACGTCAAACACACCGAGCAGGAGCGCGCGGAGAGAGTGAGTGACACGGTAATTACACTGCTCCCTCACCCCCTCCCCTCTCCCTACACTTAGCCCCCACTTATAGGCAGCCCTCAAAACGCTACTCACTGTGCGTCCTGCACGGCCCGGGCTCTCTTCCACCGGCTTTTTCCCAGCGTCCTCAGCGGCACAGACCGAAGCTCCCGGGCTCGGAGTGTGAACCGAAGCGGGAGCAGCGGCCGGTAGAAGTGGCCTGCTCTCTCTCTCACCCACACACTCCCTCCCTCTCCCGCTCTGTCTCTACTTTACTGACCCCTTTAGGATCCCCGCGAAGCCGTTAAACCGTCACTTGCTTTCTAGAATGTGAAATATATCGAACATTGTCAACTCCCCCAAACCATAAAACTAACTTTATGGACCCCGCGTGACCAGCGCGGAGCCAGTCAGAGGTATGAGCGTGAGCTTTACGATCCAAAAACCCTCATCCGTTTGACATGGAAATGTCAAAGCTGCTTCTTTTTTATAGTTTGGCCCAAAGCAGAAGGGGGTTAGCTTTAAAAAATATCTGAACACACACACATACACACACAGAGGAGGCAGAGATAGCGGCTGTGTCCGCGTGCGGCTCGGAGCAGGACTTGGTTTGAGAAAAAGAGGCGAGAATCAGCAGCAGCATCAGCCGGTGAGTTTAAAAGTTCAGCAGCTTGTTTACAGTTGGAAACTGGGCGAAGGTAACTTAATTTGGCCGGGAGCGGCCTCCGTTAGGGCGGAAAAGGGAGGTCGTTTAGAGAAAAGTGACCAATTTGTCTTTTCAGGCTCGGGCAGCAGAGATGGAAATTGGCCTGTGTGCATCTGTTCTGCTCTCTCACAGAGTTTAATGCAGCTTGTTTGGTGATTGGTGAGCGCCAGGAGGTTGTTGCCCTGGAAATGTGGCAGAGAGAGGCCTGGAAACACTGAGGGCAGGATAGGGATGGGCGATATGGACTGAGAATCATATCTTGATGTTTCTGAGCTGAATGGCAACATGTGATTAAAAACTATATCATTGTTCCTGTAAAGATGTCATGAATGGTTGGTGCAATACCAGAATGCTCAATTTTGATACGATTTAAGAGGAAACCAAATGATATTGGTGCCTGTTTGATAACACAGCAGCATAAACAGATGTGTCAGACTCTCAAATTTGTGTGTTTTTTAACCTTAATGCTGAAATACTGCAGCCACAGTCCCACATACCTTAAATGTTGTTAAAAAGTGTTAAAATGTCATTTACGATAGAATACTGTGTGCTGGAGCTGCTCACAGTGTTTTGTGTAATTTAATAATTCAGCGTTAGCTTATTATTTTGTTTGTCTGATGATAAAGTACACAATTGTTGATGTTATTGTTTAGAATATTTGAGCATTTTTTAGGCTTTTGTTTTGATAGGATTGGCAGTTTTGGCACAGGGTGATGGGCAGGCAAGATGTAGGATGGGCGGGCTCCAGGGAAGGTGAATTTTTTAATTTTTTTTGTAACCAGGAAGCAATAAAACACATCACAAGGATGCTAGTTTGTTAAAAAGATATCTGCATGAACACAAATAAAGTGTATTTTTGTCACATTTACCTTACTGGTTCCTAGATACACTCTCCCATGCTACAGTGGCCGTTTTAAGCTTTATTGTTGTTTTATCGTTGACTTTTGAATTCATGAGAAAATCTCCATTATTATGAAGCTCAGTGGCATCATGAAGTTCATACATGCACTGACCTTCAGTCTTTTCTCACTGACAGAGATAAAGCTTCAGCCTAAATTGCACGAATACATTGTCAACGTTTGGAAGGGTGAGCTGAGCTCGTGAGGAGTTAATGTTCATGTTCCATCAGCTTTCACTAAATGTTGCCAACATATTTGGACAGTTTTCAGGGTTTGGGATGTTGTAGCATCTGGCTGGTTTTTATTTTCTTATTCAGATCATTAAACACCAAATTGGCTGGTAGTCAACAGAAGTCAAAGGACTGTTATAACCTGATCTAAATATGAAATATTATAATTTACTGTACCTTCTTTCTCTGTATCTAATTTGAACATATTCTAGAAAACTCCGTATATTGCCCAGCCCTAGGACAGGCCTCTGGTCGTGCGTCTTTACGCACGGTGAAACTAGGTTTGACCAGCTTGGATCATTTGTTGGTGTTGAAGAAACTTTCCTTCATGTGGTTTAATCACAGAAAGGTCTTGTGGATGATTGGAAAATGTTCATTAGAGACTTTCTTTCAGACAATATGTTTAAAAATCAGAGCCATTTCTCAGCTCCAGTGACGCACGGATTTACCAGCTCTAACCAAACTTTGGCTCTGCTTTGTTGTCAGAAGAGCTCAAATCTTCCAGTTTGATTTTCTTTAGAGAAGTTTTTTAAGTTTGCTGACGGGCTGTAAAACGTTTGGTTCGTTTGTTTGTTTGGTTGGAGCAGGGGCAGGAGTTTAAGTTTTGATGAGTATTGGAAACTTTATTGTCTTTTTTTTTACTCCAAGTTACAAACAAATACAAAAAGCTCATTGGCAGAAAGCTTACAGGCCGCACAGGACGGGAGCCATTTCTTTTTCATGCGCGCGCACACGCTCACACACAAACACTCTCGCTCGCACTCTGCAACTACAGACAGCCAAATGGTCACATTTAAAAATGTCAATATATATCTATTTACATCCTTTCTGCAACATGGATTCAATAATTACAATAACAACAATAATAATATACAGTTACACTTTTGAATATAGTGCTTTACACAACATTATGGATGGATACGAAGGGCTTTTTGGACAACACACCCGCTCACGCGCATACACGCACACATACCCTAATGGGAGGTAAATAACATATAAAGGGGACTCCGACTAATTCTATACTCGCGTTATTGGCGGTAAATAAGTTACAATAAGAGCACACATGCTAACTTTTCAAATACAAAACATCGAACATGACATAGAAAACCATATTTAGACATCAAACAACAGGTAGTAGGTAGGATTTAGGTAGTTAGGTAGTATTTTTCATCCCCTCCTTCGACACTTATTTTTTAAAAACGACGACAACAAACATGAACACGGCTTTGCGTTTGTTTCTGTACAAGAATAAGTACCACAGTCATTATTTTAATGTTGCCCTAAAACACCAAAGACCAACAACATGCTGACAAAGAAAAAGTGCTGCGCTGCTGTACAGTACTCAGGGAGTGTTTTTAAACTCGACATTTGGAATCTGCTTGTTTTACATGTTTCTTCATCACCGTCTCCTCCTCATCCTCTCTCTCTGCGGGGTGCTTCTCGTCTTTTTCTTCAAGTCTTCTTTTGTTTTGTGTCCTGGGAAGCCTGCGTGTGGTTTCCAAAGAAATGGACGGAGCATAATTTCTTATATTTAATGTGTTTTTAGGGCTGGAAGGCGCTGCCGGCTGTCGCGAGGCTCATGCTTTTCAGTTTGTTGTCCTTCTTCCACTTCATCCTCCGGTTCTGGAACCAGATCTTGATCTGCCGCTCTGTGAGGCAGAGAGCATGCGCGATTTCGATCCGTCTTCGTCTCGTGAGGTACCGATTGAAGTGGAACTCTTTCTCCAGCTCGAGGGTCTGGTAGCGGGTGTAAGCAGTCCGCGCACGTTTCCCGTCCGGGCCCGTCATATCTGAGGGTTTGGAGCGGACAGAGGGCGGTTAGAGCGGGTGTTAATAAAAAAAAAAAAAAACCTATATTTTGTTATTATTTTTGTTTTTATTTTTAATATTAAAACAGTATAATACATAACAACACAACACAACAAATAAAGACCACAAAAGCCCAATTAAACGCCATCGTTTATACACAGTATGTGAAGAATCTATCAAAATAAAACGTTTGGCATCAGTGCCAATGCTCCCTCAACACTGACTGCTGTTCGGATGCACAGAAATGAATCTTTATTTATTAGTAAGAAGGACCAAAACAATTCAAATTTAACTCCTAACCCCGAAAATCGCCTATTACGAAGGACTTTGGCTTTTTTTTATTTGACACATTGGCTTTGCTTTATTCTTGTTCATTTTTCTACACGCCTTAATCTGACACCTCCAATGATCAAAACTCATGTAGTGTGAACACACCTTTGTGCTCACCTCCTTTAAAAGCCTGAATTATATATTTAAGCCTGCTCTGTTTTTTGTGCACCAGCGTCGTCGTGATCTTAAACTTTCTTGTCACATGCAAATTTGCAATAAGCCGCGTGTTCTTTATGTTTTGCATCAGTGTGCGCCTCTGTTTACATGTGTGTGTTTTCTGCTGTTGATTCTCCTGTAGGGGCAGAGGGACGTGCAGCACTTGGATTTGGAGACAAATTCCCCCATGGGGACTATAAAGTGTATCGTGTTGTTTCATATCGTACATCACGCGCGATAACAGCTGTTTTTACACTGAACCTTACATGGTACGCTGCAGCAACTGGTGTTAATATCACCGTTTTGAGTCCTCTCTGCTTACACCAATAGCCAAAACATCCGTTTGGTTTAACACCTCTGACGTGGATTTCACATGAGAACGGCTGTGTTGTTCTTACACTTCTCCAGCTCCGTGTTCTAGTAGCAGCTGCTTGTGTTTAATTATTATTTTTCAGGGTTTTTTTTCTGACAACGCAAAAACAGAATGCTGTTTCCTCCCCGGTACACCGCCGTAAATGATATAGAATATTCTATGGGCTATTATTAACATCTCTCTGACGTACATTAGGCAGGAAGTCGGCTGGATTTTTCTCACACTTTTGCTGCTCTGTATCCTCGTCAACTGAAGCTTAAAGGTGAATGCTGTGATTTTCACCCCCTCTATCACCGCATATAGACAGAATGCTGTTTCCACCCCTCTGTACAACCATCAGGGAACATATGTAATTTTTTTTTTTACGCACGACAGTGCCTCTGCTTTTCTTTTACATTTCCCCCAGTGTATTCTTGAATATTCTAACCACATGAGTTAAAATTAAAACGCTCAATGTTTCCCTACCACCGCAGACAGTTAGCCGTTTCCACCCTGCTCTACGACCATGTATTAATTTTGGATTTACACTTTTGACGCACATTGCGCCATTAAACAGCTTCGATTATTACACCTTGGCTTGACCATATTCTCAGCTGCTAAAGACACAAGTGTTAATGTTGTGTTTTCAACCCCTCTTTACCACTCCAAAAAGACAGCATGCTGTTCACACCCCTCTATTCCACCATAAATGACCTGAAAATCGGTTTTGGATGAACACCTCATTGACTCTCATTAGACATGACAGCGCGTGTATTTTTTTTTTGTTAATCTTTTGCTCCACTGAATTGTTGAATATTAAAGCAACAGGTTTTATATTTTATCAGCCCCCATGGTAGAATCCTGTGTTAATAAAGATGCTGCTTTCACCCTATAAATCGCCTAAAATTATCTTGGATGAGCACCTCTTTCACGGACATTACGCCTGCGATTTTTGGACTCTTTTGCCCTCTGTATTCTTAGATATTTTACTTACAGGTGTCATTATTGTTTTTCAACTCACATCCGCCAGTCCACACAAACTGAAAACTATTTTTTACCCATATACACCAGTATCAATGGTATCAAAATAATTTGGACAAGCACTTCTCTGATGAGAATTACGCAGGACTTTTACAGCACTATTTTTAGTGCTGTAAAATGCTATTTTTCACCCTTTTTTTCACCCTGTCTTCACCACAACAAACCGTAAACATGCTGTTTGCACCGCTTTCTACCACCATCAATGAACTTAAAGCCCATTCGGACTGACATATGACACATATTTGCGCTTTTGCCCCATTTTACTCCAATGTGTTTTCTTTTTTTTTTAGTAAGGTGCATAAATATTAAATGAAATGCTATTCTTACCACCTTAATTGATCTAAAATCGATTTGGACGAACATCTCTGACGCACACTAGATAAGATTTCTTGCGATTTTGTCACACTTTTAATTCGCCAAACGCTCACATATTGTAGTTACAGGTGTTAACATAATTTTGTTACTCCCTGTTTACCACCAACAGAAAGCCGGTTTCACTTCCTCCCATCTACCTCCTTTAATAATTTAAAATTCCGTCGTAATGAACACCTCTCTGGCGCGCATTACGCATGACAAAGGTCGTGATTTTGTTACACAGGTGCCTCAACATATTCTCTCATAATGCAGCTACAGGTGTTTTTTTCCCCACTCCTTCACTGTCGCCACACACAAACAGAATGCTTCTTTCACCCTCAGTGTCATCAAAAACGTCGTGCCTAACAGCGCAACAATGGTCCAGTCCCTGATTCTGACAGCTCCTTTCCCCCCTCACATTTTATTTCCACTCCACAGCCTGCGCTAAAAGATTTGCTTTTATTTGTCACATTACTGTTTTCTTTTTTAACCTCCCCTCTTCACCATCACCCTCTCAATCCCCCCCTTTTCATTCTCTGCAGCTCCCTTCAGGGTTTTATTGCCCCGTCCTCTGCCTCACCTCTCTAATAAAGTTCCCACACGTAATAAAGCTTCACTTTTCAAAGGAGCAAACAGCCTCCAAAGCCTTCCTGGCCTCCTCTTTCTTCTCTCTCTTCCCACCCGGCTCTGTCTGCGCTGCTCAGCCTGTTGGTCTCTGCTGCCCGGCTCTCCTCTCCTCTGACAGATTTATGACGCTTTTGTGGAATTTGGTAAAATAAAAAAGAGGGGGAGAAGGACAGAGGGGGCGAACCATCCGGCGTCATTTGCTTCAACAGGAGGGAAATGTGAAACGATCTGCAGCCTGGTGCTCTGACACCACACCAGAACTTCGAGCTGTCTGCCTCATTTCCTCTCTGATTTTCACATATTTAGAAATGAATAATCAAAGACGTACTGGCTTCTTTTTCAGCAACAGCAGGACCCAAAAATAAACCACGTTGAGTTTTACTGGGAGACTCGAACACACTGCTGGCTGATTTTCAGTCACATGAAAATATAAAAGTGACGCACAGGGGAAAAGCTCTGAGTGTGTGTGGAGCAGACAACAACAAATTACTGTGTGTGTGTGTGTGTGTGTGTGTGTGTGTGTGTGCGTGTGCTAGCAGTTTCCAAAACTCTACTACAGCAGCAGTGGTTGAACAAAACTGAGATCGTGTTTGCTATTAACGATGACAGTTTGAGTCGTTCAGGAGGCTTTTAATGCGACATGAATCTGCACTCCTTATGCATGAACATGTTGGCCATGTTTGGCACTGTCGCCAGTTTCACCCGCTCGTCCTGACATTGCCAACGTATTTGTGCAATTGAGACATTGTGTAGGAGTTTGCCTGCACTCTTAGAAAAACTCTTAACCCAATAATGATTGTTTATAAGACTTATGTTTTCATGTGTTCTTTTGTGACAAATCTATTTTTGCTTTTTCATTAAAGCAGTCAACTGAATAATTCCAACATTTTTGTTCGGACAGCTGCCTTTAACATTTTGAGGGTTAATGGAGTCTAGCAACTAAATGATTTTCTTTCATATTTTCAACCAAAGCAGAGAGAGGCAGGACACTGTCTAAAATGCCCAAATGGGTGGCAGTATTTTAAAACGAGGGTGAAATTGGCAAAGAGCAAGCCTCGATAGTTTCTTCAGCAGTTCCAAATGTTGCTAAGATTTGACAATTAACACAAACACAAATGATCCAAAATTTAGTCTGTAGGGGCTCATTTTTTCTGTTCTCCACGGTCATATCTTAAGCCACTATACACGTACCTTTCTGTAAAATTTACATGCCTGTAGTGAGTTAAACTTGGACTGAGTTTAATTTTATTTCGAGCTTGTAAAACAATTCAAATTGGGCTCACAGGAAGTAAATATATGACACAAATTAAAAAGCATAAGGCACGACGAGATCGTCAAACACTTGATGATTCTGTTAACAAGTCTTAAAATGGAGTGTGAAGTAGTGCACCCTTTAATGGAGCAGAGAGAATAAAGGAGCAGTGTGTACCATGGCTAATGTGCAGCTTTCTCATCCAGGGGAATATCTGCGGTGTGCTCTCGCTGCCCGCCGAGCTGCCATCCTGCTTCTGCCCGGGCTGTGGGTGCCCGCTCCTGGCTGCTGGGTTGCCGCTGTGCCCGCTGTTGTGCTGCAGCTCCTCGGTCTCCGGCGACGCGTCCTCCAGCTCGGTGAAGCGCCGCGCCGAGCCTCCACCGCCGCCACCTCCGCCGCCGGAGGAGGAGGCTGTGGAGGACAGGGTTGGGGAGCTGAGATTGGCGCTTCCTGGTTGCTCCGTGCGCGGAGAGGAGCTCTGCGCGCCCAGCTTGGAGTCCCCTCCGCCGGGTGACAGCAGGGAGTCCGAGGCGGCGGACAAGGAGCAGCTGGACGGCTGTCTGAAGCTCCTCTCCGAGCCGGAGGAGCTGAAGCCCAGCGAGTCCCCCCCGACCGAGCCTCCCCCGAAGTGCCCTCCGCTGCTGGAGCCTCCGCCGCTCCCCCCGCCCCGGCTGGTGACGGTCAGGTCCATGCCATTGTAGCTGTAGCCGTACGAGCCCGTGGCATGGTGCATGGTGGCGGAGGAAGAGTCCCTGTACGTCCCGCCGTTCATTGCGCCGCTGCTCGCTCCATAATTCAGCAGCTGATAGTCGGGGCCATTTGGGTAGCGCCCCGAGAACGAGTTTACAAAGTAAGAGCTCATTTAGGTTGTTTTAGAGAGTTGCAGCTCACAGCTGAGTGCTAAGGGGCGCTTGATTTGTTAGATTTCTCTCGGTCGTTATAACGCGGGTACTTTCAACGATTTATGATGTATTAGTGAATTATGGCGCTGCACTGTACTTCGTTTTTAGCTATGTACGCGCCGTCCAAATATGGGGGTGGGGTGGTGTGTGTGTTGGATTGAGGGGTGTGTGAGTGTGTGTGTGATGGGGGAGGTGAGGGGTGAGGTGAGGGAGGAGAGACAGAGAAGGAGGGGGGGCGGTCACGTGCTTTTGTTGACCAGTCGTAAATTCTCGCCGATGACTTTGGAGAGGTAATTCATGCTCGGAGCTTTCTAATGATGAAGGGGAGGGCGGGGGCAGCGCGCTCTCTCCTTCTCTCTTTCTCCTCCCCCCCTCTCACCCACCTCTCTCACCCGTTTGTTCTGCTGCTGGAGGTGCCGGGGGTGAGCTCAGAGCGCCACCTACTGCAGACATAATTTATTACACTGATTAATAAAAGACAAAAAAGGAGACGGAAAGTAGGAAGTGAAAAAAGTCTTGGAGCTCTGTTATAAAATGTTCTCACTCCTCTTTCAGAAAGTTAGTGTTAGATCAGTCAGGCCTGTTCACTGACCTTTACTGGGACTGGAAATTGGAAACCAGTGACCATAAACCAACATAAATAATCCGCTAATAAGAAAACAGTCAACTCGTCAGAAAGTATCACAAATATGTTCTACAGCTCTGCACTTTGATCAGTAAATCAACCAACAGGTTAAGCAGATGATGACAAAACAAATTGTAATACTGATAATTATAATAATAAATATAATATTAAACATGATAAAAAATGTCCAGATCACCCAAATTTGAACCAAAACTTTGTGTGCCATAAATGGCACATTGGCGCGTCATTACGCACGACCGTGGCACTGCTGAAAACAGAGGCAGTCACGCCATCTTTGCAATCTTTTGACCAAGCTGTAATGTCAAAACAAAATGATCAGCATTTATTTAATTTAAACCCACCTTAAATATCGGCATCAATGCCAGAACAATTTTTCACAGTCAATCAGGCCCTCTGCACTTTCATATCAGTTTCTCGAATATACTGAATAATAATAATAATAATACTGAATTTCTAGTTGTTAATTTTTTCCCTCAGGCAGATGGTGTAATCAGGGCCTGTTTTAGTATTTTGGCAGCCTCAGGCAATGGCTAACATGCAAGACCCTTCCCAGTTTGCCCCATACAACCATAACAAGTAAGGACGATTTTAAATCTTTTTCTTTATCAAAACATAAATTCACATAACTGAATCATTATGGACTTAAAATTGAGCAACAATATACCAAACACCCACATATATCAATAGTAAGATATGTCTCATGGCAGCACCTTGAAGACAGAAGAAGAACCCGGAAAACTTGGCTGATGTATGATCAGTTCTTCAGATGCAAATTATGATTTTTCATTTATTTTAGCCCAATTTACAAAATAACAATCATATTTTCCTGAATTGATTGGTCAGTTTAGATCTGCATTGCAGGATCTGCTTGATATTTGCCTATATGAAAACAAAGTGTGACCTTTTCAGGGGCTTGGACGCACTAAATGATCCAAAGGTCCCTCCAAACTACTTTTTGGACAATCACACTGTGTTTTGATGCTTTTATGCACTTAAAGCACCTCCTTTGCCTATTAAACACTCATTATAATGAAAAGAATACTCGATGTGGTTCACATTTGACACACACCTACTTTGCCAACGCAATGAGGCTCCTCAGTGCACTAGGCCTCATAATCATCGACCGTAGCCTAATGGCACAAACGCTTATAAGAATGATGACGAACTACTTCTGCATAAGTTGACTTTATCACACAAGCCTTAAACAGGGGCATGACAGGGAAGTTTGGACCCTATGAATGGGTATTACATTAGGACCCTCCTCCGCAGCTGAAGTCGACCTGCCACACCAAATTCAACACGACATCCATCCATCGATGCAGAAACTTCATCATAACTTGTTGTACTGATTCGTGACAGGAGAAACCCGAGAGATCAGAAATGTGAACAAAAATCCTGCACTGATGTGCTTCTGACACCAGCATTTCTGATGTTTGCCAAACCGAATCACGGCACAGATTTTGGTTCTTGATTCAGGTGCTACTCACTGGATGTCAGAGCCAAAGATGCTGAGCCCTCTCTGCAGTCTCTGTTTTTGATTCGCTGTCCAGTCCTGCCCTTTAGCTAAAGAAAAGAACATCAGAGACGACAGAGGCATTTTCACATCGGCCAAAATTTTTAAACATGATTAAAACCTTTATTTCTAATAAGTGTTGATTTAGGAAACAGCAAGGCACTGATGCTTTTTTAAAAGTGTTAATTTTGCAGCAGTATTGGGGACCCCCCCCCCCCCCCTTCAAAGAACCAAACAAAACAAATGATGCCCAAAGACTGACAAAATATAGCAACATGTATCTTACTCTGAACAGTGTGGTTTTGTATTTTAATGCAGTAAGAATCATAGTTTTCCAAAGGTCTGACTCCACATGATCAAATATTTGATTCATTCAAAAAATCCTCATTTGACTGACAATCATATCAGCTCCTTTTCACGGTGCATATACGCAAAAGCACACCATCAAAGCTCCGCCATCATTGGACCTGGACACATTCACATTAGTTCTGCAGGGATGTGATATTTGTGTCAGTTCACAGAGTGATGCAGCTTTGGAGACGTGAGAGGGTGTGACACAGTGAATGCTTCACATACACAAGGGCAAACACACACACCCACAGCACCACCGTCACCTCCCGGCTCTGTGTGCTCCCCTCTCACTGATATAACTCCACTGGGGCTACCTCTGGAGGTGGAGAAAATGGGGGGGGTCAACTTGTTTCCCTCATTTTGTCCCTGGGACATTCCCAGGTAAGGCAAAGTGTGCAGGGGTGTAAATATTCCAGCCTGAAAGAGCAGTGTGAATGGGGCTCCAGCCAACATGGGCTCATGAGGGAGGGATCATGCACAGATTGTGAAAATCCAGACTGATGTCGTCTGAGTTTGTCCATCAGTTCACTTCCTCTGCAGTATGAAAATCTTCTTCTCTAAATCAGTCAGCTGATCTTGATTCAGCTGTTAGTAGATGTGACATATCTGCAGCTTACACATCTTTTTATAATATTTGCTGATGGCTGATGATTCTAAGGGCCTATATCGGCCGACAGTGATGATGAAACAATGCATTTGTGCATCCCTAGTTTCAGCTGTAGAGGGATTTTAGAGGTGTGATCAGGCCTACCCTCAGGAATAGTTAGGCCCCATAGCCCTTTGAATAAGCCCCTCTAAAAACGATATGCTTCGCCTTGATGATGAGATGTGTTGAACCAATCAGGGTGAGTCCCCCTGGCGTGCATTTGCCTCCTTCCAGACGATTACAAGTTCAGATGTTCACTAAAAGTTTCAAAGTGGCAAAAGACGATGGTCCAAAATATCATCTGCTGCTCACATGACCAAAAATACTCATTTTCATAAAAACTAGATTAACCGTTTAAAGCAAGATACACTTGCTGATTGCAGCAAGACTGTATTTTTGTTGCTTCATAAGAAGAGTTAGTACTTAAGCTTGACAGAAAATATTTTTCATGGCTTCACTTTACAACAGACCATGATTTTCATGACCTCTATGCAGCCAAGCCCCAGAAAACTCATTTTTGTCCACCCTTATGGGCAGCCCTGGAGATAATTTTTATTATTTAAGAAAAAAAACAAATTAATGCAAAGTCACTTAAATCTCATCTTGGCAAAAAAAACAAAAAAACAAAATAAAACAAAAAATTAACTTATTGATATTTCTAAGGCAGCTATCTCCACTTTTAATCAGTCCCCTTAGTAAGATAAGAAACGAGCTGAGGGGTGGGCAACTGGGGGCCACATGTAGCCCTCCTGCTCCTTTTCTACAGCTGCCTGTCAGAAATGTATTTAAATAAATAAAATTGTATTCACTAAAAAGACCTGAGAAAAATTTTCCATGAAGCATTAACTACAGCAACATGTCCAAGAAAACAGAGCTCTAATTGGCTCTTTTTTTGTGAAACTCCCCTTTTATGCATTTGTCTAAATAAAAATAAACATAAACTAGAGAGCACTCAGAGAGCGCAAACCTCCGCCAAGGTAGCTCACATATTGCTGTTACATCTATAAGCAACAGTTCATGATAAAGTTACCATCATAGTATGATTCATGACCCTGAAAACCCACACCGAGCACTCAGAATCATGTTGATATATTATTATTGGTTAGACAGTTATTGAGCAAAACTTATCGTTCACTAATGGTGGTTATCTGGATCACCACCAAAATCTAATCAATTTTAAGTTGGGCCATTACCAACATCTCCTGAAAATTTCAACAAAAGTTTTTGCGTAATGTTGCTAACAAACAGACAGACAAACAAACACAGACGGAAACACAACCTCTTTGGCGGAGGTAAAGAACGTAAAATTCACTCTGATAATCAGTAACTGCTGTTACTTGCATCTGATTCCACGTTTTGCCCTTTAACTTAAGTATTGGTTATTACATTTGAATTTACATATCTTTAAATGTTCATAAAGTCACTTTTAATGAGAGCTATATAAACATAGTTTTCATTTAAAGTAATCTTGAATTTGCAGAATTTTTCCCTGCTGGCAAAATGTGGCCTTCTTTTAGCTAAATCTGTCCATCCCTGAACTAAATTATTAAACTGTATTTTCAAACTCAGTGTCTCAAACTTTAAATTTTGTCCTGTTGCAATTATTTTTTTTAATATATATTTTAAAGTGATCTGGTGTATTTATTTCATCAACAATGAAAATAGAATGTCCAGTAAAGTCTGAATATGGAAATCCTGAGTTGAGGACACCCCTATGATGATTTTAGCAATAAAGAGATGCCATGCAAACTTTTTTTGCTGTATAATCAAGAACATACAGAAAAGGGGTATTTTAATCAGTTCAGTGTGAAATAAAACTTCTCTTATGGGAACAGCATAGTTTTAAAGAACAAAAAGAGGAAGAGGCTCTCACAGTCACCAACGCTTTTCTGTCTTTCTTTCATTCTCTGAAGTTTTTTCTTTTAGAATTCAGCTCATTTAATTCCACTCCAGGTATCAACAGTAGTGTTGTTGCTGTGTCTTGATTAGAACCTCAGCGTTTTGATAGTAATTCCTTGAGCATGGGCAAAATGCTGGAATTTTAATAATTCTTTTTTTTCCCTCAGCTACATTTGAAGCTTATTTGGAAACTTGAGGCCTCGGGCAAAGAACGGTTTGAGAGGCCACTCACTGTTTGCTTCAGACAAGAAATAATATAAAAGCACTTCATGTAGTAAAGTCAAATGACCTCATAAATACAGGGTTAATCCATTAACAATAGATAGGATAAGTCTAATATGTTCTGGAAATCCTGCATCAAGGACATCCCTATGCTGACGATTACACTTTATGTTAAGGTCACAATATTGGCCTCTAACCAGCTGCTTATCCGTCACTTACTAGCTGTTTATTATCCAATATGGAGGGCTCATTAGTGCTTTATTATTTTGACACAGTTTGGCCAAAACGTCAGTGTGTGAATGCAGCTTTACCGTAATGATTTTTGCAATAAAAAAGATGGTATTTAAGATTGTTGTTTTGTAGTATAATGAAGAACATGCAGAGTGTTTTCATCGGAGTGAAGTGGAGCTTCTGTGAGGGCGGCAGCGTATTTTTACTGGACACAAAGAGACACTCAGGAATATTTTTAGGGTCCCTGTCGGCCATGAGCTCTAAGAGTCGCCCAAACTTTTCCCCCGAAGCGGCACTTTTCTTTCTTTCTTTCGTTCCCCCCCTCCTCATCTCCCCCCTCCAGCTGCAGAGGAGGAATGTTAAACCTGATCTGTGACGTCCACACTGGATGGAAATCTGCTGATTTATGATTTGTTGACTCCCGGCTCGGGATGCATTTCAGCCGGGGTGCCTCTGACAGTGTGAGTGTGTGCTTGTGTCAGTGAGTGTGTGTGTGTGTTGTAGTAGCTCTCAGTGTGCATGCCTCATTCTTGCTTTGACACACACACACGTGTTCATGCACACTCAAACATGGGACAGATGAAGAGTTCCAGATTTGTGTGAAATGATACAAATGAATGTACTCAGTGGGGAATGTGTGTGTGTTACAGTGTGTGTGTTTTTGTGTGTGTGGTGTCAGGCCACATTTCAGACACTCAGCTGCTCCCACACTGAGTCTACAACACAAAGCAGCAGCTCTGGACGATGGGGAAGACGCACCGGGCGGGTTAGAACAACTCAAACAGTCTGAATGTAACAAACTGAGATCGCATTTATTTTCTTACTAAAGTTTTGATCTCATGTTTGATGTCGACACTACATCAGCTCCGGGCCTGAATGTGGGCGCAGGCCAAAGTGTGCCAGGAATGGCCTTCAGGCTGCAGAAACAGTGAGGAGGAGGCAGCGACCCAGTTGGCACCGGGCTCTGAACATACTCCACTCGTTATATTTAGATTTCTACCATCACACTGAATATTTGCACCGTGAAACAGCCGCAGGCCAAACTTAACCCACTGCTGCTCATGAGAGGAGACAATGAACTCTATTAGAATTGGTTTTATTAAAAAACAGAGTACAATTTTTTAATCAATTAACACTTTCGTCTGAAATAACTCCCTTTAGTCCTGCAAACTTAATCATTTCTGCAAATTTTCTGCATCATTTTGGAAACATGACGATGTTTTTTTGCATAATGGACTCCTGTGAAAGCCAAGGTGTAGCAGCTGCATCCTAAATCTGCCTCTGCTTACATGAAGCCCATTCACACATGCACAAAAGCCCTCAAGAGTCTGATGAATGAACAGGACTCAACAGCATGTGCAGCTGCCAACAGAAGGGTCGTTCACCCAAACTGTACTTTATATTTTCCCCGCCTCTCCTTGTTTTCCATCTTCCTTCTCCACCATTGACTGAAGCCCTTTTCACACATGTAACTGGAAAAAAAACCTGACAAGTTTCTCATTGTTATGAAGTGTTCCACTTGATCATAGAAGGAAAAATCTGAGTTGCAAATTTGATATGTCCCTGGAAATGCCACTCTTAGGCAGAAATCATAATTTGGGAAGTCAGGGGAACTTCAGTAACACCAAGTTTAGCAGTTTTAAGCAAGAATAGGACAAACACAGAATACACGGAATAGGAGAGCAATTGGCAGTTATCGGGGTTTTTTTTTTTAATCCCTAAAAGCTTTCAAAGTAATCATACAAACATACAAATTTTATCTGGAGTGACTCTTGTTTGATTTGTCTGCAGAAAACCACCTGTCAGTGATTATTATTGCATTTTCATTCAGGAGTAAGAGCGTCACACTTGGGGAAGGACAACACCATCAACATCAACTCAGTTTTGGTCCTTTTTATTTCTATTTTAACTTTGATTGTGTTAGGATAATAATGTGTACTGTTGTCCTTTTCTATTGTTAAAGCATAAATAATCTAATTTATTCAGATTTTCAGTGCTCATATAAGATAACCCCAGGAAGAGTAGTTTCTTCTGTAGTGGCTGCTAAGAAGCCAAAATATCTGTTTTCCTCATGTCACTGGCAGCAGTGTGTGTGATAGAGACTGATCTTTCTTTTAAAGGCTAACATGCCAACATTTTGGCTGAAAAATCAAAGATATTCAGAAACATGTCAAGTAAGGCAACATTTTTACATGATCTAAATTTAACTAAAATCTGGCAGCTGTTGTGCTGGTCAAGAGTAAAAAGGCCCTTGCACAAATTTAGTTGATGACCCGTCATAGGATGTTCTCCTGCAGATTATCCATCAGTGGGTATGTAGGGAAGAAGAAAAGTACGATGGGGTGAGCAGGAAAAGTTTGAGGGTACATCTGGTTAAAATATCCCTGATGTTTGAGTTCATGCATGCAGTTCACTTTGGTAAATTCCAGAAATTTTCAAGGGTTGTCTGCATGTGTGAATGGGACTTGTCAAGCAAACTGTGAGCAAACTTCTTGCTGTGAGGGACGTGTGTGAAGAAGCAAGTCAGGGAATATCTGAGAAGGTCTACAGAGTTCTAGTGTGTGGAGAAAATCATCTCCATGAACACTCAGGCATGAAGACCCCGGTTTTTAGTCTGCAGTTTAAATCCTCTTTCTGAGCCGTCTCAGATGTTTTAAAGATTTTCCTGTTTTGTCTAACGCCAAAGATTTCTTCCCCAGTGGTCAAATGAGGCCCTCTGAATAATCTCCAACAGCCCTTACAGTTTAATATGTGCAGAGAAGAGTTTAGAATCATGGGAGACAAACTTGAAGCGGAGCAGTGTAGTTTGGACAAAGTAAAGATCCATAACTTCCTGTGACAGAATGTGACAAACACAACAAGCATGTAAATGAGTCTTCAGGGCCAAAGTGTAAAATATGTTTGACATTTGAAACTCCAACCAGCGTGCAGTTTATCTTTGAGTAGCAGACGTACAGAACCAACAACTACACGGCGAGATGGATGAAATCTCAGCCTGTTCTGCAGCTGAATTCTGCAGAGATGATTTGAAGTCTGTTTTTGTTTTTGGATATTTCACTACAGACCAGCGGTGACCATGAATCATATTCCATGTAACCTGACAGCCTGTCCTGAGCTCAGGCTGCTGAATATTTGTATTTCCTCCGTGTTTTTAATAATTTACCCACAGGCCGGGCGGCAGCCTAGAAGTCCAACTGATTATAAACTCCATATTCACACTCCAACTCTTCCTCGTTAGAACAAGTGGATTCAGGAGTGCTGACTGTGACTTCATGTAATAACAATAAAAAGGTGCTGGTAGTTTGATATTTATAATCTAAATGATTACAATGACTCCACGGTTATAAACTATGTCCTAAGGATCAACTCAGATACAGTACAGAGACAGTAAGAGGCTGTTGTGTAGAATTTTGGACTTTAGGCAACAATGTCAGATATTATATTCTATTTCACTGACATAACATAAGGGCAATGTCATTCTGTGATGATATAATATTAAAAAACATATATAATTTATGCGTATTGTACACTTTATTGACCCCTTGAAGGAATTGTATCCTCCTTTTATTGAAATAGTTTAAGTTTGTTCACTGAGACTTATGAAATTCTGTAAATAAAGTCACATATTTATATTTGTAGATACTTAAGGACCAGACTGACTTTTGCTAAATCAAAAGATTTGCTAAAAAAAATTTAAGATATTTGATCAGTTTATGGAAGATTATCTCAACTTGGAATGAGACATAAAATCTGGCCCATTTTATCATTTATTTTTATTTAATTACTCTTTCAGGAGACTTTATTACAGCCTCATCTCTGAAAGAAATGTTTATTTTATAACATTATAGTTGAACTTTAAATTCACAAAGTATAATTTTAGAGCACTTATCTCCTCACATACCCACTTTAAAATGAATTAATTTTTTAGTAAATGTACACACAGTACAGCTCAAATATATACCTGTAGTCCTCATGTCATGAATAAATGTGTAATCTGCTCTCTCTCTCTCTCTCTCTCTCCATATATATATATATATATATATACATATATTCATTTTGAAAGTATCATGTAGTTTATTTATCCAAAACTCAAGTATCTCTCTTTGTGTACATTTTAGACTTTATGTTTAGATATCCTTGTCTGTTAATTAGCTTATATCGACATAATTTAATGCTCTTATAAAAAGCAATTGTAATATTTCAGGTTCTTGAAAAATTCTCTTTATTTAACTGATAGAAAAACAGTGTCATATTATACAGATGGTAAATTTTAGATTTCTTAGACATGTATAAAGTGGATATAAATGATTAGATATCCTGTTGGAGGAGTTCAAAACATACACCTAAGATGAGAAGGGCACAAATAAGCCATTTAAGTTTGGTCAAGGTAAAATATTTTAAATGTCGAGGACAATAAAATGATTTAAAACACTTTTTAGTTGATAATATTAATAGAATTAATGATAGTCGAATATGTAACAAATAGCTCAAAGCTGGACTATAACATATCTCCAAGAAAACTTTATATATCCAATAAACATTCCGCAAAAAATAAAATAAAATAAAATAAAATAAAATAAAAACAAAACACCTTTAATGCACCAAAAAATGGGTTTCACCTTGAAGTATTTGGTCAAAAGATTTTTGGATGTGTGTTTTGGTATTGTTTGAAATTGGCAGCTTTTGTTGGAGAGTTTGAGTCTCAGATTCTGCAGCATTTGCACTTCATACCGGGACAAAAGAAACTCAAGATGTTACAAAAGCTCAAAGCAGGAAATCTTTAAGAAAACTGAATTTATCCTATTGAGTGTTTTTTTTCCTAACATAGCACAAACATTAAATTGTGCAGACGCATCAGAAATTGGCTTAAACCTTGAATATTTGGTGAAAAGACGTCTGAGCTCAGAAATCCCAGTAAACCTTGATTAAATATATAATTCTCCGTAATGCGGCCAAACCAATTAAAACATGTTTGGCTGCGCGTGAATAAATGAACTCGCGCGCGTTTGTGTCCGTAATTGCACTGACTATTGACTGTTTATCGGTTATTTTGGGACAACAGCCTTTATGTGTCGAGGCGCGTGCATGTCTGAGATCCCGAGAGAGATCACGGGGCATGCGCGCCGGTCACTCAGAGGACACGGAGAGTTCAAAGGGTCACGAGGACATTGTCCACTTTGTCTGGGTGGAGTGTATGTATGTGTGTGTGTGTGTGTGTGTGTGTGTGACGTGTCTGTCGGCCGGCTCGAGGACAGGTCAACTTTCCCCCCATCAATTAGTTCAACCCGCCATCAGCAGCAGCAGCTCGTGCGCTCACTTTGGTTCAGCCTCGCGCTCTCATATCGTAAATGTGGATAAAGGAGTGGTGCTCAATCCGTGGGATGGGACCCAAAAGATGGCCTTCAAAAGGACATCAATGCTCGAAGTTGAAGATGAACCGAAGCTCTGATTGGTCGCACTTTGATTTATTTCATTTTTATGCTTTAAACCTTTTTTTATGTTTTATGTTAAAGAAGAGGGAGCAAAAATACATGGTTATGATGACGCTCTTTACAGTATAAATATATTTAAAAGTATTAAAATTGCTTAATTTTGCTGTGATAACTTTTCCATTTTAGTTGTTTTAATGAGGTCTCAGATTATTTAGGTGTTGTGGATTTTTTTGGCTTGTATTTGATTTGATTTAATTTACAGGCTGTAAAATGTTCAGATCAGTAAACTGGTGAATTGGGACCCATATGTGGGTCTTGGAGCTGTTTCCAGTGTGTGCTTGAACCAAAACTGTGGCAAAAATGTCCAATGTATGGAAGCCTTAAGCAGACAAACATTCAAATATTTAATTTTACTCATTTTTAAAGTAGCTACTGTAAATGATTAATTTTACTCCAAGATATTCCAGTGTCAGCAGCTCCAATGCCACTCAGAGCAAAAGGGAAGAAAAAAGAAACACTAGAGCAGAAATATTTGATTTAACATAAATAACGTTTTGTTTGAATTTGGCCAAGATTACAGTAATTTGTTTTCTTGTCTTCTCCTCTTTAGATTTTTCTTTCATTTAAGTTTTCCATCTAGGTCACTGAAGTGGTGGATCAGGACCCTAAAGTTGGTCTTTGAGCTGCTGTATCAAATCAAAGTTTTGATTTGATTCATGCTTATTTCATTGTCCCTATTCTCTGAATGATATCACTTTTATAGCTCACATGCTAAACTGCAGAATCGTGCTGGATTTTCCATCGAGATCAGTGTTTCTCATCTGGTGGGTCCCGGAGCTGCTTTCAATGGGTCTGCCTTTGGGTAAAATATTGTATGGAGCCGTAAGTGTTCATAAATCCATTTAGTTTCATTGCATTGTGCAGACATACTTTATAAACTCTGAAGGTGATTTGAATTTCAGCTGCAGATTTAAACATGTTGCCAAAGACAAACCGCTTTATGCAAAAGTCTCACATACTCTTACAGATTTACACAGAAGTTATGACATCAATATGAAATATTTGAATGACTAGAATCTACTTTTCTCGTCAAACTATAAACGTTTTTTATGACCGATTTTACCAGTGCTTCCCAAAGTTTGGGCCAGGACCTCTGGTGGCCTGTGGTGGCACTACAGGTGGGCTGCAAGAAGTTGATTACAAGAAATACATAAAGTTAGGCTTACTTGAAAACACATTAAAAAAAATGATGTTGTTGTGTCTGATAAACAGGATTAACGGGCCTGGTGTCATAGTTTAACTGGTGTTAAATAAACTTGTGACATTTCATCAATCATTGTATCAAACTTTTTGGTTTTGATTTTAATCATTTATCCGTTTTTATGGAGATGTGAGAGGAGCTCAGAAATAGTTTTCAGAGTAATAAAGTGTACTCAAAAAGAGTTTTTTTTTTTTTTTTTAAATAAAGAAACACTAACTGTTAGGCTGCCTTATATGTTTCAATAATTGTAACTTATTTTCTTGCCATTTTCCCTTATTGTCAAACTTCTTTCCTTTTTGTTAGGTGTATAGATAAAGCAGCTTTAAATAGAATTTTCTTCAAAAATGATGGCATATGTATCCACAATAGAGTTAAAGAAAATGAATGGATGTATATCCACCAAAGGCTTCCATACACTGTAGATTTTTTGTTCCGCTGGCCTAACAAACTAAACCCACAAAAATCAGCCCCAGACCCACTTTTCAGTCTCCACCTGTTATATTAAAATCACTGATTTAGTTAAGGTCTGACATGTGTACATGATTTTAAATGCAAGTGAACGCCTAAAGAAATATTGTATTTAAAAGTTTATTCGTAACACTCCTTGTGTTTTTTGTGTTTTTTCCCCATTGTTAATTTTGTTTGCGTCAAGTTTACTACAATCATGTTAAAATGTTGAGCTTATGTTGAACTTTTAAGTTTGCCTGATTTTATTAGACTTTATTGATTATGTCTTTAAAGTCTGCAACTGCCTAAATGTTCCTTTCTAATTTTGTTGCTCACATGTTAAATTTTTATTGAGTTTTCCATCCAGATCAGAGTTTTTCAACTGGTTGGCCAAAAGTGGGTCTCAGCGCTGCTTTCAGTTGGCTGCAGATGTTTGCCTGGGAAAAAATGAGAAGACGAAACCAAGATTCTTGGCAGCCTTAGCAGGATATGTATCCAGATAATTTATCATGCTCCGTTTTTGATAAATACTTTATTGATTCTGTGAAAAAATATCACTGAAGCTGCTCCATTTTTACAAATATCAAAACAAGCAATAAGTCAAACTATGTGGGAAGATAGCTGAAAGTAAATAAAGGGACATAAGCTCAAAAATAAGAGGATGAAAATATAATTCAAACTTATCTTACAATTGAAGGAATTTTTGGTTATGTTTAATAACTCTTCACTTCTCCATTTGTTCAATTTTTATTTCATAGCTCATCTGTAAACTTGTAAATGCATGTGTGATTATTCAGATCAGTTAGTGGTTCTCAACAGGTGGATCAGAACCAAAGAGTGGGTCCTGGAGGGGATATGAATGCTTGCCTGAAAGAATAGTCCATAAGTGGATAGTATAATTTCATCTAACTTCATTTTTGATAGATACCCTGTCTACCTTGAGGGAATTTCAAATTTTGGCTATTTAATTTGTTCACATAGTAGAAGGCAAGAAATAAAACAAAAAGTAATAAAGATAATGAGCAAAAAAAGTGACAAAAAGCAAAACATGCTCGAGATAATAATGAATTAATACTTCTAGTAATGAAGAATGAGTTAAAAGTAGGAATGCATGATATTTGTTGGTACAATATCAGTACAAAATACTTGTTAACTTTATCAGCAGATGCAAAAATTTATGCTGATGTTTCGAGCAATGCATTGGCCATACATGTCAACCAAATATATCCCATATATCGGCCTTATATGGGATATAACCATATGTTATGTGTTGATGCCTCTTCTCGTCAACACTGAAGGTCTATATTAGAAAAAAACAGTTTCATTTATTAAAGTGAGCAGTGTCGTAATTCTCATTTCAAATCAGTCTGTAACACAAACTACCTGCCACAGTGAAGGAAAAGGTCAATCCAAGTATTAGGGGCATGGCGCTCTAGAAATAAAATGTATTTGTGTCACTTTGAGCTAAAATGTGTTTGGAAGGTTGACATTTAGAAAAACTACAAAAATCTACATCCTGCTTTCTTAGTTTCAAAAGTACATTTGGGTTGTTTTCTCCAGAGCCTCTCTATTTTTCATGTTACCTTGAGTTAAGGAAGCAGATTTTTCCATGACCATATCTTAATTTCACAATCTTGCAAAACAATCCAAATGCACGTGCTATCACAGGAAATGCAGGAAGATAAGCTGCATGAGTGTTTGTCTGCTTGGTGCTTCTCTGACGATGTTTGGTTCAGTTCAAGGTCCAAACCGCCACATTTTCATGAAATAAATCTGATTGGTTGGACATTTTCATAAATCTGGGGGTACTACTTTATATTTAGGAGGCAGTGAAAGGTCCCTTCTCTGCTCTAAATCATCAAATCAAACCCAACAAATCAGAGCGCAGCCTCTCTCTGCTCGTTTCTATACATTTTATTGACGCTTCTTTTCAGGTAGTTTACGTGACAAAAACACGAACATAAACATAAACAATGTAAAAATCCATAAAATAGACACTTTCCTGAAGCTTTTTAGGTAGTTCGGAGAATAACATCAGTAGGTTAACACCCCCCCTCCCACCCCACCCCTTCCCCTCTATACTGGAAAACAGCTGGAAAGGTTAAATTACCCCCCTCATGTACACCCCCACCCACTCATACCCACCCAAATGTACATTATTTCCACCACGGATGGTGTTTTCTTTTCCTTTACAGTTTAAATATGAACACAGTATGACACAGGCCTACATACACCTCTAAGAGCTTTTCTCCTCCAGTAATATGAGTGTGTGTCTGCACGTTTACTTGAAGGTATAATACACACACCACGTTAACAAAATAAGAAAATAAGAATATTCAGGAGGAAAAGCTTGAAGTAGAGTCCAAAACTTCAAAATAAAACAAGTGCCTGCAGAGAGGAAGTACATTTAACAAAATAAGAACTATAGGTAGCCTAGGATACAAAGTTAGGTAGTTTTTGTTTGTGGAATGCAACAAGAAAATGTCCTAAATTTGTTGATTTGACAAATTTCGGGTGCAACAGCTCGTCCCGTAACACTTTCTCTTAATATTTATGATCTTTTATGCTTTCTTCATGAATATCAGCTCTTCTTGAGGTCACGGTGTCTTCTTGAGATATAAATTTTAAATGTAAAGACCACTCAAAGAGGCTCAAAGATGAAATGTTTGTTGGGAGATGATACAAGAAGGGCAAAAACGATTCTTCCTCCGTCTTTGACATTTCCTCGGCTCTGCTCCAGTACAACATTAAATAAAATCAAATCAAAGGCTTCTTTTCTCCCAGAGTTTTCGAGTCTATCCTCCATCCTCCTCTTCCTCTAAATATTTCCGTCTTTCCATGAGTTCGTCTCTCCTCTTTCACTCCGTCCGTTTCTCCTCCTCCTCCGCGCCGTTCACCGTTGACGAAGAAGACGATGAGGAGGAGGAAGAGTTGATCAGCTTGTTCTCCTTCTTCCACTTCATCCTCCGGTTCTGGAACCAGATCTTGATCTGCCGCTCCGTCAGGCAAAGCGCGTGCGCGATCTCGATCCGTCGCCGTCTCGTGAGGTACCGATTGAAGTGGAACTCCTTCTCCAGCTCGAGGGTCTGATAGCGCGTGTATGTTTGACGCCCGCGCCTCCCGGGGCCACCGAAAGTCCCTGAGGGGAGAAAAAGAGGTAGATGTATTAACAAAAGATAATTATTTAGAAGCTTTTTTCTTTCCTTTTAATTTATTTTCTTCAACTTTTCGAATGTTCTTTACTTTTACGCACAAACCTCAAAGTTTCATCACTTCCTCAAGGGAAACTTGAAGAAGTTAAAGTTTAACTCCCAGTTCTGCTTGAAATAGCAAATTATTCACACTGAAAGTTTCTTATAAGGCTGTGAAACGTCCCTCAAATTAAATGTACACTGAGACCGCACAAATTGTACAATGTGACACTTGATTTTCATCTTTACGCATGGAATTTTTACGCATTGGCTCATGCGTAACGGAATCAGAACGGCGTGAAAACTAACAACTTGAGTTTTATTTTGACTGCAGGCACAGATTAAAGGCACCATCTACACTCCTACGTATATTAATAAAAATAATGATAATGATAATAATAATAATTTAATGGTCTGAAGAGCTTTATGTCCCTCTCTACCATTTTATACTTTTGCCTCTGGTGGTAAACAAATCACCATGTTGTCACTTTATCAGCTCCTTCAGTCTCTGCATCGATCCATAAAACGCACAAACCGCATGCACATATCTCCATCTCGTACACATGAACTCATAAATAATACGTCAGATAAAGCGGATTATGGAGGAGCTCTCGGGGTTTTTGTGCCACTCTGTTCTCTCTCCAGCTCCCATTTCCATCCTCAGCCTGTCATTTAAAGGTCTGACTCTTTTTCTTTCTGCGGCGGAGCCTGTTTCCACCTCATCAGTCAAAACTCAGTGTCCTGCAGCAGCATCCAGCCTCTGCACACACTGGCTTTCAAAATGGATCAAAACAACAATCTTAGTCTTTGGGTTAATTAGAAAGAGACGCCAAAACAAGCAGGGCTTTTTTCTTGAATAAATCAACTGGCGCTGACTCTGCTTGTTTGACTTCCAGCACGAGTTGTGCAGCGTCTCCAGGCCTGACTGTGAGCCTAATATCTAATCTGCTCGGTTATGGATAAACAGCGCAAACAGTGTCTGTGGCTGCAAGGTTAACAGTCGGGAGATAAGAAGAGCTGGGCTATTATTCTACTTTTATCAGGAGTTTGAAGAAGAAGGAAAGAGGCTCATTCGATTCAGATAACTCACAAAATAAATCAAATGCTATTACTGTTTGTCACAATTTCTCTTAAAATTGTTGTTTTTGTGGGATAGGGCTTCTAAAAAGCTGTCCGAACCTGTCAATGCACACAAAGTAACATCCTTCTCACCTTAAATCTAAATATATCCCAAAATTACTCATAAGATCTTAAAGTTGCTGAAAGTGTCACAAATAATGCGGCTCGTAGTGAATTGCGATGGTCTGGTTGATTTCAAATATGGAGTTTTTTTTTAAATTAATTTCTAAACTCCGCAGCCTCTTACAGAAGAAGACATATTTAAGCAGCAGCCTCCACCTTAAACACAGAGTATTTTAGCTCAGTATTGCTGTTTGAGATCCTGTAACAGTGGTTCTCGAATGGTGGGTCCATGCGCGAAAGTCAGTTGCAGAGTTTCTTCCAACCTGTGCCTGGAAAATGAAAAATGGTGGGTATCCAAAATCTGATGTACGGAAGCCCTAAGAGGACACATGCATGCATTTCATATACTCCATTCTGCCAGCAAGTAGACTTTGTTTACTTCTCAAAGATCTCCACTTGTCTAGATCCTTCTTTTTGGTGGCAAAGCAGTTTTTTCGACGCAAAAAGACCAAATTCTACTCATTATCACAGGAAATGGAGCAAGATAAAAATGTGCACATACGTGTCCTCTCAGGGCTTCTGTAGCTTTTCTAAATATATATTTTACGTGCCTTTTTGTTGAGTGGTATGTTTTGTTCCGTTTAAAGTCCAAACAGAAGCGTTTAATTTAAACAAACTCGACTGGAGGGACGTTTTCTGTAGTTTGGGGTCGTGATATGTCGTGAAGGAGGTTCCCCTCGCTCTTTAACCCGGGCAAAGGACGGAAAACGGATTAAATAAGAAGAGCAAGTCATGGAAAGGGAAATCTATGAATCCTCTGCATGCTCTTGATTTCCTCTCGCTCTATCTGTCTCTGGATCTGCTCCCTGGTTTCACCCACAGCACTCCCCCTGACAGGCTCTTCCTCTCGGTAGCAGCTCTCCTCGGTCAGCAGGTCATACAGTAAGAGGCGCGCGAACCCAAACACAGCCGGGGTTTTATGACGGGACAATAAAGAGGAGAGCAACGTGTCTGAGTGACAGGCCGACAAACGGGATCATAAAGCTGCGAGAGAGGAGGAGGAAGCGAACGTCACTTTTCTGACGGGATCATAAAATACGCAGAAAGAGAAGAGCTCAAGCGCCTGTCGTTACGCATACCTGCGCTGCATCCACGGATAAATGCGCGCGGATTCAGCCAAGCAGATTTGGATTGTCCCATTAGGTTGTATTTTTTCAATGAGTTTTATTCGAGCCTCAGGTGCTGATTAAGTAGTTTGGCTTCCTTTTGTTTTTGTAAAAAAAAACAAAAAAACGACCCTCTCGGTTTCAGTTTGATTTTATTCGTTTTGGTGCGTAAATATTTACAAAAAATAGCAACTCTCTAAAAAAGACCCCATGAATTGTCAAAAAGGGACAAAACTTCTGGAGACAGCAAACCCATCCAAGACTGGACCTGCAGACAAATTGACATGGCTGTGTGTCACTCAGCATGCTTTTGACGAAAAGCAAAGACGAAAATTAAGACAGTTTTGTCTTTGTAATTGTATTCTGTTTGGTCAGTTTCGACAAGGCACAGCCCAGTTTTGTTTACAGTCATGCAGTAAAGCTTTGTTTTTTATTTTGGTTCCGTTTGCTTACGCTTTTTAACCTTGGAGCACACTCACAATTACACGTGTCCATGCGCTTCATCCATGGATAAATGAACAGAGACAAAAATGAACAGTTTGGCTGTAATTTTCGTTTTTCTCTTGTTTTCTTCTTCATATATATAATTCCGTTTAAGTCCTTCATTAATTATCAGTTCAACTTCGGTTTCTCTTTTTTGTGATGCTGCTTGGGTAAATATTCCTGGAGACTCTGATCGCTGCTCGCGTTCATGCGCTTTATCCCTGGAAAAATAAACCAAAGACGAAAACTAAGGAGCTTTGCGGCCATCACCTCGCTCCTTATTTCTATTTTCTTCATTAGATACAGGATACAGTTCAAGATTGTCATTAAACATCAGTTCTACTTTAGTTTCACTTTTTTCTGTTATGCCTTTGGTTAATATTCTTGCAGACACTCACCGTTGCACGCGTTCATCCGCTGCATCCACGGGTAAATGGGCGCAGATGCGCCCTGCTTCTCCTCCATGGTCTCACCGAACAGCCCTTTGCCGCTCAGCCCCCCCGCGCAGTCCGCCTTCCCGAGCTGCTGCTGGTGCACCATGCTGCCGTCGTGCGTCAGAGCCAGTTGGTGCTCCTTGTCCCGGTAGAAGCCCGTCGCTGCAGCCGCCGCCGCAGCCGCTGCCGCCGCCGTGGCATAGTCGCAGGTGCCTGCCCCGGTGGCGCCCCCCACCACGCCGTGCCCGTTGTACGCTCCGTTCGCAGCCTGCTGGTAGTAAGAGGAGGCTGGGTAGTGCCTGAGCGGGTGGTCTGCTGCTGCGTATCCCGAGGAGTAGAGCGGGATCTGACCCAGGAACGAATCTGCCGCTGCCGCCGCTGCCGCTGCCGCCTGCCCGCCGCCCCCCGTCCCCAGGAAAGACGAGTTGACGAAATAGGAACTCATCGGGAGAAAGTGAGGAAAGGAAGGAGGATGAGAAGAAGAAGAGGAGAAAAGAGGAGAGGGGAGGACAGGAGGGCACGAGACAAACACAACAACAAGACTCACGCGCTGGAGAAGAAGAAGGAGGAGTAGAAGGAGGCTAACGGCTAGCGGCTAACGGTTCTCCCTCCCGTCCTCCTTCCCCTGCCTCCTGCACTTTATGATTTGTTGTGTTTTATAGCCCACAGTCCGAGCGAGCCACGGGCTGCTGCTATCACTTAGTTTATCGCAGATTGGGAGGGAGGGAGGGGGTGAGGAGGGTGAGGAGAGCAGAGGAGGGGAGGGGGTGCTGGGTGGCTGAGTGCCAGTGTGGGACAGAAAGAGAGAGAACAAGAGAGAGAGTCTATGTGTGTGTGTTTGTGTGTAGAAGACGGGATGGGGTGAGGAGAGGGGGGGTGAGAGGGGGGGTGAGAGGGGGGAGGCAGAGCAGCTGACCTCTCCCTGACCAATAAGGAGCCTCCGTGCCTGGCATTCGTTCGCTCCTTTTCCTTTCGTTGGAGAGAGGAAGAAGAGGAGGAAGAGGAGGACAAGGGGGGGCTGGGAACCACCGAGACCCCCCTCCTCCCCCTTACTCTATTTCCCTTCTCTCTCTCTTTTTCTAATTCTCCTTCCCTCTTTCCTGCGCTTCCCGGTGAGATTGCGCAATCACACGGAATCCTCCGCGCGTAAAATTGATTCTTTCTCTCCCAGTGTGTCTCCCTCCGTCTGCTGTTGGGCCCATAAAACCAAGAAGCACACACACACAAAACACACAACTCACACACACACACAACACACAGGACACACATTTCCAGGGGTGGTTTTAGAGATTTGAGGGCCCCTGGTGATGGCAAATACAAAGCCCCCTCCTGCGTCCAATAGAATCCATCCAGCTGTATTTTCTTTGATTTTTAAGACATTTTTAACCATTTTGATGGATATAAACTTTATATGGTTCACTCATACTTCAACAAAAGAAGACAGCATGACTAAATTGCAAAAGTTTGTTGACAACATACTGCAACCATCAAAAATGTGGGTGTAACCTGGTAGGAGCTGCAAAATGATTAAGCCAAGGAATCATCAGCTGTATTTTCCTTGATTTTTAAGACATATTAAACCAGTTTGATTGATAATATTTGCTCATATCTTTCCTAAGGGAGAGAGCAAAGTCTAATTAGTACAAATATGTTGGCAACATTAGGCAATCTTAAGAAAAGTGGGTGTAACTTTGTTAGGAGCAAGCTGAAAATGATTATTGGAAATACAGTCAGTATCAAAAGTATGCTTGCACTTTTAAAGCCAAGAGACGATATTTCCTCACAAAAAATTGCTCGAAGTAGTCACGAAATTGCACAAATATGTTAATCAACATTTAAAAATGTTAGTGGGCCTGGCAGGGAGTGAGTGCTGCTTACTTTTGCTTATTGCAGGCAAACTCTATCAAAATTGTCAACACTGCAAATAGAGTTTGGCAATATTCAGGAAAGCTGGTGGTGTTGACAAGGAGTGTGTCCAACCAGCTCTTCAAAATTTTGCCAACATATCTATGCACTTAATTTACTTACAGACTTAGTTTGCCTGCATTATTGACCACCGACAGAGCAAGAGTACATTGTGTCAATTGCACAAATTTGTTGACAACATTGAGAAGAGTGTGTGGAACTTGCCTCTTGCCAGATCCACCCACTTTTTTAAATGTTGCCAACATATTTGTGTAAGTTAGACAGCTGTCCACAAGTTTTCCTACATATTTTCAACTTTGAACTAATGTCAATATTGCACAAATATGTTGGCAATATGAAAAAGCTGGTGAGACTTGCAATGAGTGAGTTCTGTCTGCTCTTTCAAATGTTGCCTACAAAGGATATTTATGTAACTTACACAGTTGGGCAAGAGTTTTCCTGCAATATTTACAACCAACAGGGCAATAGAACACTGTGTCAGTTTCACAGATAGTTTGGCAACATTTGAAGGTGTTGGTGAAACTTGCTCCTTGCCAGGTCTTTCCACTTTTCCAAATGTTGCCAACATATTTGTGTAGGCAGTTAAGCTCAAGTTTTCACTCCATACATTCCAACCTAAATAGAGAGAGCACTCTCAAAATTGCACAAAATATGTTGGCAACATCTGGAGAACTACTTCAGATGTTGCCAACATATTTGTGTAATTGTGATCATGTCCAAGAGTTTGTCTGCAATTTTTCTAACCAAATGAGCATGAGAGCACTTTCTATGTTTGACTAATTGGTTGGCAACATATTAAAGGTGGATATAACACCCGGAGTTAAGGGTTTCAATTACTACTGCTAACAAATATTGTCAACATGTTTGTTTGATTTTGACAGTTATGCATGAGTTTGCTGTTATTTTCTTTAACCATAAGAGAGGAAGAGCATTGTTAAAGTTGCTCAAATAAAATGGCAACATTCTAAAAAAGAGGGTGAGACTGGCAAAGAGGTTTCTGTCTAAATTATTAAAATAGTGCAACTTGAAAAGTGTTCATGAAATTGACTGCCTTAGAATAACCAAAAAAAGCAACAAAACGAGGTATAAATTGCGCATATATGTTTTGAAATATTTGGTTTCATCATCTGTTCAATAGGTTACCAACCTCTTTATGCATTTAAAAGTGTGCTGGAGTTTGTCTGCAATTCCCCAGATATTGCCAACCTATTCGTGCAAATTGAACCATCTTCAAGAATTTGGCCAAATGATGTTATAAAAAAGATGGTTGGACACACTCCACCTAATTTTCCAAATATTGCCAACCGCTTTTTGCAATTTCAAAGGTTGTGCATGATTTTATCCAAAATACTTTCTACTAAAACAGCAAGAGCGCAATTAAAGTTGCCCAAATTGTCTGCAACTTTTTGAAAATTAGGTGTAACTGGAAGGAGTCGATGTGTCCACCTTCCTTACTAATAGTTGCCAACAGTTGTCCACCTTTTTTTTTTTTTTTTTTTTTACCATCTCTAACGATAACGACCCAGCGCCGTGTTTCCAGGCCTTCTTTTGTCTATAACCAACATGCATCTCGAGGCCCTTGTAAGCCTGAAGCCCCGTCCGACCGCCTACAGTACCTCAGCCCTGTAGTTAACCAGCCTGCGCCAGTAAACGCAGACGCATAAACACGCACACACAAACACGCACACGCTGTGCTCGCAGCCCCGTGGGGAGGCTCGCTGCTGCAGCACCAGAGGCAGCCCGATAATAAAACATATTCCCGGCGCTTTGCGGGTAATACCGAGCACATTAAAATGAATTTGGGGAGTGTAAATCACGGCCGGGAGCGCGCACGGCTCATGTGTGGCCCTTTGCGCGTGTACGTGTGTGCAGATTGTATAATGGAGGTGTGTGTATGTGTGTATTTATTCACTCAGCCTGCCTCATGAGAGTGCGCCCTCGTCCCCGCGCCTCTCTCTCCATCTGCGCTGTGATCACTCGGACCGTTTTCTCTGCCTCTGAACATGTTCTTAAAAGCTGTGAAAGTTTTCTTGATGAGATTGATCCGTGCTGGCGCTGCTCTGTCCCGTGTCCCTCGGTATAAACGGCTCTCTGTGTCCCCGCTCAAGTGTTCCAGTCTGTTCTGTGCGTAATCAGCGTGAGCGGTGAATTATGATTTTCAGCCTCGGTGACACTGATTAGGATGAAATGTAAAAGGAGAGGAGGAGAGGAAACACTCCAGAAGTTTTCTCTGCTTCTTTTCCTGACACTGATTAGGACTCAGACTCTCCACGGGGGAGATATTTACACTCCGAAGAAATATTTCTCCGCAAATTAGCGCAAATTATTCATACGGAAACTCGGAGTCAGAAGATTCCTTGTGTACATTTCGGAGTTTATCACAAACTATTTTATTTAACAAAAGCTATGGCTCAATTTCAAACGCTAATTCACCTTGAGGCATATAGAAGTTTATTAATTTTTTAATAAAAAGTAATATAACATTAGCACAATGAAATATTAAACTGCATATTTTAATTTTTTTATGAGGAATTAATGTTCTGAAATAATTGAATCATTTTCTTTAAAATCTCATATCAACAATTGCCTTTTATATGCAATAACCCATTCATTTTTCAAAATAAAAGGAAAATAAGCCTCATTAATTTTGTTAATAATTAAGCATTTACTGTAAATGTTCTGCATGTTGCCATAAATTTAAAGACACGAGTCTTGCACCAAAGTTATTGTTGCATTGGAATTCTGTTTAGATATTTTTATTCTAACAAACGGTGGCCGTTTTTTAATCAAATGTCTGTTTTATTGTTTTTATGTTGTTGCTAATTTTACAATGCAATGGGACATGGGACGCACTTATAAATCAACTTTCTAGCATCGGGTGTAATTTTACCAGATATTTGTTGCATTAGGAGTTGCATCGTTTTTTTTTAATCATAATATTAATCAATCAATCTTCATTTGTAAAGCACCAAATCATAGCAAATTTTGTCTCAAGTCCTCCTCTTTTCTCTTTTTCATTGTTTTATGTTATATTATTTAATTTTTTGTCATGTGTTTATTCAGCTTCAATGTGAATCCACCATGACTTTGTTTTTTCTTTTACTTTTTTGTACATTTGACTTTTTGATGGTTCAGTTTTTTATCCTTAATTTGGAGTCAAATAGGAGCGAAGAAAGCGTGGTTTGGGACATCTGATGCCGTTTTGCATTCTTTTTTATTGGCTCTAGTTTCATTATATTCAGTCTCCTCTAAATCATATTTATTTCATTTTGTGAAGCACCTTGTGACCTCGCTCAGTGAATTTGCTGAACTCATGCAGATGTATTTACCTCCTTAAAATGTGCGCGTAAAAGCAGAAAACAAATTCATCCAAAATTTACGCACAAAAAAACTTCCTCACGACTGTTTTCACTGCTTCCACCTTAAAGTTTTGAAACAGAAAAAAGCTTAAATGTAATTCCTTTCAAATATTTCAGCTCCTCCTCACTTTTCTCCCTGCTAAGAAAAAAAGCAGCTGTCCCGTCCTGCTTTTCATTGACGCTCCAAACGGAATATGTGTCGCTGAGGTCGTAAAATAACCGCAGCCATAAATAAGTCCGCGTGTGTGTGAGTGTGAGTGTGTGTTTCCCCTGCAGGCTCTGACTCGTCTGCAGACTGACTAATAGAGACAAAGACTCTATTTTTACTTTACTTCGCTCCCTCACTGAGAGTCTGACAGAGGATTCGAGGACGGGACACAAAATAAAAACTCCGATTCTGAACATTTACTCTTTTTTACGCAGGAACACACACACACACACACACACACACACACTGATGGGGAATTTTTCTATTTTTACTTTCATTCTAACCCCCCCTCTCTCCTTTCTCTTGCAGGACGCTGGGTTTCCTCTCGGCTTTGTGGGAACGGGAAGCTGCAGCATTGTGCTAAAGCTGCTGAAGTTTAATCATTAATGAGGTCCGAGAGGGGAACAACAGCCACGGTGCAGCTCGCACTCACGGTAACACTGCTAATATACTGTTGTTTTGCGCCGGGGCTAGGGCTGGGTGACTTGGACCAAGAATCACAGTTTAGCTGGGAATGAAACATGAAATCTGAGTTATTTCTCTGGTTAAAAAAACAACAAAAGGATGCGACGACACCAGAAATATTAACTGTGTTGTTTTTTTTTTTTTTTTAATATTATGCTGCTTGTTTGCGACCACAGCTACAAAAACAGAAGTTTTCTACACCTAAAATGAATCCAGTTTTAGTTTTTAATGATCAACAACTGCAGTCAAACTCTTTCGCACTATTGTAACTGTTTAACAAAATTGGAAAATCTCCAGGTTTTGAGATTTTCAGAACTTATGGCACTCTTCTCATCTTCTTTTTGTTTCAGAACAGCGCAGCCTGAAGTATTATAATGATTAGTAGCATCAAACAGAAACTTGATGATCTTCAGTAACAGAGAGGAAATGCGGTCTAGTTTTCACAAATATGTTGGAAACATTTGGAAAACCCTCGCTTGCTGCCGGTCCGTCAACTTTTCCGATTGTTGCTCACATATTTGTGCATTTCAGACAATTAGATTTAAGGTGCAATTTTTAAATATTAAACTCAATCATTTTTAATAATTTATGTTTATGACTCTAACATGTATTACTTTGAAACACTTGGTGTTTAATATGCAACATCTTGAGTGCTTCTTTATAGAAACATGTTGTCAATCTTATATTTGACACTGTTGATGGAGTAAAGGAGCTTGGCTGCAAATGTTGGAAATTAAAAAATAAAAATATCACAACATATGGTGTCTAGCACCTATGATTTTGTTGCTGTTATATTTAACAGGTTTCAGAATTAATTGATTTTTACCCAAATATAAGATAATTTTTAAGAATTTCTGTTCACGGTTGGTGGTATCAAAAATTACTTAAACTTAATGATCGACAGTCATTATGGCAGCAACATGTTTTAAACCCTCGCTCATTGTCAAGCAAATTCCCTTTTCCAAATGTTGCCACCATATGAGTGCAGATCTGCCAGTGAGCAGGAGTTTCCCTGAAATGGGCATCAGTCAATAAACTGTCCAAAACTGTGTGCTTCGGATTTTTAAAGATTCTATCAGAAGAAACACCTTGAAGACTGAACATTTTACACCCTCAGTTTACAGACACATTGGCCTACTTTGCCCAATTTAAGAGTGTGCAAGAGTTTGGCTGTAATTTTTGGCAAATAAATGACCCAATATTTGGTGTCTTGAACTTTATTTTTGGTGCTCTGGTGTCAGATCGGTGTCAATATTGTTTGATTTTTACTGCGTATAGAAATGTGCCTTAGATAATATTTTCAGTGGTTGATGGTTTTGAAAAGGTTTAAAAATAAATGATCATTAGCCTTATTTTTTAACCAAAAGAGAGGAAGCAGCTTAATAGCATTAATATGTCAGCAGCATCTGATAAACTCTAGTAAATGTTGTCAAATTAATTACAAAGTAAGTCAACTGGGTAAATAGATCAAAATAATGCATTTCAAATGTATATTTTTGTATTACTGATATCAAAAAGTACAAAAATGTAATGATCTTTGGTCATATTTGTATCCAAACAAAGGACAGCATGATCTGAACTGCACAAATACATCGGCAACATCGGAATATCTCACGCACCTCGTCAGTTTCACCAACATTTCCAGTTGTTGCCAAAATAATTGCAAAAAATATATTTTTTTTACTGGTATTAAACAGGCATCCGTATCATTTGACTGCCAGTTACAGTCTCACAGTCTTACTGTAAACATTTTTGTCAAGTTTCAGAGCTTTAATCTGGTTTTCAAAATCAACAAAAATTACCAATTTTTATTTGTATTAAGCCAATTTATAACAAACAGTGTCTTAAAACGTGTTCCTTAAGAGCAGGTCTTGAACAACGCATCATTCATTTTAATATAATTATCTACTTTCATTTTAAAATGTAAAGATGTATCTGTGTATTATCTTACACCAACTTGTACGATTTTGCCCAGCCCTATCAGAAACACGGCCTGTTATTATAATGTGATTTTGGTGATAGCAGATGTGTCCTCGTGCTCTGTAGCCTGCAGGGATAAGTCTGATCTCTGAAAAGTAAAATAGTCTGACCGAAGTCTGGCGCAGTGATTTATCAGCAAAGAGCTGCAGTGAGTTATAAACTCTCAGTATTCTGTTAAACCAGCTCATGGAGCTCAGGACTCAGCAAATGAAGCTCCAGTGAACAGGAGGCTGCATTACACTTGAATGTAACTGGTGTGTCCAGGTTCCTTTTACAGTCTTTAATTTTACTGAAGAAATCAAAGTTAGCATGAGCTGCAGGTGCAAACCTCTGCTGGAGCACCAAACGTTAGCACACAGAGATTTTCAAGCCTTCTCTGATAAATCACGTCACACAGGCTGTTCATCTACTGGATCAAACTTTTAGGGATTTTTTTTGTGCTAATTTTTTTTAATCATTAAAAATTTATCACAATTTTAAATAGGCAGTTTTGCAAGAAAACTGAAAAATGTGCAGATGTGAAGTGAAATGGTTTCAGCTTTAAACTTTCTGCTTTTGAAGGAGCTCAGAAATAAAGAGTCCAGCAGACTCAAAGTTACTCCACTCTCTGACTTTGAGAGCTCACTTCCTGGTTTCTGTCTCCACACTAAAGGTCAGACAGAGGTCAGCGGAGTCCTAAATCTCCTCCTAATCTCCTCCTCAGACAAACTCTTACTGAGCAGCCCTCTCTGGTTTCACTGTGATATGTTTTCACTTGAATAAAACTCCTTTATGTTAATTAATGTCATTTAGAGTTAATTGGATGATCTGCTCATCATCTCGTGCCTCCTGTGTTAAACACTTTATATCTAAGATCTTCTAAAGTGATTTCAGTGGGATTAAAGCCTCCGTAGTTCTGTCATGTATCCGTCACTCAGTCTGTTTCTGATGTGACTTCATTAGCAGACCCTGAAGGCAGCACGGTGACGTCACTCCGGTTGAGGGTCACGTGTCTGACAGTAAATATTCACACAGCAGCTTCACTCACATGTTCACTGTCTGAGAGGCTGGGGGGGGACAAACTGCGACAAACGGAGGAGAGAGAGGAAGAGAGGAGGAAGAGGAGGAGGGAGGGAGGAGGAAGAGGAGGCTGGAGAGCGTCAGAGAGAGAGAGAGAGGGAGCATTAAGGA
The DNA here is from genome assembly GCA_037902135.1 of Cetoscarus ocellatus. Classification (NCBI taxonomy): domain Eukaryota; kingdom Metazoa; phylum Chordata; class Actinopteri; order Labriformes; family Labridae; genus Cetoscarus; species Cetoscarus ocellatus. The sequence goes on along the minus strand of JBAMNC010001605.1, from coordinate 75,712 downwards.
TGATAGAGGCGCATACCAACTGTCACTGTGTTTTGTTTTTATCACCACTTTCAGTTTCCTCCTCATTGTTCACATATTTCAGTGAAGTCAGACTTGAACCTCACTGCTCACCATAAATAAGGACAAGAAGGTCCTTTTGGTTATTTAACTTCATAATCCTCACACATTCTGTGTGGTTATTATGGCATTATTCATCAATATTTTAGTTTCAGCCTTTTCTTATGTGTGCAAAAACAAGAGTTTGTAAGTTTAGTGACCAACACTTGGCACACATCGAGAACTTTTCATCACTTTCACCCAAATTTAAGGCTGAGAGCAAATAAATAAACTGCTAATGCTGACAGTAAATATGATTCAAAGAAGGTCGATGACAGCCATCTTTGTTTCAGCATAAAAATGCCTCTAATACTAAATAAAAGGAATTATCGGCCACTTAAACGCTCATGCATCAGGATGAATTCTATTTTATTTTGTGGTGATATCATGTTTGTTATGATATACATCAAATCATAATGTTAGCAATACACTGAGACATTATGCCCTCCATTTGGTCAGACAGTCCTGCCTTATTTGGGTCCATTATTTGCATTTTTCCTTATACTGACCTAAATTTGAGACTATAGGAAGATTAAAAAAGCTCATAATAATAATAATAATAATAATAATAACAGGTGGTTATTTGCAGCTTATTTGCCTTTTGGCCTGAAGTGGGGCACATTTTTTCACATCAAACGTATATTAAGGCTAAGGTAACTAAGAATTTGATAATAATGTTTATTAATATTATTAATAGAAGTAATGAAGATTAAATTCTCAAATCAATGCCACGGGTTTTGCTGAAGTATCTGATATTTGAGTAAATAAAAAACTTTGGTGTGCACTTCAGCACACAGAGGCAGACTTTATCCTCTGGCTTGGATGTGCAGGTGTTGACGTTTATGTGTTGCAGAATGAATGTGCTTCCTGTGAGGAGCTACATTTGAAATTACGATAATATTCAAAGGGTGAATATTTTTGGCACAGCTATGTTACACATGTCTACTGTAATGAGAAGTGGTGGTGCTTATGAGCTATAATTTAGTGAAATAAAATTATTTGTCCTTCTGGACGAAAATCCAGAACTTTCTATCACACTGACTTTATTTTCACAAAAGTAAGAAAATAAAAGACCAAACATTTACAACAACAGCTTAATGGAATTAAATGATAATTAAATACAAACTAATAACACTTCAGTAAGTGTCCAGTAGTGACGCTCGAGTTTTTCTTGCAGCGTTAATTTGCGTGCGTAAGGCTCCAACGTTCGCGACACTGCGTGACTTAGTCTCATGTCTTTGGTTAGATCACGAGTGGGTTTGCGTTGTCTGACTGTGATTTAAGTTTGAGGCGTTGGGTAAAAAAGGATCATAATAAAAATATACAGCAGTGGAATTCAGCTTTCATTGATAACGTTTATTATTGATGTTCTTAACCGTGGTGCAGCACGAATGCGCCTCTATAAGGCTTCCATAGATGAAAATAAAGACAAAAACTCAATTAAGACGATGACTTTAGACGATAGGTTGATTAAAAATGATATTAAAAAGAAGGAAACTTTTGAGACACTATGAAGTTAAACTGTCGTCCATTTATATTTTACCAGCTTTAGTGATATTGTCTGACTTTTCGGACAACTTTTCCCCTCACAGACCTGAATTTAAGGAATTAAGTAAATAGATAAATTGCTAATATTCAAAATAATTCGATTTAATGGACTTAAAGTTGAGAGAAAATATCACAAAAGGCTTTGTTTTACTCAGATGTCCAACGTCGACGTTCAATGTGAAGCATGAAATGCTGCAGGTAAGATACAAAAATGTAAAATTCAAATGAAACCAGATGTCATAATTTACATGCTGCTCATTTAAAGTTAATTTAATAATACTCACCTGCTCTCCCCCCATGTAGTTGTAATCTTTTTGCATTTTTTTGACTTAAGTCGAGAACTTTCTCCACAAGCAGATATCGGTTAAGAAAATAAATTATGTAGCCTAAATAATTTAACGGCTGTAAACTTTGACGAATACAATTTTGCATATTCGTTTCTAGTCAAATCCCTTCGAGTCACTTGGATTTTCTCCGTGTCAGATCCTGCTCGCTGGTTGGTCCTGTTTGTGCGTCTTTGATTAATATTTTATTTTTTCTGCTCTTTTGTGTTTGGGCTGCGTCTCTGCGCGCAGGTCAAACATCCCGTCATAACCAAACCTCATTCAAAGACGCATGATTATCACTGATACTTTAAATTATTTGCTTCTTTGGCGACTATCAGGACCTTTTAACTTTTTAAAGTCATGCTGTATTTGAGGTGAAAGGCAGATACAGAATCGATCATTATTGGATCTAATGGAAACGCTGCTCTGTTTGTCAGTGACAGGAGAGCTCCTACAGAGAACATAATGATCCTATTAATGATGTTCTTGAGTTTGTTTAGGGTTTTAAAATGTGACAGCAGGATAATTAGAGTCTGCGGGACTTTAATAACAGTTTATGAGTGTGTGAGCATGCGCAGTAAACCCTCCTGCAGAGTAAAAAGAAACAGCAGAAGAAGAACTCCAGGAATCCGAGAAACTTCAGAGATTATCGACAATTAAAGAGAGAAGGAGTCAGACTGCTGCTTTATGGCTTTATGGCCCCGTGTGTGCGTGTGCGTGCGTGAATGTGTGTGCGTGTGCGTCCTCGTGCACTTTTATGGTTTTATGACCGTTTATGACTCCTTGTAAAGTCCGAGGAATGGCGACGAAGTGAAAAACAGGCCCGCAGCAAACAGCAGATGAACAAATGTGCAGCGCGCACACGCACACGCACGCCCACGGAGACAGTGTACAGTTCATCTGCGGTTCATTTGCGCCTCGGCAGAGCTCCAGACACTCACAGCCTTTCCTCTGCAGTTTAATGAGGACAACAGAATAATTAAGAGACTGTAAAATTAAGACTTCATTATCACTTTAACGGCAAATATTAATTTTATTTTGTTTTCTTTTCTTTTCTTTTCTCACAGAATTGAATTTGAGCCGCTGCAGACGGAGCTGAGAGAGGAGGTAAGAATCATTTACAGCAACAGTCCTTTAATCAGCCTGTTTTTGTCTTTAAACTCGGACACAAAACAAGAACAGATTGATATTTGACTCGTTTGATGCTCCGTCAATGTATCTGTTAAATTCATATGTCTCTGTTTTGTATGCACACCTTAATGTCACACACCCTGACATCCTCTGTCACACATTTTTCACCATTAAAAGCGCAAAACAAACTTGTGATACATGTTTTTAAGAACTTACAAATACCTGAAAAGTCTATGCTGGTAATTCCGATTTTATTTTTGGTGATTCTTCTTAAACACATTTTGAAACTTCACAAAAGAACTTTTATTTTTTTTTACTGAATTATCATATTAACAACCCTTGCTCATTTTAAATCATTAAAAACATTCTGATTATTTTTGTCCATAAATTTTGGATGGAACTCAGTGGTTTATTTGTGCAGGGAAATATAATAGGAGACCTATTTTAGCTTATTTGTGCAATGGTTGATTGGCAATTCAACTACCAAAGACTTAATCAGTGCTTTATTTGTATAACATGATTCCTGATATTTTGAAATCCCCCAAATAAAAATTTAATTATATTTCATATTCACTGGTGATTTATCCTATGTCAAACTATTACACTACACAACAAGAAAACAACACTACAATCTAAATCTGACAGAAGAAATGAGTCCAAAGAATTTTACACTTAGATTGTTACATCTGTGAATTTTCTGACCTCTTTTAGAATATTAGTGGTGGAGATCAGTTTGTTCACTTGGGTAGGAAAATGAAAATAACTTAATTCTATATATTTGTTTTATTTGATTGATTTGTAACTCTAAAAATAAAAACGTCTTAATAAAACAAACAAAACAATCAAACTATAACAAACAAACATCGATGAATAATAATGTAAATATAAACAGCAATTTTAAGTCACATATTCATCATGATGTTAAGAGTACACATTTGGAAAAAACATGACAATACATTTAATTTCATCCTTTTTATTAATTTTTTTTAACAGCACAGATTTAACATAATTATCCATACATTATCAACAACAGAAGGATTCAAGATACAAAACATCATTTCTGAGTTTTCACAAAATATCCACTTTTTAATGCTATTAAATATTTTTTTTATTTTTCTTCAATTAAATAAAAATTTTCTTTGATTTGTTTCTTTTTTTTATCTTAAGTGTTATTATATTCAGCCGTGTTATATATTTTTCCGTGCTGGTGTTAATCAGTGCCTCAGGAACTCTGTGTGTGTGTGTGTGTGTGTGTGTGTGTGGGGGTGTGTGTGACATCCTCTTTCCTTTACCTCTCTAACTTAAAATAATGCTCTAATTTCTTATTCGGCTTAACTTTGCTGATCATTTGTTTACTTGTGCAATGGATTGAAAAGTCTGATTTATTTGTAATTATTTCTTGTAAATGTTTGACTGGCAGCTTCATGTAAAAACTGTCAATTTAACAACAACATAAAGGATCAATAAATGAGAAAAAGACTCATGAAGACTTCCAAGAGACAAGATAAATATTTAAGCAGCCAGCACGGAGAAGGTTTGAGTTTACGTTTGATTCTAAACATTATTCCACTTTTAAAAGCAGATATTTGGCCCAGTTATAATCCCTACATAAGAAAAACAGCAATTAAAACAGACTTATAATTAAGAAGTTGTTATATGTTCCCTCATTTAATGCCCATTGAAACTTTGGCTGATCAAAATCAACCCTCTTCTCCTCAAACCTAAAGCTCGATCTGTCAGCTTTTCCCTGCTGCTGTTCATCATCAGCTCCTGCAGGTCCTCGGCTAACTGTGTGACCTCCTCTTCAGAAGTTAATACCAAACTGCAGAAACTGCCGCTCTGAGCCTTTTCTCTCTGTTTGTGTCATCGTCTCCAGGCAGCGCCAGCCAGCCGGCCGGCCGGACGCGTCCTTCACGGCACCGTGAGCTCGTGCTCAGGGTCAGCTCATCGGACTGTTACCGCGGGGCGCGAGCGCACAGTCACACCAACATCACCAAAGAGCGCGAGACGAGTTAAAGATTAACGGAGGAAGAGGACTAAAGCTCACGGGAAGGACGGCGAGGATCGTGCGTAAAAGGATGTCGTAAATGTAGATGTTTAAATTAATTACGGTAGGTTGTTATTATTGTTATTGTTATTATTATTATTATTATTTGCTACATGTATGTATTTTATCTAAAATTAATTTATCTTACATCTTTAATATGGTTGGTAAAAATAAAGGACAGGATTTTACGCACAAAATATGACAGGATATAACCCGCGTTGAAGCCTGATTACTGCCTGTTTTTAATTTGGTATTCCTTTATTTAAAAATAAAGAGGAGAAACACTTCAGCCTTTTGATTGTGCAGTGATTACACTTTTTTCTCGGGCCAGTGTGTCCTGCGCCACGTTGGAAGGACTGAAAAGTGCTGTGAGCAGGGTTTTCCTTTTGTTCGATATTTTATCTGATATATTTTTTGATTAATGAACAAGATTTTGTTTTTAATTGATCAAAGAGATCACCAAGTTGCAATAAAGATATTGGATTTGAAAGAAGTTGGTGGTGCGTTTGGATCATTTCTTTGCAGTTGGACTTAAACCGAAATCCCCCCATTTTACATTTTTTCATCTAACCTTTATTTAAACAGCAAAAACCTCTGTGTTTGTTACGTTTGATTTTCAACGACGTTGCTGACAAGACAGGGTGCAGCTACAAGCAAACAGACACAAAACATATGACCAGACCCTTAATTATAATACCCACAGAAACACAAAGTCACCAATTTACCCCCCCCCCCAAACCTCCATCCAGATGTGTCAGATGATCCCCGCCATGAAGGCAATGATGTGAACACGCAGTGAATTCAATCAGGCCGTTTGGATGTGGATTTAAAAGAATAAATAAACTGTGTGTGGAGACGATGATGGAGGATATGGATTTTCTGTTTGATTTTGACGCACTGGAGTTGATTTTCAAAGCTGGATTAGAGGAAGATGATGCTGGTGCCATAAATTACACAGAGCTGTGGATTACACCCCCCCCCCCCCCCCCCCCCCCCCCCCCCCCCCGCATTCATTATCGCACACACACACACGAGCACGCACACCTGCACGCTCATATACGTGAGGTTTTCAGCGCAGATCTGCAGCAGTAAAGATGATGAAACCACAGCGCAAACAGACTTCTTTGTGTTTGCCCTCGTGAGCGCGCGCACGCGCACTGGCATCCAGAGTTTAGAAAGATTTTGCACCCCGCGTCTCTGTTTTCCTGCGGGCTGCACACGCACACGCACACGCACACGCGGAGCCGTTTGTGTGCTCCGTGACGCGCTTGGATTCCTCCACGGCTCATTCAGCGCCACGCAGGCCCAACCTGCAGCTCCCCCTCCGAGCCACAAATCTGTCTGCCCCTCTGCTCGGCCCTCACTTCAAAGACCAGGAGAGAGAAAAGGAGCCAACAACACACGAGACAAAGGACGCGCACACTGCGCGTGCACACGGAGCCGGGGGCGCGCGTGTTTACGCGCTCCGTTGCTGCTCCACTTTGGCCCACAGAGGACGGAAAGTAAAGCAGAAGCAGGAACATCATCAGTTTGTTGTAACACAATCCACTCAGACACACACTCTCACACAGCAGCACTTCGCACCCTCAAGCGACGACACGCACGCATGAATCAGAGCGGGCAGACCGTGTGTTTGGAAAAGTCTTTGACGTGTCAGTATTATTCCCCTGAAGGATGTTTTTCTGCCTCACACTCGGTACTGCGCTCGCACACACGCTAGATGGCAGCAGAGCGTTTTGCAGCAGCGGGTTGAAGCGGAAGGAGTTTTTCTGCAGAGCGCAGCCGACAAACGGCCTCCTGATCCCGGCTGTGCGTCAGTGTGAGCCCCGCTGACGGAGCCCGGGGCCGTTTGACTGCATCTTCAGCTCTGATTCTTTAGTTATTTTTCTAAATAGTATATATATTTTAAAATTCAGAATAAGAAATAGGTCTACTCTAATGTAAGCCTGCATAGGTGTTTGTCTTTGTATTTCGGGTGCGTAAAAACTCACAAACAAATCTTAAATAAATGTCAGAAGTAAAGAAAACTTTCACAGACATGAGCAATATCAGCTTTAAGGTTCAGAAACCTAATTACTCTTTGCACTTAACTGCTCATGCAAACTGTTGTAAAGAAAGCAAAAGATTCAAAAGTATGTAAGTGGTATTGATGTACTGATATGTTATGTCAGTTTTTATGTGCATGGTCTGTTTCCAAATTGGTTGTAGAAATAAAAACTAAATAAACTTCTGAACGTGATCCGTCTCCACTGACACAGAGTGCGTTCCTCCACACCCCCTCACACACAATGCAGCCACTGTTGGACCAGAAATAAGAGAATTTGCCTCTTTGTCAGTTCACTGCAGTTAAGAGAACATGTCAGTCATTTATAAAGTTAATTATTTGATTAATAACTTTAAAGAACAGTTAGATTCTTCACTGCTTAATAAGGTGATCATTATTTAAGCTTTGACTTTAAAGACTTTGGATGATATTTTGGCTTCAGGCTGCGGGCATGTGTCCTAAAATGGTTCAGTGCTACAATTAAAGATATTTAAAGCAATATAAAATGTTTTATTTAGTTACACTACGGTGGTTTTTTAATGATAAAATCTGTATTTTGAATATAAATTCACTACAGACGCAGATTGATGCGGATGGTTCGACAATGAGCATGCGTAATGTTCTTTTCTCCATAGCAGCGGGTTTGAATATGACACTAGATGTGCATCTGAATTTTGAAGGTTGTTGTCATTGTACAAAAGAGTGCCAGCCTTTTGACGACATATGTGCTTAAACCACACATGCTTTAGGAATTATTAAATATAAGGAGAATAAAAGTGAGGCGCACGTCATTGAACGTTATCCGAGTTTTGGTGCAGCGTTCAGCTTTGGCCTTTTTCTGCAGCTTGAACATGAAGCGCTCCGTCCATCTGGAAGATGAGACAAATATATGGTCAGTGCAGTGTTTATGTGTAAAATATTATTATGATCTAAATATAAATATAAATCTGAGCCATCTCCACCTTTGTTTGTCTTTCTGCAGCTGCATGATGACTGTCAGTATTATTTTCCTTCATCATCATTAATATTATTTTTGATAATTAAACAAGACGAAAATATATTTGATCACTGGTTTGTAAGATAGGGGAGCGCAGTATCCTTATATTTTCTCTGTTGAAAAATATTTTTCAGCCACCCGTTCCTACATTTTCATTTCATGTCGTCAAATCAGCGGCACCTCAAGTCTCCAAAAAAGTCACGAATGTGCTCTTCAGTTTAAAATAACCGGAACTTTTAAGGCATCTCCACCTTAAACCACGTCAGTCTGCGTCCCCTCCCTGGTTGATTTGTCTGATCACGTGCTCTCGTCAGATTCTTTTGATTGGTCAGCATTACAATGGTTTTGATATGGAAGAGTACCGTTTATATTTTATCAGATATATTTGTTGTATTCATCTCATATTTTTGAAAGCTCGATTGATTTTTTTTTTTTTTTAATATTGTCTTCTTGCATGCACGCACTTAAATATGTGCATGTGCACGAATGTTTTGCACGTGCACATCTGTATTTACATATTGGAATCGTTGGATAAAGGGCTGCGTAAATGTCGTCTGCTTGGTTCATTAGCAGACACTCGTGCAACTTGACTGATTATAAGTATTTTATTGTTTTCAATAAAATTACCTTAACTGATATGTCCTCATGTCCATGTTCAGCACCTTGAGCTGCCTGGTGTCTGATGTGTGAGTTTTAAATAAACCTGCCCTGCTTTTTGCTTTGATTGCACTCAGACCGATGGTGAAAATATTTGGCAGCTGTGCAAACACCCTGTCACCTCTTTCCTCAGATCACAAACACTGTTATTCAAACATTTAAAAAATCTCATCGCTGCTGAAATCCTGTCGGTTTATGATGTTTGGAGTGTTTTATTTATTCATCTCAATACTGACGCTCCTGTAAATGACCAACCGATTTTAAAGCTTCGAGGTGTTGAATTCGTTTTTAAACTGCATCTAAATATCCTGGAGTCTGATTATTTTACCACAAGAGGGGAACACGACGCTGAAAAATACGACTGTTGAGCGTTCCACGTCATCTCAGCTGTTTAGATTTCACAGCACATTATTATCACGTGGAAAGCAATAAATTAAATAAAATGATTAAAACATGATCCACACCGACCTTATATTTATCGGATTACTGTGATAAGAACGATCATCTGAGCTCCGTTCCTGCTGCAGAGGAAGTTGAACAGAAGCCATGATTTGATGCATTTTTCGAATCCGCGCCAATAAACACAAATAAAAAAAGATTAACTCTCATGAATCATTTCAGGACAAACAGACATCCAGCAGAGACATTTATAAACATTTACTGAAGCAGCAGCGAAAATAAGAAACTGATCCTGATGAATTATATTTAATAAACTGAGCTCAGGGTGAAAAATGGTCCTGAGGATGAAGGAGGGAATCCTCTAACCCTCACCCTCCTCTGAAGCTGTTTGATATCCGAGCCTCAGACAGGAGACCAAAGACACGGACAGACAGACGGACGGACAGGCCTGCAGATGTGTGTTTGAGGGGTGGGGGTGTTTTTGGGTGGTGTCCTGAAATGTCAGCTCGAAAACAAAACAAAAAGAAAACAGCAAACAGCCACTCCTGCCGCAGGGAGGAAATGAGAGAGGAAACCAAGTCATAAAAGAGGGCGAGACAGAAAAACAGACACACAGGGGGACTGTCAGTCAGCTGGATCCACCTGGAAGCGGTTCATCTGGGTTTGCAAGTCAAAAATCAAACAAAAAAAGAAAAGAAGAAACAAACAGGGAGACTTAAGGATGCTCCAACAACCGGACAACTAAATAAATCGGCAAACTCAGATATGACGCAAATACTCAAATAAAGCGTGATTGCGTTGGTAGATTTGATCTCAAAACAAACTTTTGGAGAACTCACTGAGATCAAAAATCTATTTTTAAAGAGCGTCCTGGCCAAGGACAGGCAGCAGCACAGGTAAAGTTTCCACAAACAACAAACAGCCGTACATATAAAAAAGACCAAACATGAAATACATGATCAATACTCGATCAGAAATGGATCAGGCAAATCATCTGCAGCCTGATGCCTCTGCTTCCAAATCTTTGAACATCTTAAACGTGTTTGAACAACCTAACAGGACAAAGACGAGCCTGCACTCTCTCATCAGGACTCTTGATCTTCAGGACTCCATCACACACACAGGACACACACCTCAGCTGAGCAGCTCAGGGCAGAGGGGATGCAAAATGGCCTCCATTCAACACACACCAACAAAACTGAAGCAGAAATCATCACCACATCCTCAGTGTCCACATCATACCTGCTTAATATAGCACCTAAAAATAATATATTCATACACACGTATTATGATAAATACAGCTGTAGAGCATCTTCATTTGACTCATGAAGTCTGTGGATTTAAAAACATCTTAGAGAAGAGACAAAGGCTTTTAGTGTGAAATCCAAAAAACTTAAACGTGCTCTGAGCCTGTATTTAGGACATTTTGGGGCTCCATTTTTCCACTTTTTGACCCGACCAATCCTTTTTTTAAATTAATTCTTACAGACAAGTCGAGAAGAAATCTAAGTTTCTATATTATTGTCCCTATTTTAGTATCATTGTTTTAATTTCTGTTTGTATAAAACTTGTTTCTTATTCTGATGTGTTTCCCCCCATAATCAGTGTGTTCTGGTTTATTGTGTGAAGCTCTTTGAATTTCCTTGCTGCTGACAGGTGCAATGCAAATAAACTCTCTGCCTTAAAATGAATGAAAAACATGCTTGCTTAAAAATCCTGAAATGTTTTGAGCATTTATATTTGGTATATCTTGTGATTAATTTGGTTTTTTTTATACGTCTTTTGACCTAGATATAAGCCTTATGTTAATGTCTTATTTTCACCCACTGTTGTATCTTTTAAAGCACCTCAATTTGCTGCCAGATGCTCATGATAGGAGTGGGACAAAATATTGTTTTTATGATATATTATAGTCCCTGCATGTGCAAAGGAATTATCAATAGGTTCTCCTCAAGTTTAAAAAAAATATGATGCCATGTTTCCATGTCTACATATAAGCTGATTATGTCTGTAAATACTTTTGTATTTATTTTCTGTCTTAACTGAAATGCTTTCACTCTAATTATCTGTAACATTTTTATGACGCTGTTGATTAATACAAAAGTATGAAACTTGAACAATGTTTCAGCTCAGTTTTTGTAAAAATCTGTGGATATGATGCTTGATTTCCTAATTAATATTCTAATCCAATAATTGGTTACTCAGTTGATCAGATAACCTGATATATCCCATGATATATAGGCAATAAATTGATCACTGTGTTGTGACATCATCGATGCTGCAGACTGTGTATCGCCTGTTTTACTTTGTCCCATCAGGAGCTGTCCAGTGGTTCCCATCCATATGAATATATGATGTTATAGAAATGCTCCTTCCTGAAGGCTGAATGAAATGATCATTAAACTTTGATATTAGTTTAAAACATCAGGATGGTCTACTTTTAAACTTTATTACTGCCAATCATCTCCACTTATTTTCTCTATATTAATGTTGATAATTTGCTGTTAGCACCTTTAGACTGAACATGTTTATACATGATAACAATAAAATGATTTTGTTCAGTCATGAGACACATTTAGGGCTTTCATGTCCCAAAACAGTATGATCCCCCTCCCCTACTCCCCTACAGCCACACATCTCACTCCAGTGATGTCTTATAATTTAACGTTTTGCAGGAAATATTTTATATGTCATGGTATATACTCTTCCACCAGTGCAGTGCATGAATATTTTACCTCTTTGAATCTGTTTATTCTAAATTAAGTAGCCCCCCCCTGTCCAAATGTTTTACCTTTCCACATTGTTTTGTTTGATCATGGCTATGGTTTAGTTTTCCCTTCTCACATCTTCATCCAGTTAATGTTGCTGTATAATCTTCAACATGGTTTACTTTTCAATATTAGCATTGCCAAGCTTCTGGTTTCTGCTCTTTGTGATGATGATGATGATGTCTTCCTGTAACCATCTTTGGACTCGGCTTGTTTCTGCACAGTAATTATATAATTTGCTCAATCAATCATGAGCAAATTTAGGGGCAACAATCTCCAAAAATAACATCACAGATCACCAAACACTGTTCATCAACATGCAATATTGATTTGTATTATGCAACATATATTTTCTTTCATGCTTATTGTGTTTGCAATCGTATAGTGCATGTATATTTCTTAACCTTTTTTGTTTCTACTATTATTTGCATGCATTCATATCTCATTTTACCTTTTAAGTTCTGTTTAGCCTCTGCTCTCTGATTGCTTCTACTCTCCTCACACCTTTTGGTCCTCTTATGGTCAGTTTAGATGTTTGAGCTGCTTGAGTTGTTAGGAAGCGTTTCTTGGGTTCAAATGAGGTTTGAGTTTATCTTGCTGTTTGGATGTTATCATGGCTTCTTCTGCTGGTTCTAGAGTTGGTATTATGATTTATTCTAATGTTTGTTTTTACAAAGCAACGTGTAACCCTTAACAAGGGACTGCATAAATAAATCTATTATTATTATTACTGATGATGTTAATACTTAAGCTGTGCAAACACAACATGCTTCTCTTCCTGTGCGTATTAAATATAGTTTATTTAACCAGTGGTAAATCATCTTTTTTACAGTGCTATACTATTTGTTGCAAGTGAAACACTTTTGTTTACTTTGATATGCAGTGAAATATCAATGGGATCTCTCTGCTTTAATTTAACTGGATTGTCTTCAGCAGTAACTCCAGATCTAAAATAAGTGCTTTCATTACATGGAAAATGATTTCACGTAGGAATTTATACTAAATAATATAATTGTTCCTTAACTGCATTATCATCCTGCTTTTAGACTTCATAGTGCACGTGTACCCGAATTTGCTTCATTTTCTGAAAAGATGCTTTAAATTCAGTGGGTGCCAGTTTAAAGCCCTTAATGGTCTCTTTTGTCCCACACGTGGATTTCTAGGTAAATGTCCCCATCGTCCTTATTTATTCTCATTTCTCTGACACAAATAAATAACAATAAGGAACTAAAGAACAAGAGGAAACACGTATTCAGTGCAACTTAATGTGAAACACATTTAATTTCGTTTTCCAACGGTCACGCTGAAGGCTCGTGTCTAGGTGAAGGTATTTGAGGGAGTATTTTTCAGATCCAGCACACCTGCCTCCACATCAAAGCTTCCGTCCCTCTCGCGCACACACCAGCCCCCTCCCTCCCTCCGAGCCTCGATCCTCTCAGAGAGCCGGGTCCGGTCTCCTCTGCAGCCCCTCCAGCTCTCACAGCCCCGATCATTCATCACGGAGTTTAATCCCGCACGGAAGAGCATAATCCGGGAGAGAGGCTCACACCTCATCCATAACACTCTCGTATCAGAGCCTCAGAATCACGCACAGACTCCCGCACAGCACCAAGCACCTCAGAGCACCCCCCTCTCTCTTCTCTGTTTTAGCCCTCGTGCAGCTGTTGCAGCGCGCGGAGCAGGAACGTGCACGGGGAGGAAAAGCTCTCACCTACCGTTTGTTGATCATCCGTCACGAGCTCCTCGCTCTAGCTCGGTGTCCCGCGTGCATGCAGGAGCTCCCTGGAATGGCACGAGACAGCAGCCCCGCCGGATGGATGGATGGTAATTGGATGGATGGAGGGGTGTCGGCGCGAGGAGCAGGAGGCGGAGGGGGGAGGAGGGGAGGGAGAGAGGGGGGTGCGTTTCCCGTTGTCACCCAGTCGTCAAAACACCGTCGTCATCTTCATCACCACCCCCATCATCATCACCTCCATCCTCCTCGCGCTGACAGATTGTAAGATCAGGATGAAAAATAAAAGTAATGAGGTCATCCCGGGATGTTCGGTCTCGGAACCGTTTCCATCTCGGTCCGCAGATTGCGCGCAGACAGCAGCACGGAGCGAGGAGCCATGGCAGCGAGGAGGTGAAGGAGGAGGGAGGGAGGGGGGCGGGCTGTTGTCTCCACGTCTCCACAACTAGTTTTCTCATTAACTAGTCCGTTTAATTAGAGCCGCGCGCTCCTTTCCTCGCGGGTTTCTCCTCGCGGAGCCCCGAGCAGCGCGGAGCGGGAGGAGAGAAGAGGCGGCGGCAGCTCGGGCCGGAGCGGAGCGCAGCAGCAGCGGCAGCAGCAGCATTATAGCCACTTGGGAAATCATAAAAAGTTCATGTTCACGTTAAGCGCGTCCACATGACCAGCCCGTCGGCCAATCCCCGCGCGCGGCCACTCATAAACTTGTATCACAAAGTTGTAAATTTTCATAAAACAACAAGGAATTTATTGCATTTCTTCATGGAGAGCTGTTAGAGGGGAGCTGCTCCTTCTTTCTCTCTTTCTCTCGGCCGCCATTTTCTCTCCTCTTCCTCTTCCCACTTTTTAAACAGAAGCTCACAAAAGCAGAGAAATCCAAAGATAACCGAGCTTTGTCCTCCCTCTTTCATCTGCGTTTGTGATGGTTTCATTAGAAATATATCGTGCCAGTAAGCTGCTTTGTTTGTGCGCAATGTTTGGTTTGTACTGTGAATAAAACACGCTGGAGATGGTCCAGGATGGGACATGTTTATGATTCTTAGAGACATGATGTTGTCTTAGATTTTGTTTTCCTTCTCCCCCTTTAAAGCGCCTGAGTAACGCTGCTCTTAAACGTGCCACATACATACAGCCGACTTGACAGTCAGTAATGTCCTTCTACACTCTATTTCGCCTTTTACTCTCTGAAAATGTAAACAATAAATGTACTCACGATTAAAACGAAGACAGTTGAACTTTATAACACAAGATGGCACAATTCATCAAAGTTTAAAAATAACAATTCAAGCGTTTTAATCCATCACGCACGCACGCATACCCTTCAGTCAACAGTGACGCTTTCTGCTCGGGAATTTGGTTAATTTTTATTCTAATTAGAGCAGAAAATGTCTGACACACTAACCCCGCCGCGCAGTTTGTTGTGTGGTCAGATAAGGGGCAGAGTGTGGCGTGAGCACCCCGCCGCAGTGAGCCCTCAGACGGCCGAGCAGCAGACCCACAGACCGGCTGAAGGTGTCAGTGAGTGAGAGCAGCTCCGAGGTGAAGGCTGCTCGGTGGGTGGCTGCAGCAAGAAACCAGAACACCAAAGACGATCAGTGCCGTGCTGGGAAATCTCCCTTAAAATGGAAAGTGAAGAGTCTACCTTTGAGCAAACATATGAAGGTTTATTTGGAGTGAGTTTGGGTGTTTTTACGCATTGTTTTACTCTGAAGAGGGACAAAAGCGTAAAGAGTCGATTTGTGTTGTCTGGTCTTTACATCCAACAAAATGCAGGATCTCAAAGAGTAAAATCCTCCACATTGTCTTGGTGTTAGATCTGAGGATTTTGGGGATACACAGGCACAATATTATCATCTCTAGGTTGTTGATGCTGCTCTGTAGAGCCGTGCGTAAAAGCGGTTTCGCAATGCGGCAACACGTCACTATTTTACGGCCTGCAGGCCCCGAGCCGCAGGATGCTCTGAGGCTCTGCAAACCACACCGCAGTCCCTTTTGCCACAAAAAACATGCAATACAACAGTTCAACCAGACCGAACCAGAACCAGAGCCCCAACTAGACGTTTTGTGAATCTTAGATAAGCGAGAAGTCAGACAGTCAGACACAAACACTGCGCGTTTTTGCTGCAAAATGACCGCAGTGCCTCAGTACAGGACTCTACCAAAGATATATCTGAGAATATTGATTTTAAAATACATAACAGAGTAGGGATATATTTTAATGCGTCCTGTTTTTTTAAGGCAACATTTTTTTTTACAACTTCCTGCACCTCAGCGACCCAGACGGCCATAGCGCACCAAAGCAGCCCATTTGGTTCCTATCAGTACTTACTGCCGCCATCTCCTGTTTTCAAAAGCTCCATATTTACAGATATAACTCTAAAGATGCTTCCAGGTTAAGTGTCTGCGTGAATTAAGTAATCCAACAATCAAGAAGGTTAGTAAGAGGGCAAACACAATGTCCTCGCAAGTCTCCCCTCAGCCTTAAAAAAGTCAGGTTTCATTGGGGTCCATTTTACCCTCCGAAAACTTGATTTTAACCCTTCAGTGACCCACTTATGACCTCCAAACATCCCTGTGTCTGGCCAGCAGCAGACACAGATCCCCCGCTTCCTCTATGCAAATCTCCAGGGTTAAAAATTAACACAAGCTAAAGCAGCAGCAGCAGCAGAGAGAGCAGGAGGCACCAACAGGCCGCTCGATCCTCGTTCTGTTGCTTTCTTTGTGTTTGGAGCTTTTATTGGGTTTCCGGCCTTTTCATGGGCGCAATAAAGTCATTAGGACCTGCTGCACCCCCCAAACATCACCACCAACACCCGTTTTTGTGGCATCCACAAACGGCCCGAGTCTTCCAGAGGAAACCCGGCATGTCCTCACGTCTCTCAGGAAATTCGTTTGGCATTTTGGGGGCAACATTACGCAGCTGGAGCGCAGCAGATGAGGAGGGTTTGAAGGCACAACGCGGCGAAATATTCCAGGTAAAAATGCCGCACACTGGCTGTTTTCTTCTCTCTGTAGTTAAGCGACAAAAGGTTTTGTTCTTGTTTAAAACCAGAGAGATTTCTGATAATATGTGGATGAATTGTGTTTTGAAGAACAACACATACGATATTAAGGCTACTTTATGACTGCACTGAAAGTTTAAACGAAGTAAGGACGTCTAAAATCAAACAGGTGCAATTTAAAGACGCTTATTATGTGCGCAATATCGTCCTGTGCGAAATCCACAGATTTAGCGAGAACTGGTTGCATTGGATTTAGAATTTTAAGTGAAATGAGACTTTCTAAAATAAAGTCAGCTCTCCTCTTGAGATGTCCTCCTCGCTTTTTTGCATGCATGATTATTGCAGTCACCAAAATTTTATTACAACATGGAGTTTTTTGTTTGTGGAGAAAATGTTTCATACATATTTTTGTTCTTTTGTATTAACTAAACGTTTGAGCTTTTGCAAATTACATTTCATGCAGATAAAATCGAATTATTTTAGCTTGAAACTTACATTATTGTAATTGAGCTCGTAAAAGTCTAAATCTGAATTCGTAATAAATTTTTTAAACTCCTGATCGCTTGATGTTCTCAAGAAATAAAACAGGTTGCAGGGAAATCGACAGATTTATTCTTGTGAGAAATATATTTGATGGTAATACCCTCTAAAAAATTATTATTTTTGGTTGTTTCCAGTGCGTTGAAGAACAATGGATACACTTTAATTGAATTGACAAGAAATCGTTTTATTTGTTGATATAAGAGAAAACTGCAGCTGGTTTCACGAGCAATAACATAAAGAGAAAGTGAAATATCTTAAAAGTAAAATAACTGTCAATACAGCAGGTAACTTTTGGCCTGTGCCATCTTGCGCGTAGTGGATTAAAAGTTCACAACACCCAAACAACAAAAATCAGTTCGTCCTGATGGTCTCCGTGCCAAATGTGACTACTATAAAGACTACAGTATGATAAGAAAAAACGTGAATTATTATTCAATCCATCGGATTTTCGTTTCGCCTGTCTGAACCCGACCTAACAGTCTTTAAATCCAGACTGCAGTTTTGGTTAAAGCGCTGCCGAAAGACCAAAGTCCCGGGACACTTGATGTGGATTTCTGAGACCACATGCAGTAAAAGTGTACTGACTCAAGCTTTAATGATGACATGTTACCCTCTAAACTCTTTATTCTCCTCACTGACAGTAAAATGGTGTTTGTGGTTCCTTTATTTCATGTTTCAGTCATTTTATCTTTCAACACAGCCACAGAAAAACTGGAAATATCCAAGAGCTGAGCGTCTGAGATATTTACAGAGAGAGAGGCTGAGATATACGAGGACGAGTCTGACTCTTATTGGATATTTACATTTACAAGAAATAAAAGTGCATTTCAGGCTTAATATTCACAGGTGACATATTAAAATGTTTGTACATTAACAGAAAACGCATCACACTTTATTCATTTATTTTTATTCAGCGTTGACAACAGAAAAATTAGTTTTATCTGATTTGACTTTAAAATATCACAACGCTGAGATCTGACCATATAATGACAGCTATGATCTACTTGATCAACATCTATGGGCTATCTTGGTATTTAGCTCAAGTATGTATGTCTAACGTTTCAGGGACAGGAACAAACTCACCGTACAGTGCAGGAAAAGATGAGTGAAAACGTTCTTTAAAAAGTCGGATATTTCTCTTTGGGATTGTACAAAGGATTTAACTTGAATATTTCCAAATGTTAGAGTTGCAGTTATTGTTTGAAAGCTTTGATGCCAAATGTTTTTTTTTTTACTTATATAATTTACATGTTTACAGTATTAAATCATATTTTATATGTCTGCAGTTTATTCAGGAAACAGGAAAAGAAAGTGCTCTATAATGTAAATCTATGATTAATATTAAACCTTGTTGATGTCTCTTTCATCCAGTTCACTGCTGATATCGACAAATTAATCCATATTTTGAATATTACCTACATGATTATCTCTAATATATATTTGACTCTGTAGGGACAGAATCAAACCCTCATTAAAATTCAAAATAAGATTCTCGATGTGCTAAAATGTGGCTCTATCTGAAGGCAGGTTCTGACTCTATAAAAGGCATTTAATTGATATTTCCTTACTTCAATCCTGCAGTGATGCTTTAAAGCTTTAAGTTGGTGCAATTTTCGGTCCAAAACATTAATTATATAGCAAAAAACTTTAATTTAACTTTAATATGGGGACTTTCTTTCTGCTAAAATTACATAACAGTTACAAAAGGTTTGGAGAGCAGCAGAGCAAAAGGAAACGTCTCATGTCAGAGGGATAATCTGGGATTATAAAGACAAAGTGAAGCTCAGCAAAGACAAACTCATCACATATATTATAAGATTAAACCTCACTATGCACACAAATCACAAACATGAAAAGAATTCAAAACTTCCTGCCCTCAAAAAAACTCCAGAGCCTGTTTTACAGAGAGCACATTGATTGACAAATGATTTTGTCCTTTTTCTGTTAACAACTTAAATTAGTTTACAAAAATACTTTTTAAGAAGAGATTCACCAGATAAATATCAGAAACAATTCAGTTAAAAAGTTCTATAAGAAGAGATATATAAGACAAATTAGAGATAACTCAGTTAAAATGTTCTTTAAGAAGAGCTGAAGCTGATTGGTTTATTTTGTTTTAAGGAGGGCAAAGCTAGGGCCGGGAAACAAGGGACAAAATCAAATCTAAATGTGTTTGAGCTGAATAAATATACTCATCACATATGGATATTCTCTTCCATAAAGACATAACAAATAAACTAACTAAACTACTTAACTATGAAGTAAAAATCTTATTATGCTATTCATAACACTTATTTCTAGGCTCTATTTTAGTTATACATTTTCAAAAATGGCAGACCAGCTCCTGCAAACTGCATTAAAACGTTGGCAGTACCACATGAAGCTGGTCAAATGTTGGGTACTCTGAACATCAGTCTCTTCAAGTCTCCATCAATGTTTCCAGAAACAGAAACTCAGTGACCTTCAACCGCTCAGTAACCCAAAGAGAGAGACCGCTGACTAAACTGCACAAGTATGTTGATCATGTTTGCACAAGGTGGGGATGACAAGAAGCAGGTGCCCCTCCCCGGCTCATGTCTGAATGTTGAAGATGAATATGTGCACCTGAGAAGGTGTGCAGGACTTCACCTGAAAATTATAACTTTACAAACAAGAAATTCCCCCAAACTTTCCAGAAGCCCCTCAGATTATCCCACTTCTCCAGATGTACTGATGAAAGTGTGCAGGAGTTTTCTGCAAACGGTTAATAAAAATACATTAAAATCAGGGGTGTAGGACTTGTATTTTTGAGACCATGGTATCAAACAGATGTCCTTGTCATTGGATCCAACCACTTGTGAAAAAGTCCCTTAAATAAAATGATAATTGACTTTTTTTGACTGAACAGGTCCCATAAATGATCTATCTGTAGCAGGCCTGGATTAAGAATGCATGTGGCCCCTGGGCCATTAGTCTGAAGACCCCCAATGCTCCCCCCCCATATTTGTTTTACTGTTACAGATTACTGTATGATTGCAGCTGTGGAAATACCTGTAATTTATACAGGATTTACACACAAATGTTCAGGTTGTGAACAGACTGCAGCTGTTGATCACAGCCTCACTGACGATGCCCGTGCATGATCAGCTGCACAGGATTTACTGATGTTTGCAGGAATACTTTCCTTCGCTAGCAGTGACATTATCAGTAGTAAATAATGCAAACATTGCAACAGGAAGGGAGTTGAAAAAAAGTACTTGCTTCTTGGTAGGTTAACCCTGCTTACACTCTCTATGCATCCACATCCTACTTGTGTTAGGTTCTATTTTTTTTTCTGCAGGTTCCTCAATCACTACGAGTGGCTCTTTACGAGGTGCAATCTGAATGTACTTTGACCTTTGTTGCAATGTCGGACCCTGAAAAAAATGTTGCTATGAAGTGACTTTTTGGGATCTTTACAGGCAGGACAACATGCAAGTGTAGAAGGTTTGGCTGTATTTGAGTTAAAAATGGACTTAAGACCATTTTGAGCTTTATGAGCATTTTTCCTAAGGTCAGGCTTTTGAAAAAATCGACATGCTAACATATGACTTTTTTGCCATTTCAGACCACGAAAAAATTTTGCAATAAAGTGACTTTTTGGGACCTTTTCCGGCAGGAGGTCTTGCTGGAACAGACAGTGTGGTCATATCTGAGCTAAAAATTTATTTATGAGGATTTTTCCTAGGGTCATGTTTTTGAAATAATCAACATGCTAATATATGACTTTTTTGCCATTTCAGACCATGAAAAAAATGTTGCTATAAAATGACTTTTTGGGACCTTATAAGGCAGGGAAACATGCTAGTGCAAAAGGTTTGGTCATATTTCATTTAAATATGGACTTGTTAACATTTTTCTCTCAGGTCAGGTTTTTGAAAAAATCGACATGCTAACATATGACTTTTTTGCCATTTCAGACCATGAAAAAAATGTTACTATAAAGTGACTTTTTGGGACCTTTTCAGGCAGGAGATCTTGCCGGAACAGACAGTTTTGTCATATCTGAGCTAAAAATCGAGTTATGAGCGTTTTTCCTATGGTCAGGTTTTTGAAAAGATCAACATGCTAACATATGACTTTTTTGCCATTTCAGACCATGAAAAAAATATTTCTATAGGTGACTTTTTGGGACCTTTTCAGGCAGGAAAACATGCTAGTGCAAAAGGATTGGTAATATTTGACTTAAATATGGACTTGTTATCATTTTTCTCTCAGGTCAGGTTTTTGAAAAAAATGACATGCTAACATTTGACTTTTTTGCCATTTCAGACCACAAAAATAATGTCGCTTTAAAGTGACTTTTAGGGACTTTCTCAGGCAGGAAAACATGCTAGTGCAAAAGGTTTGGTCATATTTGCCTTAAAAATGGATTTATGAGCATTTTTCCCTCAGGTCAGGTTTTTGAAAAAATCAACATGCAAGAAATGACTTTCTTGCCATTTCAGGCCATGAAATAAATTTTGCTATAAAGTGACTTTTTGGGACTTTTTCAGGCAGGAAAACATGCTAGTGCAGACGGTTTGGTCATATTTGACTTAAATATGGACTTGTTAACATTTTCCCTCAGGTCAGGTTTTTAAAAAAATCAATGTGCTAACATGTGACTTTTTTGCCATTTCAGACCATGAAAAAAATGTTGCTTTCACTGACTTTTTGGGACCTTTTCAGGCAGGAGAACATGCTAGTGTAAAATGTTTCATCATATTTGACTTAAATATGGACTTGTTAACATTTTTCCCTCAGGTCAGGTTTTTGAAAAAATCGACATGCTAACATATGACTTTTTTGCCATTTCGGACCACGAAACAAATGTTGCTATAAAATGACTTTTTAGGACCTTTTAAGGCAGGAAAACATGCTAGTGCAGACGGTTTGGTCATATTTGACTTAAATATGGACTTGTTAACATTTTTCTCTCAGGTCAGGTTTTTGAAAAAATCGACATGCTAACATTTGACTTTTTTTTGCCATTTCAGACCACGAAAAAAATGTTGCTTTCAATGACTTTTTGGGACCTTTTCAGGCAGGAAAACATGCTAGTGCAACAAATTTCCTCATATTTGACTTAAATATGGACTTGTTAACATTTTTCCCTCAGGTCAGGTTTTTGAAAAAATCGACATGCTAACATATGACTTTTTTGCCATTTCGGACCACAAAACAAATGTTGCTATAAAATGACTTTTTAGGACCTTTTAAGGCAGGAAAACATTCTACTGCAGACGGTTTGGTCATATTTGACTTAAATATGGACTTGTTAACATTTTTCTCTCAGGTCAGGTTTTTGAAAAAATCGACATGCTAACATTTGACTTTTTTTTGCCATTTCAGACCATGAAAAAAATGTTACTATAAAGTGACTTTTTGGGACCTTTTCAGGCAGGAGATCTTGCCGGAACAGACAGTTTTGTCATATCTGAGCTAAAAATCGAGTTATGAGCGTTTTTCCTAAGGTCAGGTTTTTGAAAAGATCAACATGCTAACATATGACTTTTTTGCCATTTCAGACCACGAAAAAAATATTTCTATAGGAGACTTT
This sequence comes from Cetoscarus ocellatus, assembly GCA_037902135.1. NCBI lineage: Eukaryota > Metazoa > Chordata > Actinopteri > Labriformes > Labridae > Cetoscarus > Cetoscarus ocellatus. Next base: position 52,865 of record JBAMNC010001605.1, on the reverse strand, counting down.
TTTCGGACCTTTTCAGGCAGGCAAACATGCTAGTGCAAAAGGATTGGTAATATTTGACTTAAATATGGACTTGTTAAAATTTTTCCCTCATGTCAGGTTTTTTGAAAAAGTCGACATGCTAACAAATGACTTTTTTGCCATTTCAGACCACGAAAAAAAATGTTGCCATAAAGTGACTTTTAGGGACCTTTTCAGGCAGGAGAACTTGCTGGTACAGATGGTTTTGTCGTATCTGAGCTAAAAATGGAGTTATGAGCATTTTTCTCTCAGGTCAGGTTTTTGAAAAAATCGACATGCTAACATATGACTTTTTTGCCATTTCAGACCATGAAAAAAATGTTACTATAAAGTGACTTTTTGGGACCTTTTCAGGCAGGAGATCTTGCCGGAACAGACAGTTTTGTCATATCTGAGCTAAAAATCGAGTTATGAGCGTTTTTCCTAAGGTCAGGTTTTTGAAAAGATCAACATGCTAACATATGACTTTTTTGCCATTTCAGACCACGAAAAAAATATTTCTATAGGAGACTTTTTTCGGACCTTTTCAGGCAGGCAAACATGCTAGTGCAAAAGGATTGGTAATATTTGACTTAAATATGGACTTGTTAAAATTTTTCCCTCATGTCAGGTTTTTTGAAAAAGTCGACATGCTAACAAATGACTTTTTTGCCATTTCAGACCACGAAAAAAAATGTTGCCATAAAGTGACTTTTAGGGACCTTTTCAGGCAGGAGAACTTGCTGGTACAGATGGTTTTGTCGTATCTGAGCTAAAAATGGAGTTATGAGCATATTTCCTAAGGTCAGGTTTTTGAAAAGATCAACATGCTAACATTTGACTTTTTTGCCATTTCAGACCACGAAAAAAATGTTGCAATAAAATGACTTTTTAGGACCTTTTCAGGCAGGAAAACATGCTAGTGCAACATGTTTCCTCATATTTGACTTAAATATGGACTTGTTAACATTTTCCCTCAGGTCAGGTTTTTAATAAAATCGACATGCTAATATATGACTTTTTTGCCATTTCAGACCACAAAAATAATGTCGCTTTAAAGTGACTTTTTGGGACTTTCTCAGGCAGGCAAACATGCTAGTCGAAAGGTTTGGTCATATTTGCCTTAAAAATGGATTTATGAGCATTTTTCCCTCAGGTCAGGTTTTTGAAAAAATCGACATGCAAGAAATGACTTTCTTGCCATTTCAGGCCATGAAAAATTTTTTGCTATAAAGTGACTTTTTGGGACTTTTTCAGGCAGGAAAACATGCTAGTGCAACATGTTTCCTCATATTTGACTTAAATATGGACTTGTTATCATTTTTCTCTCAGGTCAGGTTTTCAAAAAAAAATGACATGCTAACATATGACTTTTTTTTGCCATTTCAGACCATGAAAAAAATGTTTCTATAGGTGACTTTTTGGGACCTTTTCAGGCAGGAAAACATGCTAGTGCAAAAGTATTGGTAATATTTGACTTAAATATGGACTTGTTAAAATTTTGCCCTCAGGTCAGGTTTTTTAAATAAATCGACATGCTAACTTATGACTTATGTGCCATTTCAGACCATGAAAAAACTGTTGCCATAAAGTGACTTTTAGGGACCTTTTCAGGCAGGAGATCTTGCTGGTACAGATGATTTTGTCATATCTGAGCTAAAAATGGAGTTATGAGCATATTTCCTAAGGTCAGGTTTTTTTTGAAAAAATCGACATGCTAACATATGACTTTTTTGCCATTTCAGACCACGAAAAAAATGTTGCAATAAAATGACTTTTTAGGACCTTTTCAGGCAGGAGAACATGCTAGTGCAAAAGGTTTGGTCATATTTTCCTTAAAAATGGATTTATGAGCATTTTTCTCTCAGGTCAGGTTTTTGAAAATATCGACGTGCTAACATTTGACTTTTTTTTGCCATTTCAGACCACGAAAAAAATTTTGCTTTCAATGACTTTTTGGGACCTTTTCAGGCAGGAAAACATGCTAGTGCAACATGTTTCCTCATATTTGACTTAAATATGGACTTGTTAACATTTTCCCTCAGGTCAGCTTTTTAATAAAATCGACATGCTAATATATGACTTTTTTGCCATTTCAGACCATGAAAAAAATGTTGCCATAAAGTGACTTTTTGGGACCTTTTCAGGCAGGAAAACATGCTAGTGCAAAAGGTTTGGTCACATTTGACTTAAATATGGACTTGTTAACATTTTTCCCTCAGGTCAGGTTTTTAAAAAAATCAACGTGCTAACATATGACTTTTTTGCCATTTCAGACCATGAAAAAAATGTTGCTTTCACTGACTTTTTGGGACCTTTTCAGGCAGGAGAACATGCTAGTGTAAAATGTTTCATCATATTTGACTTAAATATGGACTTGTTAACATTTTTCCCTCAGGTCAGGTTTTTGAAAAAATCGACATGCTAACATATGACTTTTTTGCCATTTCAGACCATGAAACAAATGTTGCTATAAAATGACTTTTTAGGACCTTTTAAGGCAGGAAAACATGCTAGTGCAAAAGGTTTGGTCACATTTGACTTAAATATGGACTTGTTAACATTTTCCCTCAGGTCAGGTTTTTAAAAAAATCAACGTGCTAACATATGCCTTTTTTGCCATTTCAGACCATGAAAAAAATGTTGCTTTCACTGACTTTTTGGGACCTTTTCAGGCAGGAGAACATGCTAGTGTAAAATGTTTCATCATATTTGACTTAAATATGGACTTGTTAACATTTTTCTCTCAGGTCAGGTTTTTGAAAAAATCGACATGCTAACATACGACTTTTTTGCCATTTCGGACCATGAAACAAATGTTGCTATAAAATGACTTTTTAGGACCTTTTCAGGCAGGAAAACATTCTACTGCAGACGGTTTGGTCATATTTGACTTAAATATGGACTTGTTAACATTTTTCTCTCAGGTCAGGTTTTTGAAAAAATCGACATGCTAACATACGACTTTTTTGCCATTTCAGACCACGAAAAAAATGTTGCAATAAAATGACTTTTTAGGACCTTTTCAGGCAGGAAAACATGCTAGTGCAAAAGGTTTGGTCACATTTGCCTTAAAAATGGATTTATGAGCATTTTTCCTCAGGTCAGTTTTTTGAAAAACTCGACATTCTAACATTTGACTTTTTTGCCATTTCAGACCACGAAAAAAATGTTGCTCTAAAATGACTTTTTAGGACCTTTTAAGGCAGGAAAACATTCTACTGCAGACGGTTTGGTCATATTTGACTTAAATATGGACTTGTTAACATTTTTCTCTCAGGTCAGGTTTTTGAAAAAATCGACATGCTAACATGTGACTTTTTTGCCATTTCAGACCACGAAAAAAATGTTGCTTTCACTGACTTTTTGGGACCTTTTCAGGCAGGAGAACATGCTAGTGTAAAATGTTTCATCATATTTGACTTAAATATGGACTTGTTAACATTTTTCCCTCAGGTCAGGTTTTTGAAAAAATCGACATGCTAACATACGACTTTTTTGCCATTTCAGACCACGAAAAAAATGTTGCAATAAAATGACTTTTTAGGACCTTTTCAGGCAGGAAAACATGCTAGTGCAAAAGGTTTGGTCACATTTGCCTAAAAAATGGATTTATGAGCATTTTTCCCTCAGGTCAGTTTTTTGAAAAACTCGACATGCTTACATATGACTTTTTTGCCATTTCAGACCACGAAAAAAATGTTGCTCTAAAATGACTTTTCGGGACCTTTTAAGGCAGGAAAGCATTCTACTGCAGACGGTTTGGTCATATTTGCCTTAAATATGGACTTGTTAAGATTTTTCTCTCAGGTCAGGTTTTTGAAAAAATCGACATGCTTACATGTGACTTTTTTGCCATTTCAGACCACGAAAAAAATGTTGCTTTCACTGACTTTTCGGGACCTTTTCAGGCAGGAGAAGCATGCTAGTGTAGAATGTTTCAGTCATATTTGACTTAAATATGGACTTGTCAACATTTTTCTCTCTGGTCAGGCTTTTGAAAAAATCGTCACGCTACCATATGACTTTTTTTCGATTTCGGACCCCTAAAAAAATATGCTACCAAGAGAACTTTTGGGAACTTTTTAGGCAGGACAATATGCAGGTGCAGAAGGTTAGGTCACATTTGACTTGCATGATGATCAATAAGCATTTTTCTCTCATTTCAGGTTTTTTTTTTTAAAGAAATGCACATGCTAACATATGACTTTTTTCCCATTTCAGACCATGGAAGAAATGTTGCTATAAAGTGACTCTTTGGGAATTTTTCAGGCAGGAAAACATGCTAGTGCAAAAGGTTTGGTCATATTTGACCTAACAATGGACTGATGAGCATTTTTCCTCGGCTCAGATTTCTGACAAATTCGACATGCTAACATATGATGTTTTTTCGATTTCGGACCCCTAAAAAAATATTCTAATAATAGAGCTTTTGAGACCTTTTTAGGCAGGAGAACTTGCTGGTACAGAAGGGTTAGTCATATTTCACCTGACAAATGAGTTACAAGCATTTTTTCCTCATGTCAGATTTGAGAAAAAAAAAACAAAACATCATGCTAACATGACTTTTTTGCCATTTCAGACCCCCCAAAATATGCTTAAAAGTGACTTTTTGTTACATTTTCAGGCAGGAGAAAAACCTGGTGGGGAACGTTTGGTCATATTTCACCTGAACAAAAGGGTTCTAAGCATTTTTTTTTTTTTTTACTGTTACCGACTCTGAAAAAAAATATGCTCAAACATGACTTTTGTGGTCTTAAACAGGCTGAAAAACATGCTTGTGCAGACGGTTTGGTCATATTTTGCTTAGAAATGGACTTCTAAGCCATTTTCTTCAGGTCAGGCTTTGAAAAAACCTACATGCTTACATGACGTTTTTGACATTTCAGACTCTGTAATGACCAGCTCATGGGGGGAAAGGGAAGTAACACAAAAACCAGATATAATTGGTTGAATAAATATATTTATTGACAACAAGTAAGGTGTTTACAACAAAAATGGAGGCAACTGAACAACATGATTGATGTAAAACAAATGTAAAAATCAGAACAAAAAGAAAATCTAAACCAGAGTTATTTGTTTAAACAACAGAAAACAGAAACCTATCTAACACATCAAATGTAACCATTACCAAAACACACAGCATCCAGAACAATAATGTGGCTGAAATTCTTTACATATGTGTGCAATGTTTTCAAAATGACAAAATTACAAAACTAGTACCTCACAGATTTACAAGGTTACACAATTACAACAATGGTTTCAATCGAGAGTGAAGAGGCATGCGAGCATGGCTGGCTGCAGCTTGTTGCCAAGTGTCAGGTTTTCCCAGATCTACGCCCCCCCCCCCCCCCCCGCCAGATCTGTCCGTCGGCCTGCACCTGCTGATGACGTCACATATCTACGGCAATTCTACGTGGACAAACTACTCAACGATTGACAAAGTGCCTATAGAGCTAGATAGTCTGCATCATGTTACTATTATTACTAATATTAGGTACATTTTTATTTATGCTGTAATTACATTTGAATGCTCTTGGACAATTAAATGACATAATATTCAAATATATACGTAACTGTCTAAAGATACATTCTCCTAATTGCAGTAATTTTAATATATTTTCTATAGATCAGTATGGTAATAGAAATTAAACAAATAGTTGTTCCTTTTAATGCTGAATATTTTAATCACACATCTTAAGACGTTTTTCCCTTTTTATTAATAAAATTATTTTTTGCTCTCACTCAGGAGTTTTCAGGTATATTAATTGCAACTCATCCTTATGGTAAAAAGCAACAACAGTCATGGTCATTAGATACATTGTAGATGTAATAATGCTTTTGGACAATATGTAGTCTAAAACTTGATCAGTATGTGAATACTATTTCTCAAGTCAGAATAAAACTACTGAAATCTATATCAAATGGTGAGCAAAAACTACAAAAGTCTACGGTCGATTTCTGTCTTAAAGGGACAGTTCAGTGTTTTTGAAGTGGGGTTGTCTGAGCTCCATGTGGCCACTAGGTACCTTAGATGCAGTAGAGCGTCCTCTCCTCTCCCTCAGTGATCCACAGTCAGAGTCTGTTACGCAGAACCAGCCGCAAACAGGGAAGTATCGTACCAAGAACAGAGGGTATTTTCACCGCCTACAAGAACTCCCATCAAAAAATAATACCACAAATAATACCCTAGAAATTTTTTTCAGTGCATTAACTTTCCGAAAAATAAAGTTTATCTGGAACTAACCGACTCACGTCACGTATTCCTCCGCGCAGCGCTGCCGCGAGCCGCTGAATCACTCCGCCTACCTCTCAGCTGTTAGAGTCAACAAGCTAGCGACCTCAGACATCGGTTGTAGTCTCCTGTAGCTTTTATCAAGTATTATAATTCTTTTGTTCTGACTCTTAGTGGTGTGAGGAGGAGAAAACGTAAGAAATTAAATATGAGTGATTATGACAGCGACGATGAAGTTCCATGTACTTTGGAGCCTAGACGATATCTTTACGAACTGGAGTTCACAGCAGAAGAGCTGCTGCAGATGGAGACCATCACACCATCTGTATCACTCATACTGATTTTCCTGCTCTTCTGACAGAGTTTTGTGGACGTTCTTCAATTTCCCGAAGATAAACTTGAAAAATGTCCCAAACCTGAAGGACCTAATGACAGTTTATCCTTAGAGTAAGTAATAACGATCTGTCAGAGACAAACAAGCAGAGTAGAGGAGGCTGTTTACCGTAACATTACAGACTACTTGTGTGTGTGTGTGTGTGTCTCTCACACACACACAATCATTACTGTTGTGTATTATAGCATATTTAATATAACGTATAGCACTGCGTGGCTCACGGCAGCACTGTGCGGAGGAATACGTGACGTGAATCGGTTAGTTCCAGATAAACTTTATTTTTCCAAAAAGTTAATGAACTCAAAAAAAATTCTAGGTCGTGTACTCTTAAACTGTGGTATAATTTTTTGATGGGAGTTCTTGTAGGCGAAGAAAATATCCTTTGTATTTGGTACAATACTTCCCTGTTTGTGGCTGGTTCTGCGTAACAGACTCTTACAGACTGTGTCTCACTGAAGGAGAGGAGAGGACGCTCTACTGCATCTAAGGTACTTAGTGGACATATGGAGCTCATACAACCCCACTTCAAAAATACTGGACTACCCTTTTAAGTTCTAAGTATTAAGGAGTCTGTGCTTTCAGACTTAACATCACTATGTGTAGACAAGCACACTGCTTTAGGAATTTTATATCGTTCATTCTTCCTGTTGTTTGTGATCTTCTCTTGCTGTCTTCTTCTCTTTCTTGTTGCTGGGTGTTGCTAGTGTGGGATGGTGCCAATGACAAAGCGAAACGTCAGCACAGCCAATTGGGATGTGCAACGTCATCAGCAGGCGCAGGCCGGCGGAAAGATCCGGAACCTACACCGGCTTCTTATATCCTCCTCGGCTGCTCAGTCACTCCTGATTGGTCGTTTGGGGCTGGTGGCCGTCTGTGCCAATCAGGGTTCCCCAGCGCAGGTGGACAGGATCAAGCAATCTTCTGCAGCAGCGGCAACCTGGGAGCACCAGTGACAGACACGCACACGAGAACACTCAGGCGCACGAGAACATGCACACTGAAGGAGAAAGACAATAATCCCAGAATACGACGGTGGCCATAACAGTCTTAAAAAAAAAAAAGCTCAAACATGACTTCTTGGGTGTTAATCAGGCCGAAAAACATGCTAGTGTAGACTGTTTGGTCATATTTGGCTTAAAAATGGACTTATAGGCCTTTTTCCCTCAGGCCAGTCTTTGAAAACACCCACATGCTAACATAAGACTTTTTTGAAATTTCAGACTCCAAAAAATGAAAGCTCAAACATGACTTTTTAGGTGTTAAACAGTCAGGAAAACATGCTAGTGTGGACTGGTTGGTCATATTTGTCTTAAAAACAGAATTCTAAACCTTTTTCCTCAGGTCAGCCTTTGAAAAAAACACAAATGCTAAGATATGACTTTTTTGGCATTTCGGACCCCAAAAATATTTTGCTAAAAAGTGACTTTTTGGGACTTTTTCATTCAGGAGAACAAGATGGTGCAGAAGGCTTGGTCATAAATATCTTAAAATTGGACTTATGAACATACTTTTTTTTTTTTTTTTTTTTTTTTTACCTCAGGTCAGGTTTTTAAAAAACAACATGATAATATATGACTTTTTTGCCATTTCCGACCGCAAAAAAAATGTTGCTATAAAGTGACTTTTTGGGACATTTTCAGGGAGGAAAACATGCGAGTGCAAAAGGTTTGGTCACATTTGACTTAAAGATGGACTTGTTAACATTTTTCCTAAGGTCAGGTATTTGAAAAAATCGACATGCTAACATATGACTTTTTTGCCATTTCAGACCATGAAAAAAATGTTGCTATAAAGTTACTTTTGGGGACCTTTTCAGGCAGGAGAACATGCAGGTACAGACGGTTTGGTCACATCTGACTTAAAAATGAGACTTATGAGCATTTTTCCCTCAGCTGAGATTTCTGAAAAATCGACATGCTAACATATGACTTTTTTGCCATTTCAGACTGCAAAAAAAATGTGGCTAAAAAGTGACTTTTTGGGACCTTGACAGGCAGGAGATCTTGCTGGTACAGACGGTTTGGTCATATCTGACCTAAAAATGGATTTATGAGCATTTTTCTCTCAGGTCAGGTTTTTGAAAAAATCCACATGCCAACATATGAGTCTTTTGACATTTTGGTCCCCCAAAAAAATATGCTAAAAATAGACTTTTTGGGACCTTTTCAGATAGCTGGTGCAGAAGGTTTGGCCATATTTCACCTATAACATATGATTTAAAAATAATTTTTCCTCTGAAGTGGCTGATAAGAATTAAGAGGGACATATGTCTTACAGGTCGTGATAACTTTTAAAACTTTGATAACTGCAAGAGGGGTTAAATATGCCTTCCCACCGATGTGTTCCCATCTCCCTCTCTCTTAGCAATCTGGTCCTCCTCATTCACACTGTAAACGCCAGAGGGACGCATAGCATGAAAAAAGTGGAAATATCTTTCATATGTCTTCTTACTTCAGTCTCTTTCTTAGCTTTTAGTTTGTTGTCTTTTTGTTTTCTGCTCCATTGTTTCAGCTCTCATGGTCACCTGAATTGTTGTTGTGACCGCACAGTGATCAGAAAACTTCAATAACAATTCAAAGCAACAATTGTGTCATTACTTTATTTTTTTTAATTAAAATAATATTGAAATGTAATAAAATCAAAGGCAGGATGACACAGTAGACTGGACTAGGGGGCCCCCTAGAGGTCGGAGGCCCCCGGGCACCGGCCCTATTGCCCTGTGGTAAATCTGTGGCAGTGCAAAGAGCTGTTGTTCCTGATTGGACTTTATGAATGAAGCTTCAATTCAGACATTTTGTAACGTTGGGGCTAGGTGGCGCAGCTGGATAGTGCGCTTGGTTAGTGATCGGGAGGTTGCAGGTTCAAGCCCAGCTCTGGGCGGCACATGGCGATGTGTCCTTGGGCAAGACACTTAACCCCAAGTTGCTCCCACTGCTGCGTCAGTGGCGTGTAAATGGGCATGAAAGGGCGTGAATGTGTTAGTTGATACTGATGGATAACTAACAGAGAAACTCTGAACCATCAGTGAGTGAATGTGAGAGTGAATGGGTGCGAATGGGTAAGTGTGGCCTGTGGTGTAAAGCAGCTTTGAGTAGTCAATGACTACAAAAGCGCTATATAAGCTCAAGTCCATTTACGTGAACTTCCATGTGGCATGGATAAAATTGGATTTGTTGCCAATAATAATTAAAAATCCTTAAATAAAAATTAAAAAGCAATAATTCTTTGGTAAACCTGAAGTGTTTCAGTCTGTATTTCTCATCTGAAATGTAAGAAAACATCTTTAACACTGTTTCTCAGCTCTTTTACAGACAACCATTTCACTCATGAAATAAAATACAATTTATTTAGACTAAATAAATAAATAAGACTTAAAAAGAAAGTTCTACCTCTCTCTAAACAGCGAACACTAACTGAATCACTCCCCCTCTCCTTCTGCAGGCAGACCCAGCCTCGGTGAGCTCCCCCCGGTCTCCCGGTTCTCCCTCTTCCACTTCATCCTCCGGTTCTGGAACCAGATCTTCACCTGCCGCTCCGTCAGGCAGAGCGCATGCGCGACCTCGATCCTCCTCCGCCTCGTGAGGTACCGGTTAAAGTGAAACTCCTTTTCCAGCTCGAGCGTCTGATGTCGAGAGTACGTCTGACGACCACGCCTCCTCTCTGCACCTGCACACACGGACCCTTTCAAAATAAAGTCTCACAGTAATGCGGGGTTGTAAAATAATACAAAAAGATTTTCTGTTTAGTTCAGGTTATCAAAAATAAAAATAAAAATAAATAAGAATTAAGAGTGAATGACGAAAAAAAACCTTTATTTATATGTCTGAAAAAAATGGGTGATATGAGATTCAACCAAACTTTTCTTCAACTACTTATTTTACAAAAGTCTGTCCTCCTTTAGGAAAATAATTTAGCAAAAAAAAATATATAAGATATGACTCAAAGAGACTTGTAATTTTAGCCTCCTTAAGTCTGCACCATGATGCTCAAATACTCTGACTCAAGAGGTTTCATTCAGGTATTAGAAAATGTATTTAATCTTTCTATGTGGTGACAGTGGTCTTAAAATGATGTGAAATGGAAATAACATTCTAAGGTGCAGCATTTCATTAAATATCAAAGTTGTGAAATAATGCACAAAAATCATTTATAAAATACATGATGTACGTGATCTAGTTACACTTTAAAACAATAACAGCAAACGTCCTATTATAAAGAACACTGATGATTTATCAGATATTTTGCGGGCTATTAACATCTTAAAATGTCATTTATATATTTATATTTCTCTTATAATAAAACGATAAAATTATAATGTAAAGGTTGCCTAAGTAAATTGTTTTATCCTGTAATTATTTAGTTGCAAATTAAGCAAATAAGAATCAAATATGGCCTTTTTTAACACTCCATTAAAATGTGTCTTTTAATTTTGTTGTTAGTTTGAGCATCACATTCACTAAAAATCTGGATTTCGATGAAAAATTGTTCAAATTTTGTGTCATGTGAGGAAAAAACAAAACAGTAAAAGTCTTTGTTAACAAATAAAGAACAATCTGTGAATTTATTTGGCCTGTTAGAAACTGAAAAGGCATTTGAAGCATCACAAACATGTTTCAGTTCTTGTCTCTAAGCTGCTGGTTGCTACACATTTAAATTACTCTTATAAAAACAATCAATCAGCTGAATTCTCAGATATTGTAGAAATAAAGATGACAAAATATGCTTTGAGTATTTATGAATTTGTAATCTTTCGAATTTTTTTAGTGTAACACCTTTAAACAAATGTAAACTAGAGTACAACATGAAAAATGGAGATGTGCCAATGATAACCTTTATAAAATGCAGGCTAACATGTTGGTTTGTTTTTTCAAAGAAATTAGTCAGTATGTTGAGATGTGAGGATTGACGTAAAGCTCTTTAAAAAATCATTAAAAAATTGATTTTTGTGCTCTGTATATGTTTGTTAATCTCATTAAATTACCTTCAAGTGGCTTTATTTCTATATTTAGTACAATAACTTTGGGCTTCGTTTGAGTTTAAAGTATGCATGTCTACATCATAAATACTCAAGACAGACATTTATTCAATCTTTTAACTGAATCACAAACACTTTCACTGTCTCATCCTTTCATTTTTATGGCTTTGGCCCCAAGAGAGTGAGAATAACATTACTGTGGCCCTTGTAACTAAAGTTTCCTATTCCTCAGCTAAATGATCCATAGCCTACATCTGACGGACATCTATAAACATCCTTATTTTAAATACGCCTGCCTGAAGTTTATTTAAAAAAAAAACTTTAGATTTAAATTAAATAATAAACTGGTGCCGTCATAGCTGCAGGACACTGTGAATCTCTGTGACGTTTGTCTTGTTGTGTTTTTTTTTTTTGTATATTATTGACTACAAGTCATTTACTTCTGTTTTTAGACAATGATAAAAATAATTTGTAATTAAAAAATTAAAAAGACAAGAAACAACCCAGCTTTGTTCTCATGCAACTTAAACCAAAATTCTGTATTTAAGCAGAAACTTAAATGACTGACTAATATTTGAACCCTGACTGTCTTAATGTATTTTTTTTAAATAAATAAATGAAATACTTTAAAACCCTCTTTTGGTTTTGTTCCCTCTGTCTAAACCTGGCTTCCTGTGACACTTCCACTTCCTGTCTCACGCACACGTTTGCTGGCTGTGTAAACACCATAAAGCAGCTCAGTGGTCTGTGTGGTGACTGTGGGTTCAGCTGCCATCTGCTCAATATTTGCCTCAAGTAGTTTGGACTTTAAAGGAGAAATAAGCAGACTTCAGACTTCAGACCCTCACATGATGAAACAGGAACCCTGCAAACATGGCTGCCTCAGGGCTGGGAAACATGGACTGAAAGTCTGGCCTCCATATTTTCAGCCTTGGGTGATGTATCTGATTTGTTTCTCAAGAGCAAAAGGTAACAAATGGTGTGAGCTTTAAGACGATATTAGTAAAAATGAAGTGTCTGATTCCTGAAAAATAGAAGTCCTAAACACCCAAATATGTCCATGTCTGATGGTTGAATACAGCAGACATATTTCTCTTAAACACCACGCGTTTCTAAATGATTCCCTTAAACCTTCTGTTGCTGTTGGTGTTTCCATGGAGACGTTTTTATGTGCAGCCTCCAAGAATCGATAAAGTCAGCAGAAACAGACCAATAATCAGAGCATGTTGAGAGCTCAGATTTCAATTAAAGCAAAGGTAATAATGTACGTCTGCTGCAGTAAAATATGCATGAATCAGTGAGTGAGAGGAACCTCGCTGACCTTCTGTCTTCATGAGGTCACGCAGCGCCTGAAGGTTAGAGAGAAACTGGGTCACAGTTTTACAGCTCAGAGGTCGTCTGCAGGACACTGAAACACCTCCAGAGTCTGCACACTCAGCATGAAGAGAGAAGCTACAGGGTTAGAGGGGGTGGAGCAGAGAAATATTTGTATTTATGAGTCAGAATCTGAGAAGAAAGCAGGTTAAAAACATGCCGAAGGTTCTTCCTCCTGCTGTGGAATCTGCAAACAGACCCGGCTCAGCCTGCAGGTCGTCTGTGCAGCCATAAAAATGAATGACCAGCCTGTAAAAGTGAGCTTTGTGGCTGTTTGCATGGACTTTAACGGCATTAGCTGGTGTTTAGAGAAGGTTATAAATGTGGGGGTGGGAGAGATCGGGGACCAAAGGAGGACCAGAGTCATGGTGGTGATGTGACAGAACTGCAGATGTTCAGGATTCTGTCATTGTGCAGACCTCTGAGGAGGAAAAGATCAGTTCTGGGGTAAACCTGGTTCTCCTTCCTCCAGTTTAGATCTAATCTGAGACTACACGAACAAAAGCTGCATTTTAGTGCCAATTTTGTTTTAGATAGGGACTTTTTGAGGAACTAGGAAAACTGAGGGCAGGGGTCAGGGTCTGAATAAACAATTATGATGATAAATGTTTATTATGGAAGGACATTTATGAATGAACAAGACTGGTGCATGGCTGGATAACCATGTATCTTCCAGATTATATCTAATGTCAAATATCCATCTGTTGTTCCTGGTTGATGTAACTTCAAACAGATAAAACATGTTTACATGTTTTATTATTACCAAGACACAGAAACCATTGACCCAAAACGCATCATAAACCACATCACAGCTTTTTCACTTTTAATTAATGAGGCTTAAATAAAACTTGAAAATCCTCTGGGGTCAACCAAAACCCCTCACAGCCATAACTAGAAAGCACTCTGAGAGCACAAACCTCCGCCAAGGTAGCTCACATATTGCTGTTACATCTATAAGCAATAGTTCCATGATAAAGTTAGCATCATGATATGATTCATGACCCTGAAAACCCACATCTAGCACTAAGAATCATGTTGATATCATTATTGGTTAGACAGTTATTGAGCAAGGAGGATCATTTGCTAACGATGGTTATCTGGATCACCACCAAAATCTAATCATTTTTAAGTTGGGCCATTACCAACGTCTGAAAATTTCAGCAAAATCTGTCCAGTAGTTTTTTAGTAATCTTACTAAGAAACAAACATACAAGCAAGCAAACAAAAGAACATACGCCAGCAAAAACACAACCTCCTTGGTGGAGGTAACAAGCTCTGTAGGCTGCTCTGGACTGTTGGTGTGGACGTCCTGCTGCTATGGACCTGCATAGCCTCAACTCCAACAAGGTGCAAACATTCAGCTTGTTTTTGTCTCCATTTGGTTAAAAAGAAGAATTTGGTACTGAAATGCTCTCATATAAAGTGTCTTGGCATTACATTTGGTATGATTTGGAACTACATAAATAAAGATTTACTGATTGAACAAGAGACCAAAATTCCATATCATTATTTTATTAACAGAATTTCACCCATTAATATGCATCCTGTCAAAAGGCACTCCTCCAAAAAAAAGAGACCCATCCTGGTTCTGGACTTCTAACAAGATATTAAAAAGGAATTACATCTTCAAGCCATGTTTTACTAACTCTAGGACTTAAAAAATCTGAACATGTCATAAGGTAGATTGTGTTTATGAAAGACATATAATTTCTGAAAATCATGCTTATGGTCTTAATTTTCTTTTTTCATGACCTCTTGCAGCTCACCTGCAGTACCTCTGAGGCCCACCAGGAGGCCAAGGTCCACACTTTGGGAAACACCATCCCATCATACTCATAATCCTATAAAGATAGTGTTGCATGCATGAAATGCATCATATAACAGTCATGCTTACAATGTCATTATCCAGGTCTTATTATGAGAGTGCAGGTCTTGTTTAAAGTCTTTTATTACATCATCTTAACTCCTAAAAAACGATTAATATTTGAAAAAACAGAAACTTCGATGGTTAGATTTGCATCAAAAACAAACAATTTTCAATGAAAATTACGAATGACTGTTAATCCCTAAAATGTTCATGCTTTGATTTTCAGCAGGTTAAATCATTTAAGAGTGTTTTTCCAGATTTATCTGAGAAATCCATCAGACAGCTTCAGTTGATCTAGAGGAAAGAAGGGCTAAAGTTGGCTTTCATTACCTCTGCCATTGAGGTTATTACCAGCGTTAGTTAGTTTGTTTGTTCATCAGACTGTGAGCAAGATAATTTAAAAATGATCTTGATCGATGTGGATAAAACTTTTAAAGAACGTGATCCTGATGGATGCAAATCCAGAAATTACTTAAGTGATTTATTAGCATGCACACCAGGACAGTTATCTACATTTTTGACCATAACTTGGCTAAAAAAGTCAAATATACCTTGGCAGAGGTTTGTGCTCTCTGAGCACTTCGGGTTGTTTCTATGATCCCCTTTATGTATCTGTTGTAGAAATAAACATATATAAGAAAAAATTACTTTTTTTAACCAGGAAATGTTCTGTTGCTTGCACAAAAAAGCAGCTGAAATTGTTTTGTATCCTGTTTCCTTTTGCACATTAGTTTAAGTTTACTTGGGATATTTTAGTTTAAATATATCAAATTATTTTATAACTCCCTGTGGTAGCTCTACATGCTAATCCCTGTAAGTGTCCCTAAAATTGCTAAAAAAAAAAAAAAAGGCTCCCCTGGCAATGAGGAATGTTTGTAATATGGCCCTCGCTTCTGAACTAAAGTAAATCAGGATGTGAAGAAAAGAATAAAAATGAACTTGTCGTTGTGAAAGACTGCAGTCAAATAAAAGTTGGGATGCATGTCTACCCATCATGCTTTAGAGCGTCCTTGACTTTTTGTCTCATTTTTCTAAGCACACATTGATGACTCATGAAAACAGCTCAGAAATCCCCTTTCGGGTCGACTGACTCACCAATAACCACAGCTAAGGTTCCTCAGGGATCTCAGATTTGGAGGAGTCAGACCTGCACGCTGCTCCAGTCAGAGATAACACACACTGCGAAGCCCGTCAAAAGGGTCCTGGGGTTTATCCAAAAACTGAGACCTTTATGGGGACAGAATGAAATCCCCTGAACTTTAGTGGGACACTGGTTCCTGGTGGAAACCACACAGAGACCCTCCAAAGTCCCTGGTGTTCCTTCATGTAGGAGTATCTCCATGCAGGGACTTAAAGGTTGTTCTCTGGGAGTGTAAACGTGCCTTCAGTCGTATCTTTCCCCAGGTCAGACATAAATCTCTGGGACATAAATCCTCGTCTTTCAAGCGTTTACTTTCTGCCTGAAAATGAGCCAAAGACTAAAAGCTTTCAAAGACTCTGCAGGTACGAGTTTTATGACTCACTGCAGGAGTCCTGAACATGTTTGACAAGAGCTGAAGATACTACGAGGACGTGGAGGTCGTGTCCTCCATCTGCACTTTCCTGAGAATTTAGATTTAAGGAAGCCTCGGGAGTTTTCATAAAAGTCTTTACATGCACATGAGAGAATATACGACACGGCTCAATAAAAACATCTCAACTATCAGAGAGGCAACATTATGTATGAAATCATCTTTGACTGTTTTATCATAAAACTAACAAAATAAGTGAGGGGCCTTTCATGGACTTCTGTCCTCTGTGTCCGTCAGTCAGTCTCATTATCTTCACTGACAGGGACAGACATCAACACCTGCCAAGAGCCAAATGTGGGGACTTCTCCATTTGGTGGTGAACATCAGAGGGTCGAGCTCCACGTGGCAGGAACATGTTTGTCTCTGAAGTCACGATCAGAGAATATCTGTTCTTCTGTATAACCCCAGACCTTAATAAAGGATCTGATCTGTGGAGAACAATCTGAATTCAGTCAGTTCACTGAAACACGTGAGACAAACACAAGTCATCAGAAGAAGAGTGAGTGCTGGGGCAAAAATCTTAATCAACTCTACCGAACTCATTAATGACTGATTTAATATCTGTTGTGCGTTCACTGAACTTCATCACGCTTTAAACTACAGCTCTAAACAAGAAGGAACGAGCATAGGTAAAAATATATGTGAACAAATGAGAAAACCTAAAAATAATGATGGATGGAAAAAAGATGAAGCAGGCGCAGCATGTCCTGTGGCGCAACGTTCTTTACTCCTGTTATTCAGTTTTCATAATTATGGGTAGAAATGATAGTGATTGAAACTGAAACTTGATGAATTGCCCAGCTCTAGCAGGAACTGCTGAGTCAAGACATGATGATGATCTGAATAACCAGATGCTCCTCAAAGAAAGAGGACAAAGGCCAGATTTCAAACTTGAAAATGTCTGTTTGAATTTATAACAAAGTCAGACAAGAAAATAAAATCTGCTGAAAGGGCACTCCGAGGCACTCTGATTAATTGAAATATTTTATTTAACAGGGATGTTTTCAGTGTATTTTAGTCAAAACAAGTCAACACAGAGCTTCAGATTTTCCATGATGGTTGCTTTTGTTGTTTTTTTTAAGACAGAACTTTTTCTGTTTAACATCAGTAATACTTCTTCCAAGTTCAAAATTTCACAGTTCAATACATTGTCCAGTAAAACATCTGCTTGGCTGTTATTTTTTTATGCTCACCAACTTTGCTTTTAAGTCATGATGTTAATTTCAGATTCTGGTCATAGATGTGCTGTGGCATTAGAGTCTTTCTTTATCTTTGTGTTTAATTTAAGTGTTAATCCTTCTTTCTCAAAAATACATTGTAAAAAGGATTGCCAGGAAATCTAACACTTTGAAACCCCCAACAAAGCCATTCTGGGTGTTTTTCAAACAGTACTTTTTCTTTAGTTTATAATAGTTTTATCTTTCTTTTTTTATTTTAAAGAAGTTACAACTGGACATTTCTAAATGAATAAAAATTCTAGAAATGAATTGAAATTTTGTTTTATTTCTCTCTATTTCTCCCCCAATGTTTGTGGAAATTCATTTGTTTTAGAACTGAAGTTGGTCTCTTATCAACCTGACTTTTTTTTTATTATTTACTCCTTTAGTTGTATCTTATGTTTGGCCTGCTCGTTTACTTTGAGATAAGATTCATGGCCTTTGTCCTGTTTTTATGGATGGGGTCCAGATATAAACACTTCAAGAATAGGTATTAATCTCCTTAAGGGGCAGAAAATTAGTAAGACTTGCTTAATGAAATGCATGCAGCAAAAAATAAAACAAATGAAAAATAAAAATGAGAGTAAAAAAGGAATGTCTGTTAAAAAATAATGATATCAAGAACAAACAATCAAACAAACAGCTGTCTGTAAATATCACAATCATTTCATCGTTGCAAAAAACAGCAAACTGCAAATGTTTGTCAAAATAATATTTGTATATTTTTCCGGTGCATAAAATTACAGATACTTTCTTTTTTAACTCTGTTTTCTTTGTTTGCTCAGAGCATTCAAACTGTCTGCCTCAGTGAAAAAAATCACACATATATTTATTACCCCACATAAAAATGTTTATTGTGAAAATCCTTCAGACAGATAATCCAATCCCGGAGATAAATAAAGCGTACATACTCAGCACTGATCGGATTCAGAGCTTTTACAGCTCAAATTAGATTTCATGTTACCGCCTGCAGAGTCCACGCGCGCGCCAAACGATGTGTGTGCGCGCGCGCGTGTAGTGTAGACAGAGCGAGTGTGTACGCGGCGCGAAAGTGTCTGTGTGGTGTTTGTGTTTGGGTGTGTTGTTATCTCCATTTGTAATATTTTCTGCCCACTGTGATGATTTATATGCGCACGAGCTCGAGTTTGAAGTCTCGTGCATTTGACAAATAACATTAAGAGCGGATCATATTTTCTAATCAAACAGTCACAGAAACAAACAAATGAAGACAATTATTCACTTTTTAAACACTAAGCGAACCTCTGTATCAATTGAATTTGCACATGCGCGTTCATGTAGGGCGCCTCCTTTAATATACGCTCGTGCTCGTGGGTTTGAATTATTTGCAGGAACATCCGGGACATTTTCCCTCCAATCATCCTCGGAGTCATGGAGTGGAATCAGATCTAAATTAAAATCTATAAATTCATTAATGAGGCTGACTGACTCGACCCCATCAAGCCCCCCCCCCCCCCCCCCATCCCCAACACACACACGCGCACACACACACCGACAAAAACACTGCTTTATCTAACAACGGAATAAAAACGTTTTATTTCAGCATGCGTCACACCCCAGTTTTCAAATTAAATGGGAGAAAAACATTTTTGTTTCATTGCCAAATATTTAATGATATGTATTTTTTCTCCTGGTTGCGTTGCTGTGGTATTTTAGGAATCTGAAGTCTAAAATTCTTTTCTGTTCGCCGTGAACGCTGCTGAATGCTTTTTCTTATGCGGCTACAGCAAGAGACAAATGTCTCGCCTTTTTTGTGCAACAAAGCTCCTCTTAAACCCAGAAACCCAATATTTTCTTGCATGCTGCCTTTTAAAATAAAAGCTCCAAACCATTTCCTGGGACTTGATGAGCCTCTAGCTAAAGAAGTACTGTTTTAATGTCATGGGTGCTATTTTCATTTTTTCACTCGCTCTGACATACAGCGCTGCAAATGAAAAGCAGCAAGCGCGCACAAACACACTCTCGAATACACGCATACACACACACACACACACACACACGCACACGCAGGGTGACAGTGAGGGAAACAAACGAGGAAGCCGACGGCGGAGACGAAAAGCTGTCCAGTGGCTGTCAGGAGGCTCTCGCTAACCAGGAAGGACGGATTCTTTGGAAAATATTTCAGAGCTCCTATAAGCCCTGGTGTGTGTGTGTGTGTGTGTGTGTGTGTGCAATTCTGCTGGAGGGAACACAGAAAGTCAAGTACAAGATTTAAGAAGATCTCTGTCCCTTGTGTCCGTACTGCTGTGTCAGAGCAGGACTTTAACTTTTGCGCACGTTTTACGCACGAACACTTTCACCACGTTCCCCGTTTAACATGCGCAAACTCTGAGTGTATGCAAACATAAATATTCTATTTGGGCTAAATCATATATTTTGAATAACAGAGAAAAGGAGCGGTCAATATTATTATTTTGAAAAGAATTTTAAATAGAGCTCCAAACATTACATGGGATTAAATTTCCATTAAATACATTTGAGAAAAAAAGTTGCTATATTTTTTACTTAAAATTGTTTAAATTTTACTAAAACAAAGAGGGAGAAGGAGAAAACGGTGAAAGTTTACTCCCTCTAAAGAAATAAAGAAACTGATGCAAGCAGTCGCGTTTGAGTTTTAACACAGCTGTTTTAGAGACCATTTTTTTATCCTCTCATTTTATTCGCTCTTTACCACGAACACACACATTTCCAGGTTTTTAGTCACTACAACTGAAACTTCGGTGCAAATGTAAATCTGCTGACAGTTCTGAACATTCTTCTTCTAAAGACAAAAAACAACAAACATATGTAATTATTACTTTTAAACGTGTATTTGTTAAAATTCTATGATCACAGAAACATAAAGACGTGGGTTGGGATATAAAGAGCTCTGTTTGGTGCTACATGAAGGCAGGATTTCCTTTGATTACTGTTGGATGCTGATTGACTTCTTCTTAAAGGAATATAAGGAGCCTCTGCACAACATTTTATGAGTACTCGTGCTCCTTGTGTACCTATGCTGAAGAGCAACACTCTACACACTTCACTCTTACGCACGCTTTCCACACTAACGACCACCTCTCCATATCTCCTGGTTTGCACTCACTACAGTTTAGTATTTAACTGCAAACATAAAACTGCTAAATGAGCTAAATTTGTCTGCTGAGGTGTAAACACCGTAGTAGAAGTGAGGATGTAGTCAGACATGATCTTTTCAAAGGGTTTCTTCCATTATGCCCACAATAAAAAAAAAAAAACTAAAACTACATTCAATCTGACCGAAAAGATCAACAACACTAAATACATGCATTTCTCTGTCATCGTGTACATTTTATAATTGTACCAAAAACAAAACTGGGGATTTCAGGCTGGTGTTATGTAGGGGAGTGGTTCTTGGGGAAAGAATCGACCTCTGTGTCTACGTCGCTGTGTAAGACTGAGATTTTCTTTAATTTTACGCACATTTTACGCATGCTTTACGCACGAACACCCTCTCCACATTTCCTGGTTTTCGTGCACTTTCAATGAGTATTTTAATGCAATCATAAAACTGTTCTTTGAGCTGAATTTGTTTGTTGTGGTTTGAGGCTCCGAGGCCCTGCAATCCATTCAGCATCCAGCGCGCTGCTGTCACACAAAGACGCTTTTACAATCGGTGGAAAGAGCAGGCATTCAGAGATCAAACCCATCCGCTAATTTATAGTGTTTATAGTATTAGGGGATTGTGAGGACAGTACAATGGCACAAAGGGCTTTCAGTGGGCTAGCTAGCACTGCTAAAAACAAGGATATCATGTATAAGAGGCCAAGCTAAACCGAGCTGAGCTGAACCATGAATATGAGCACGAGGAGGAAGACTTCCTCTGGGGTTTTTACTTCATTTTCAAATAATTTGGGTTTAAGCTCCAGACACCCCTTCACTCTACAGTGCCATTCTAAAACACAATACCACCTAATGAATATTCACCAAGTCTTAAATTATGGTTTTATGGAGGTCGCCGAGCCATAAAAGATGTGGAAAAAGAAAAAGAAGGGTTGTAAAAAAAGAAGAATCAGGCAGACATAGTTCAGCTACCGCCAGTGGCCGCTGCGCAACCGGGCTAACACTTTAAAGAGCCTTTAACGGGATTACTGGACTCACCTCTTTCTCTCTCACCCACAAAAAAAACACCCACACATGAACTGGTGCCCCCTTTTCTCATCCTGACTTAAAAACAACCCTCCATCTTTCACCTGCGAGGTCCTGCTCGTTATTTCACCCTCCTTCATAACTTTTTAATAATCCCTTCTGCAGGGCGACATGGACCAAAAACCATCTTGATTTTCAAAGATATTTTTGTTTTTAGGCCTTTGCCTGATTGTTGAAGGGTAGTAAAGTAAGGATAGTAAATAGATTTGGGATGTAAGGTAGAAAGCAAGGGAAGAAATGCAGCAAATAGGCCTCAGATCAGATTAGAATCCTGACAACACATGAGATGAGTCTCAATATATGACATGTGCGCAGTTGCTACCACTCTGCCAAACCAGTGCCCCCATTATGAGCTTTTGGCAGACTGGTGACACAATATGTATCTGGATATTTTGTTTCAGTGGAGAAATACGAAATGGTTGTTTATAGAAGCTGAAATGATTCCCATAAAAATCGTTTTTTTTTTATGTCTGATTAATATTTCAGTAACGAATAAAAGAAGTCCCGAACATCTAAATCAGGCAGTTTCCCCCCTACACCCCAATAGACCTGTGCTAAAGATATACTAAAATATGGAAACATATGGCCATCTACTCCTTGGTGATTTGTGTATTGATAAAGATTTTACAAAACTGATACAGCCCCTGACGCTTTGACAGCAGCTGTACAAAACACTTGGGTAATAACACTCATGGTGCAGATCAGAAGGTGGCAGCAGAAGCCAAATGTTAAACGTTAATCACTCCTGAAATCTCCAAAGACCTGAAATTAAAGAATGGGGTTGTAGAATCCTTTAAATGTTGTCTTTGCTGTTTCGTTTTGACAAAAAGGACAAAAATGTCAGAAATTCTGTAAAAGGCAAAGTCAAAATCCACTGTTTGAGCATATCCTAACATTAGGGTATCGTGGCCTCTGCATTTAAAATGCACAAAATATTGGCAACAGTTTTTGTATAGCAATATTCTATACTCCAAAATACCACACGCTTTTATTTCAGTGATCAGTGAAGAAAACAGTAAATTTGGTGTTCACAACATCTGTTTTTGTTTTGGTTTCAAACACTTATTGGTGTTGAGCTCCTTAAATATGAAAATAAAATAATCATTCTCTATTTTGACATTTAAACTAGACTACCTTGTGTTTATAGAGCATATTACTCTAAATCTTTCAAACTGTAAACAGTCATTTTGTGGAGCGCTGAAACTGGGAACTATTCTGTATAACAACATCACTGTACCTCTGTTATCTTCCTTCTACCTGCTTTGAACATGTGAGGACGAATCTTAAAACCAGCCTTATTTCCCTGCCCTACTCCCCTCCACCTCCTCACCTGAACTCTTCATCCAGGGGTAGATTTGTGGCCCCTCCTCGTCTCCCCTCTGCTGCTCGGGGTTACTCTGCCTCCTGCAGGCCGCTTCTGGAAGCCCTGCGGGCAGCGCGCAGAGCTGAGGCTGAGCGGCTACTGTCTCCGAGGCGCACAGCGGCACTGCCCGGTCTCTGCGCTCTGCTGAGGGCTGGAAATGTGCTGCGCTCCCGCTGCTCCTGCTCAGCCCCGAAAGAGACAAACAGAAGGGCGAAAAGGAGGAAGGGGTGAAGAAGGAAGAAGAAGAAGAGGAGGGAGGAAGAGCGAGCCCTGCGCTGCCTCCTCCACTGGAGCCTTGGAGGTGGAACCCGCTGGACACGAGGGCGCACGAGGAGGACAGAGCTGGATCAGCAGAGGAGGACGAGAGTGGAGAGGTTGTAGAGTCTGTGAGGAGCATGTCGGAGCAGTTCGCGGAGGTTTGCTGTTGGTATTTAGAAAAAAGCGCGTTGACGAAGTCGGGAGAAGTCATAATTTGGCGCCGTTGATTTGTGGGCCTGGGGCGCTCTAATGTCCACTTTTTACGACGTGCCGTGAATTATTAGCGGGGTATTACTGTCTAGATTTACACCAAAAATACACACACGCGCACACACACAACACGCCCCCCTCCTCCTCTGTTTCTCACACCATGTGATGTCAAAATGCCCAATGGCCGACGGGGTTTCCCTCCGGATGTAAAATCATAATGGAAGAAAAAAGCTGAAACCACAGAAGACACGGCTGAAAAATACACGTTCAGTTATTTTCTCCAATAAAATACAGTGTTGGAGAGGTTCTATCGATACATTTCATGTTGATAAGAAAAACGTTCAGGGCCTGGTGCTGAGTAAAGAGAGGGCTTACAGTATGAACCAGTGACGCTGCGCCTTTTCTGCTGATTGACCTCAGAGAGGATCTGTTTAATGGATTTAGTCTGAATGAGGTTTTATCATTTCACGTGTTTCATTCTATTGATGCTGCATATTTATTATTACTGACTGAATACAATTTTTAAATTTAACTCCAAATACCTATTGGTTATTTCTTGTTTGAAATTTTAAGAACTTGCTGGTCATTGTCTAGAAATAAGTTCCCCATCTCCATGTCAGGTCCACCAAGTCCTCTTTTTCTTTATTATACAAAATCTGATTATTGAATTTAATAAAATAGGACCAAAATAGAAGTCCTATATAATATAATATATAATAAAAGAACACCCAATATTGGACTTTTTTAATTACTAAAAACTGCAGACCCTCCCTGCAGAATCCCTCCTCCTCACCTGTTTTTCTAAATATTGATAACTTATTTTTGGTTAGTTCAGACCAGGCTCTTTCTCTCTTTTTGTTAAAAACATTTGACTGATGGTCATTTAGTTTCTACATGATCCTTGTTATCAAGGATCACTTAGTAAAGGGAATTTGATTGTCTAAAACATGCTATTCAAGAGCATAGAATATTTTATCAAATATTCATGCAAATTTGTGCAAATGTTTTTGTGTACCTTAAAAATATGAAGAAGTTTGTCTGCATGTATTGATTAAAAAATGCACAATACTTGGTGTGACTGCTGCTTTTGCTGCGTGACATATTGTGACAACAATCTGATATTCACTTATAGAAAAATATTATACACACTCATTCCAGACCTTAAAGTTTGAGTTAATTTTTATACAGTTTTATACAGTTCTTTTGTTTAATGGAAATTATATTGTATTGACACACGGGGTAGAATAAAGGAACTTTGAACACACTAAATGAGCTGAAATACTAACTGTGTTGTGTACAATTTAGACAACAGAGAGCAGCTGCAACTCGTGCTCACTGAAACCAAAATCTTGTCCAGTACTGGGTGCAGAGGACTTCTATCACAGTAACAATATCTTTAGTTTTGTTTCAGCAATCATATCAAATATTGTAATTCTGTTTTTTTTTTCTTGAGGGGAAACACAGGGCCTTGCCATTCATTTGAAAATAAAAATGAATGAGACAAAAATATCTCTATATAAATAACCGTGAGCGATTGGGGCGCTGATGTCTGAGTGACTGGTTGGCGTACCCATGTACAGTCCGGGCTCAAGTCCGGCCCTCTGCTGCATCCTCTGTCCTCTGCACCACCCAGTAAAGGCAGAAAGCCTCACAATAGTCTAAAAACACCTAGAGATGATTTCTGGTCCATGCCGCCCAGCCCTATAAGTGTGTTGAAACATTCATCAGTACACAGCAGCAGGAATGTGTGTCCACTGATCAGCAGGCTCCGTGACGCTGAGGCTGACTCTCTGAGATCTGCAGCGTCCTGCTCACCACATTAGAAACGTGTGCAAAGAGCGGAAACACCCAGAGTGTGATATTGATTGAGCTGGTGGAGGTAAATGGCTCTGAGCACACGTGTAAAGTTGCAGAGATGACTAAAAAAGAAGGAGATGGATGTCCTCTGCTGTTGTCCATCGTCTTGTCTTACACTCTTCCTTTACCGAGACCACACAAGCAGCCGGGCAGAGGAGAGGGTCCTCACAGCAGAACAAAGAGGGGCTGTTAGAGGCTGCATGAGGAGGACAGAAACATGGAGACGTGAAAACAACATCACAGAGGAGAGGGAGCAGGCAGGCTGGGGCCTTGGGAGAAGAAGTTCCTCCTTTAATGGAACCAAAACCAAAATTATGAATGAAGATTAGCCATTTTCTCTTCCTGTCAAATGGTTTTCTTTTTACCAGGAAGGAGGATTTGGACATTTTGAGGTCTCAAGTAGAGAAATGTGAGGCCTTTCTTTCTGGAGTGAGAGAGCCGGGCATGAAAAGGAAGGAAGGTTTTTATAGGACACACTTTTAAAAAACGAAGTTAAAAGGGTGGATTATAGCCCAAACATCGAGGATAAAGTCAAAATGCAGCTTTGAGAAAAAAAAGTCCAAATATTGAGAAAACTGAAACATCAAGAAAATGTTGAAATTAATGTTGAGAATTAAGATTAAATGTTGAGAAGACAGACACTGAATCTGTCAACTCCAGCTGCCTAACAAGGTCACGAAAGCCTGTTTTCAATAGTCTTGTTCACCTTAACACAAGCAGAATTTAACAATATGCACCTCACAGTTTTAATATTATTTCTGTTGCCACACATCACATTTAAAATGTTTGATGCCACTGTATTTAAAACATCTTATTTGATTTTTCTGTTTGTGTCTCTCACTATCATCTGGTAAATGGTCACACTCACCCATCAACACCACAATCACACACTCATGGTTGAAGTTGGTCTGTAAAGTGTTTAATCAGTAGTTAATCATATTTGTTTGCATTTATCCTGATAAGCACACCACTGTGCTGCAGGGAGACCCTTTAAGAGGCTAAATGTTTTGCCCTAGGACACATCAACAAGTGACTGTGGGAGCTGGGATCAGATCAGACTGTCACAGACCTTACCACTGATCCTCTGCAGCCCCATTTGTTTGATATAGAGACATTGTGGGGCTTTTTTAGAAACTTGTAGTGCAGCTTGTTTATCTTGAAAGTTGAAAATATAAGTTGCTTGTTGGATATGACATCCAGAAAGACCCTGAGGTCTGAGTTTTAGGGTAAATAGCACCATGATAATCTGGGTCCATGGATCTTACTTTGACGGTCCACCCCCATTCTGATGGGATTTTCATTCTGAAAATACCACTGAGATATTTTTGGATGTATGTACCTAAGGGCCCATACAACTCTACAACCATCCAACAGGGCCACAAACAGGAGAGTGTAAGCATGAGTGGGTCACCTTGAGACATTATCTTTAGAGTAAATTCATTCCAAATATTCTTAAATAAGCTCAAAAAGGAGACAGCTTTACATTAATGACTTGCCAAAAGAAATAGTTGCTTGGGGATAGATGGATCGAAGGATGCTCCGTGCAGCAGAGAGGCGAGACACCAGCGGCTGATCTCCACATTTAGACACAAAACAGGATAAAAGGGCACAAAGCTTCCAAACTTTGTTGAAGTGTTGGCACTTGAGGATGATTTGTGTGATCAGTGACTGGACTTAGAGACAGGGCAGATAGCCGAGCAAATTATCACAAATTATGCCATTTGCTGCCATAATTCATTTGTCTTCATCTTTCAGTCATGAGCTTCTGGTTTATATGGTTAATCTAATATGGACCATATTTCATTTCACTTTTTGAAATTAGCTTGAGGTCAGTACATGATTGCTCACTGACCACAGTTGGCCTGCAGGGTGTAGTTTGGACACCCTGCTATAAAAGAACATCAGTGCTGGTACAGTGATGATTACAGTCTCTTTAAAATACCAGAGTACTGGTATCATGCTGAAAATAGTCTTTTGTTGAATCTTGTGTAACTGATTGGATCATAGACTGATGTGGGAGAGAGTCTTCACACTGTGTGCCATCTGTGATAAAATGGAGGAGAAGACTTGGTAACCCTCCACCTACTCAGCCTTTACTGAAGCTCAAATCCATCCAGAGGAAGTGACATGAAAGTGAGAGACTGTGCCGGCACGCTGAAAAACCCTGAACACACTTACTGCTGGCAAGTTTGTGAATCGTTTAAATTCCACAAAGAGGACAGCATGTTTGTGGACACTCCAGTGGGATGGACTGAAATGTTTCAGATGAAACATTTAATGACCTAAGAATCTCAATCTGAAGCACAGAAGTGCTTTTTGCTTCAATGTGAGACACAGAGTGCATGAATAAAAATGTGGATAAATCAATTCAAAGCACAAGAATAATGCTGAATCCTCATTAAAACTGAAGAAGGAGTAAAAATAGATAGAACAGAAGCATATTTTTACCCCTGCTCAGCTTGTTACCGATGTGTCTCGTCCCTCCGGCTGTTTTCCAAATAAATGCCCTCTGCCTCTCAGAGTTCAGGTCTGGTGAAGTCGAGCATGTAGGTTGTTCTTGTTTGTACCCGTAGCCGCCTCTATCTAGGACCAGATCTTTGTGCCCAACAGACCAAAGAGGAGTTATGTGTGCTTAAAATTCCACTTAAACTTCATGCAACAATTAGCCGATTGTAAGGAGAACTTTGAAGTTAGAGATTCAGAGTTTGATTACACATTAGGGCCTGGAGCGTTAAAGCAAAAAGAAGAGTTGTGACTTCTAGTGTGCACCGAAACGACTGAGTCTGTGAGTCTCAGAGGGACACACTAACACTGATACATGAGGCCTGCAGAGGTGGCCTACTGACAAAGTCTAGGCTGAGGACTCTTGAAGACGTGTTCACGGCCATGTGCACAAAGTGGGAGTCACCTTTAGGGAAAAGCTGGTGATTATGATCAGCCGAGACTCCTCTAATCAGTCCGTAAATGGTGTTATACAAGAAGTGAATATATTTGGAGTGCACAGTTGTATTTTAACTCTATAAACCAGATGAAAGATTTCTGTTTCTGAGCAGTTTTCACCCACTTGTTGCCTACAATCTGGTCTTGTTCAAGCAGTTATATCATGCAAGATGATCTCCATTGTGAGATAAAACTTTCCCAAAATAAAAACAGCCATTAGTGAATTAAAGATAAAGATATAACAGGGTCTGGATTGTTCTGATAAGAGAAGCCTTTGTTCTGACTTTGGGGAAATGTCAGGCCAAGTGTTTAGACTTATAGGCTGGATATTATGGCCCTTACTGATTTTACTTTTTGAATAATTTTGCATCTGTCTGACCACAATTTAAGAAAGCACACACCTGCATCATTTGTGCAAATCAGATGGTATTAATGTCTATTTTCAAAGCACAAATATTGCAACAACGTGGAGACCATGCCAGCCTGAGAGAGCACCAAGAACGTATCGATGGATTGCATTATTCAAATCTGAACACCAGGATTAAGGGTCATTGAGCAGTGCTTTTACATGTTTCGTCTCTGAATGCAGCTGGCTTGTTAATCAATGCAATATTTATTTGTAAGGATGTGTTGGTTGTGTGTTTGGAGCTTCATGCACTGCCTTTCTTGGCCGACCTCTCTGGTTTAAAAGATATTCATTCATATCTAAATGGGGATACCTCTAGTTAGATGAAGGTCACTTCAATAAATAAGCTTAAATGCACCCTTA
This sequence comes from Cetoscarus ocellatus, assembly GCA_037902135.1. Taxonomy (NCBI): domain Eukaryota; kingdom Metazoa; phylum Chordata; class Actinopteri; order Labriformes; family Labridae; genus Cetoscarus; species Cetoscarus ocellatus. The sequence continues at coordinate 23,653 of JBAMNC010001605.1, read as the reverse complement.
AAAACTGGATTCAGAGACCAATGTAATCCTCATTCGTGAGAAAAGCATGCTCTGTTATGTGGCCTGCTTTTGGTCATTCTTAAACATATTTATAAGTCTAATGAACTAATATTTGCTGTTCATGCTGTCTTTTATGGCTGCAGCCTGGCTGAAGAGCTCAGGACACATTAGTTATTTCCTGCACCAGCAAAGTTAATCTGGAATCTTAAATCTTGGAGCTCTAATAACAGCAGGAATCCCTCTCCAACCTCTAAATAACAGACAGCAGTCAAGTGCGCGGAGCTGCGCTAATGCGCATGCTCAGTTTGTTTGATCTCTCCAGATGGAAACAATCCGAGTTGAAGTCGTCATCGTGATGATGATGGAGGGCGGTGTAATGGTGAATACAGAGGCCTGTAATAATGTAAGTGGAGGTGGAGGACCGGGCAATAAATAACGCCATGTTTGGATAGTGTGTGTGTGTGTATTAGGGGAGACGTCTGTTGTTTTAAGAGGAGATTTCCGAGTCGAGGCTTAAATGTTTGGCCCCGTGAACTGACAAGGTTTTATCAGTCTGGGTACTGACAGAGGGGAGAGGAAAGAGGGGAGGATGGAAGGAAAATGCAAAAAGAGGAAGAAGAAGGAGGGAGGAGAGAGAAAGATTGTTCTTTCTTATAAATGAACTACATCTAATTTTAACTACCTAGGGTTGGGAAATAAAGGCCTTTTAAGTTTTTAGAGCAACTAAAGCAAGCAAGTTTTTAGAAGCAACCTTCATGCTGTATGGATAATGTTGATAAAGGCTTTAGGTCTAATCTTCAGCACAAAACTGATTTACAGTGACATGCTTGCTGACCTCAAAATAATCGATCTGAAGTTTGAGATTAAATGTAGAATTAACATTTTATTTATCTGACTTTATTTAAGGAGTATTTAAAAAAATCAGACTATATTGAAACATCCTGGATGCCAATTCATTAAAAAAGAAGTCCTAAACACTTAATATTGGGCACTTTATTTATTTTAATGACAGCAGCACTCCTGCACATTGTTTAATTTTACTTGTATTATTTGAGAGAATTTAGAAAAAGCTAGAGACCCGGCAATGGATGAGGAAAAACTCTCGCACGTTAAAAAAAATGTTAACATCAAAGAGGACTGAAACTTGAGAAAAATGTTAATGTTTCTGCACATTTTCGACAGCTATTATGAGTTTGACCACAACTTTTGACAAATAAAAATGAAAAATTATTCAGTATTGGGTTTTTCAGGCTTCTATTTTTGATGCCGTAACAAACAGACATAAACATTTACTGATTTTTCCAAGAATCATACCAGATTTTAAACTCTGGTAGTATAACAGTGTTTGATACCTTGTCTATTTTATAGGCGTATATTCATATTTTTTTCTGAAGTGTTTTTCTCTTTATTAGTGTGTTGTTTTTTTGCAGGAGGTTCATATAGAGGATGTGGTCGTGCATCCAAGTGCTTGCAGAGATTTATTTTTCTATGAACATTAGATTGTAAATGGGGCTGTTACCCATGTATTTATTATGTATTGTTTCTATAAAAAATTAAAGCTAGTAAAGAGTCAGATTTTTTTGTATTATGATTATTTTTTCTACTAAGTTTGAGATGAATAAAGAAAGAATATCCTTAAAAAATGCTGAAACGTGTGCATGTGTCACCATTTAGCTGACTGCTATTGAGGTATAAATTTATAATTCTGTTATTTTGACACCATTTGATATTTCTATTTATATACTTTGATTGAAAAAAATCCCTGGGATCATAAAGTGTCAGTGATTTGTGATCCCACCTGTCAATAAAATAATGGAGATTTGATCATTTTGAAAAAAACACTGTTAGCAGTGCAGCAGGATGGTTGCTGAACCACATTTGGACAAGTTTACATATTCTCCACGAACATGTGTGGGTTTTCTCTGCAGCATCACCTTGTTGACTGGCTATGGAACAACATAAAAACTATTTGAGTAAAACTAATGACAGGTGGTGTGCAAAGGTCTTTAGACTGTATGCAAGAGTCTGGCTCAGCAGAGCAGTGATGGTGTTTCTGAAGCCAGCCCTGAAGTTCTGGTGCTGGTGCTTCACCGACAGCCTCTGGTTTATTCTCTGTGGTCTTCGATCTTTGCTGTCAAGCTCTGTTGAGAACAAAAGCTCACGAAATGTCCTCATTTTCTTCTTTATGATAATCTCCACAAACAAATCTAACTTAGATTTTTATTAGGCATAAATGTTGTCAGTGAGAGTAAAAAGTTGATACTGTGCTGTTGGGGAACATAGCTGTTTGACTTGGAAGCAGCTATAGCATTTTCAAGTTGGTGCCCATGGCTGTGGATAAGATGTATACATTATTGTTTATTAAAAACAATGAGAAATGACTGCATTAGTATCACTGGCCATGTTTCTAGTCTTTGTTAGCACTTCATTTGCATCTGTCTAAAAGCACAATAATGCTTCAAAAATCAAAAGTGGGGAAGCATCAGATTTATATGTGTTCATCATGGACCTTATTTCAGGTATTTCTTCACAAAGCTGTTCATAGGATACCACAGACTTTAGGACCTGGGTATTGACATGCTTAGATACTAATTTACTCCTGCACCACTCTATTTATGAGAGTTAAAAATGAAACTTTTCCCACCATTGGATGTCTGGGACTTTAGCCTTGATGCAGTGGTATCAAATGGGTATCAGCATCATTTAAAGTTAGAGTTCATAATTCTGCTGATTTATTTCCTTACAGACAAAAGCAATATATCGAAGCATATTTCAATGTATTCAGCTGAAAAACACTGAGATGTGATTTGGGTCCATGTCGCCCAGCCCTCCTTTGCATCATCCCCTCATCAGAGCGCCACATAAAAGTCCAGGCATCAACATTTATGACATTTTTTCTTGTTTTATTTTTATGAATGTTCTCTCTTTTTTAATCCGCACTGTGCGCATGCTTTTTACCCCAAAAAGAGAAAAAAGGAAGACAACATAAAACGAACACCATCGATCATAAAACAAACTAAAACGAGAAACAACAATTAGAGTGTGTAAAAAAGAGACCCGACCTACTAAAACGGCATAAATAGGCAGTTTCATGTTGTTGGAAATTTCATTAATTGCTACGTCATCCTCGTCATCATCAATCATTGCCAGAACAACAACAACAACATAGAAGTGAGAAGTACAGTAAAAAGTGCACCATCATCTTTTAACTTAAAAACTATACAGCTGCCAAAGATAAAATTGTTAATGATAAACTTCTAACAATATAGAAATGTTTCCACGATAATTGTTCCACAAAGAAAGGAAGCTATCTTTTTTTGTTTCTTTTAAACACTAGAGTAGACTATGTTTGAGTTGGATTGATCCGCCCCCACCCTCAGTGATTTTTTTTAAGTTCACTTTCTTTTTTTTCTTTTTTTTTACAGTCAGCACGTGGAGGCTCGAGGCCTCTTCAGTCCATCCGGTCGCCATTTTGAAAACTCAAGTTCCTTCCATCGATCAGATCGTGGAGACTAAGGAGCAGTCCAATGGCCTTAAGTTGGACAAAAACAACCCCCACCCACCCTCCGTCACCCCATCCTCAACCCATCCTGTCCAACATTTACAGCCCCCCCCCCCCCTCCTCACCCGTGTTGTCGCTCCTCTCCCTACATTTGCTTCTGTGTTTTCTCACAGCAATCCTCACTCATGGCGGCCTGTGACCCCGCTGTTCCCGCCACAGCAGCGACCGAGCCTCCTCCTCCTCCTCCTCCGCCTCCTCCACCACCTCCCCCTTCACCTCCTCCACTCCCACTGCCCTCCCTCAGCTCCTTCTCCCTCCTCTCCCGCTCCACGGCCTCCTGCTCGCTCTTGCTGCTGGGGAACTTGTCCTTGTTGTTCTCCTTCTTCCACTTCATCCTCCGGTTCTGGAACCAGATCTTCACCTGTCGCTCCGTCAGCGCCAGCGCGTGCGACACCTCGATGCGGCGTTTCCGGGTCAGGTAGGGGTTGAACAGGAACTCCTTCTCCAGCTCCAGGGTCTGGTAGCGGCTGTAGGTCTGCCGGCCTCGCCTTCTGCCGGCAGCTACTGGGGGGAGGAGGGGGGAGAGGGGTGAGGGGAGACAAGATAATGAGGGGGACATTATTAGAGGCAAAACTACCAGCTTAAATCTTTACTTTGTCTTAAACCAATCACCAACTCTACTGTAACCACACAGTGAAGCCTACTTTACTCGAAAGGCTTCTTACTTAGAGCTGTCTCGGCCTTTATGTCTTTATCATAAAGTCAGGAAAGTGGACAAAGCCACAAAGTGGAGAGAGAGGGAGGGGAATGACATTCAGGAAAGGAGCCAGACTGGATTTGGGTCGATATGAACAGGTGGAGCGTACAGACATATCCACAAGTCTAGGTTCTGGCAGCCTGTCACAACCTTGCCCCTCCTTTTAACTTTCGCCTCAGTAAAGGCAATAAAGGAAATATGTTTTTTAAATATTTTGAGACTCTGGCCGTCTTCAACAGTGGAGAGACAGAAGACAGACTTGAAAAGAGGGTAGAGAGCAGGAGAAGACACTCAGGTTGCATGATGTGCGAGCCACGATAAGAAGTAAGTGCACGATTGCAGCCTGATCTGCCACGGGAACCCCAGAACATTTTTTGTCTTGCTTTATGCCTGGAAAAGGAGCCGAGCTGGATTTCAACATGGACTGCCAATATGAGAACAACTGTATCTATAGATGGGGCGCACAGCCATATCCACAAGGCAGCTGTCACCCTGAGAGCCACAATATCTTTACCTGCAAGATGTATCGGGTTTGCAGCATCCTAAAACAAGATAAGGGTCTCAGCTACTGATAAAGAAGTGCTGCATATTCTGTCACTTGGTAGGCACGGTTGGCAGGAGGAGATTCAGGGGCGGCTCTGATGATATACACTCACGGTGTGTGTTCGGTTTGACTCATTAGCTTTGATAAGACGCTTCTATGGGTCAGTTGGGGGCACTTGGAAGGAGCAGTCAATCAGTGAAGAAGATGCCAAGAGACACAAGGCACCGAAGATTGGGTGTTTGTGTGCTAGGTTTTGGCAGCATCTCCCTGCTCGTGCAGTCTTGTCGTCTTTTATACATCCTACCTAAAAGAGGCATTTCTTCTGTTTTGGCTTAAAATTTTGAAGAGTACATACAGAAAAGGATGAAAAGTCATGTGTTTATCAGCTAGTAATGAAATAGAAAGTTCAGAAAGTGCAACAATAAAGCTACCCACAAGTGACCTGACCCATTGTTCAACAGACCAGGAAAAATGCATCCTCTACAAACCAGAGGAAACAGCAAACTGAGCTTTAACAGCTAAAGGAACAAACAAGGAGACAGAGGGCTATCTGAGCTCTTTTAATCTGTGATGTGTCCTGTTGATATTGACACAATTCTGTTGAAACAGGGTTAATATGACTCTTTAGTCATCCTTTTTCTGTCTGTTTTATTTGGCATACACGTGTGATTCTTAGTTAAAGTAGGTGAGCTTCCTATCCTCTAGATCCTCGAGAGACGTGGCAGTCAGGAAACTCTGACTCGATAACATTCTCACTGAATGAAACTCGGCACGTTCCACAACTTTCATCCCGCTAAAATCAAACACGTAGAGGCAGGAGCTGGGCCTGCCTGAAAACGAGCTGATCATGGTGTGGCCACTCACAAACCCCCCACAACAGAGTAGTTTTGCACGCATTAGGGTAGCTTAGGTTATACCCTCAAGCTACTTTCATTACATGGTGGCACTCGGTTACAGGCTTGCTGCCCTGGAGCCAGGCTCTTCAGCTGTTATACTACGGCAGCATAACAGCGATGCTCCATTATTATCAGATCAAATGACAGCATGTTGGATTATTTCATATTTTGTCCTGTCATATTATATTATAACTGACTGATTAGTATAAAGCTTCCCACCTGTGCCCCTGAACATTGTTGGATTTAAAAATGTGAGGGCAGGAGAAATATGTTGTGGTTTTGAGGGCATTTTTTTGTACTTTAAATCCCTCTAACTATTAACACAACCCCTCAAAACAACTGTGATTGAGGCAGTTTCTTCAAGAGTGACTTCATGTTTGATCTGACAGCCATCGTTGGCCAGCATTTAACCAGGGGAACGAGTAAACTCAGTCAAACCAGTGATAGAAAACAAGACAGCCACAGAAAGCAGAAGACAAACTATCTGCATTGTAGCCAGCAGTAGTCTTATTAAGGCAGAGAAATAAAATTTAAAACAGTAATAATTAAAATGACATGTTTATGGTGGAATTTAAGAACAGCCCCAACGGCTGGAAGTTGGCTGTTATTTGGCTGGAAGTCGGCAGGCACTTGGTTGGAAGGGGAGAATTGAATTAGCTTTATTTGTATGTTAGCTGGACCTAAACATTTATATTATTATTATTATAATTATTTTATTTTATTTTTTAAAATCAGTTTGTTTAAAAATTCCCTTGTACAAATGGAGTTGACGACTCCTGCAGTGCTGTATCATAAGATATGGTTAAGAATCGTACGTGCATTGTGTGTTATTAAAACATTAATAATCTGCATCTACTCATATCTTATAATATTACACAGTGTTATTGTGTAGTATTGCAGTTTGTTTGTAATGTATGCTATTGTATTAAACCAGTGCCATACACCGCAGTGGGTTGTGTTTGTCATTGACCTGCATTTCACTGTTTAAATGAACTCATTACATGTTGTGTTGTAGTGTTTTATTACATTTTGTGGTAGAGGAACATGGTATTTAACTAAATCACTTGTTTTGTCAAGTCGTAAATTGATGAAACATAATCTGCTGAGCAAACTGTTACATCATGTATAGTGTCATGTTATTTAACCTCAGATAACACTCAGTGATATCGCATAACATAATATTACACAAAGTAATGTCATGTTGTATTGGATGGTACTGAACAGCTGTGCAGTATAATGCAGTGGGTCAGAGGGTCATAAGATGAATGTATTTTTAATCCCCTCCACCAGAAACGCACAGTACATCCATATGTAATTCCACACAGTCTATTATGGCCTTTCCTTACACATTCTTGTATTTTTAGTATTTATCTTCAACATTTTCTGTACAGAGCACGGACGTCAAACTGCAGCATGTGACGACAAACTAAAAAATTCACTAACAGGTCACTTTAAAGGTGGTTCTGCAAAGTTCTGCTCTGTCCTCCTGTGTTGGACAGTATGGTCTGGTGTGATATTTCATTTTATTGCATCATCTTTTCTCAGTTTGTGCTTCTTGTCAAACACAATGACGGGTTTTTCCCAGGAATTCATTTCTGCTGGTCAGTGGTTGAAAGTCTTGCTCCCTGCATTCCTAATATTTTGGCCTATCTATGGTGAAGCAACAGGAATCACAGGACCCTCCTCATGAACCCCTTTGTGGTACAAATCTGAAAGGATCAGTCATACCAGATACTTACTTCACAACAACTTAAAGGGTTCAACATAATTTAGTTTTGAATGTATCTGTAATATTTTTGACTAAATTATGTTTCATTTGTCCATCAGCAGAGGGTCTGCGGTCATGGGTCTTCTGTTTTTCTTTGACACTGAGTCAATTATGTGGAATTTGTGACTGTGTCTGGTAATAAAACATGTTTCTGATTTTGGTAAAAGTTGTAGTTTTAAATTATTGTTATTCCAGAATGTTCTGTAAACTTCTGGCTGCTTGTTGTTTGTCTGAAAGTGTTTAATCTCTGCTTCTGCCCATCTCAGCTCAAACATCTTTACAAGAGAGATTTTTTTTTTATCTTAACATTTTTTTTATTCCTCCTTGAAGTTTAGATTAAGATAAAATAGACATTTTTAGATTTAAGAGGATATAACCAAGCATATGTAATTTTTTTTCTTCATTTGATGATGACTAAAAGAATATCTGCCAGAATGTTATCTACAAGTTTAGCTCAGTCATCTACAAAGAAAAAAAGATTCTACTAAAACAAAGATTAAACAGTTAAACTGTAAAGTTCACAGTTGAGGTTTGTGTGAGTTTGTGGCCAAATTTAGATCCATTTTGATGAATAAATCAAAGTTCAGGTTAAGAAGAATCTAAACTTTTGTTCTGTTCTTTAGCACACATCTAATATTTGCCTGTAAATTTGGATGAACAATCTGATCCTCTATTAATAGCTACAAACACTGTTTATGATTCATAAAGTCTATAAAATATTGATCTACAGCAGAGGATGGGCAACTGGCGGCTGCAGGCTACAGGCAGCCTTTCACCTCACTTAATACAGCCCAAGCAGTCATTTCCAAAAATGTTTGAAGCAAAGATGACAGAATCCACCAAATGTAGTTTAACCTGAGGCACTAGTAAAAACTGTGAAGTGCCATGAAGATATTTTTATATTTTCTGAGTTGCTGGCAAATGTTTAGTCATTAAAGAACTTACTTTGCCGTGAAATGTTTCTTTTAATCTCATTTATGGAGCATTAGAATGTGAAATTAAGCATTAGTGATAGATTATTTAGAAAATGGTAGAAGTAAAATAGAACAGGTAAACTCTAACGGTTTTTTGCATTTAAAAAGGATTAAATTATCTTTAATTCTGTGTGAATTTGCTAAACTGGCATTACTCCCATGTCAGGCTCATTAAATTATGCATTATTATGTGTATTTGAGTTGTAATAAATTCATGTTGGTATAATCAATTTCAACGATATTTTTGTGTAGTAATATGTTTTTAATCAAGAGTTTCCTACAATTTGCATCGATGCAGCCCTCATGTAGAGAAGAAGGTTTAATGTGGCCCTTTATGTCATGAAAGCTGCTCGTCCCTTATGGGCTCAAACACTGGAGATGTTGATGTTAAGAGACATTTAAGTTCAGAGCATGCCTTTTAAATTCATGTGACCCTCATGTGATGATCCCCACACTGGAGTCTCTTTCACTTTTCACACTCACAGACTTACGCACAAGTCTTTACGCACAGAAAAAGAAGAACCCAAACTGTTTCAATCCATCCAGACCTCCACCAAAAACACATCACCATCAGCTACAGAGACCATCATTTTAGAAGAAACATCTACTGAGCTCTTACAGAAAGGCACATGAATATTTGATGCTCCACATAAATACATCGTAAACTCTGGAGGAAAGGAAAAGCGTCTCCTTAAGCACCGATCTCTGGAAGAATACAAAGGAAAATAAAGATTCATCTAAAGATTGAAGGGCAGCTTTAATTAAAAATGTTCCAAACGACGAGGAGAGGAGATAAAGACGTTTTATTGTGAGGCTGCTGTGTCTTTGTTCAGCACAGGGAGGAGGAGATCCTGGAGCCGGCGCTCAGACGCAATATCAAATTCATAAATAGTTAATAAACGCGCACGAGGTCACATATCGAGTTTCCTGCACAAACGCTGGACAAGCATGAGAGTCATGAGAAATAAAAAGGGGAAAAACATGACAGATGATTTTATTCACCTCAATGTTTTACCACACAAAGACCTGGAGGGAAGATATTTAGCTTTGAAATTCTCCATGCGAACTCCAGTAATTGCATTAAAGTCTTTGTTTATCCTGAAAAATTAAGAACACTAACAAGCAAAAACGATTCTTTACGTGACTGCTGCTTCCTGTGCAAGGATTTTCTTCAACCACAAGTCACTTTAATGTAAATATGTCGAATATAGGAAGTACAATCGACCGAGAAAGTCTGATGTTCTCCACATACGCTTATTTTTATTGTGCGTAAAATTATTTTCATAACAAACAGCGAGGAAAGTGTCTATTTTCGGTATATAATATTTAGCTCTCCGGAATCCAGGAGCACTTTAAAATTATTACAGAATAAAAAGCTAAAACTAAGACTCTTTTAGAAATTGATCTACGGGGAGTTTTAAGCGGTCGCATTGCCAAGTTCAAGTATATGCGCTTGCGCTGGTTTTACCTGATTTGTTTTCTTTTCGTTTTAACAATAAAAATTAGTTTAAATAAAGTTTGTAACTGTTATTGTGTCCTGGCCATGAATATAAATGACTGCGTAAACAGATCATCCCACAAGCTGCACATAAGTGGATGATCTTTCTGCCAAACTAAAACACAGAAGGTTTTTGGAGATGGGTTTTGATGAATTCCCATATCTTAAATAACTATTAACTGGAAACAAAGTTGATCGTTTGTTATGATACTGCACAAACAAGAACCCTGGATACAACTGCGTAAATGGATTATTTTGCAAGCAGAGATGTGGATGACCTCTATACTAAAAAAAATCAGTTGGAGGTTTTGGACACGGATTTGGGTGAATTCCCACATTTGAATGAGTATAAACTTGAAATTAATTTGACAGCTTGTTATGATTTTACACAAACAATAATCCCCGAATACACTCGCGTATTGGATTCTTTTACAAGAGAAGTGGATAATCTCTCTGGTGAGGTGAAATACTAGATGAGTTTAAGGGCACTGATCTTGATTTGTATCCTTATTGGATAACAGTGAACCAAAAATCAAGTTTATAGATTCTATAGATGAATTATAACCCTAGGAATAATTGCGTGAACGGATCATCGTATGTATTTAAGAAGTGAAATTAATTATAATACATTTCGTTGAATCCTCTGATAAAAGCTTTACTTTGTTTTCTATTTTATTGATCAATTCCCTATTTTTCATTTTATTAAAATTCATTTTTGGATCTCCTGGAGTTCAGGACACAAGGTTTAGTTACTGCATCTGAAGGTCGTCAGTTTGTTTAGGGCGCGTTTGTTGCCATAAACACATTATTTTATGTTCCCCTCACATCGCCGCCTGTGCGTAAAAAGGTGACATATATCATAAATGTTCCACAAAGTATGTTTGCACCTCGAAGCAGAGTCCTTGATGACAGATTTAACTTTTTGGAGCGTGCTGCGACTCTCTAGATTTCCACATTGAGTGTCCATGTTTGGGCCCAGAGCTGCTTTTTATGGTAAAACATGGCGAACCGAGGACGCAGCCGCAGACAGGGGGGCCTTTATGGAAATGTGTGAACTTGTAAGTGATGTAAATGTCCTGTATGTGTTATCTGTCACGGGGCTGGCGCCGTGATTACGTGCTATGGGGACTATGCAGTGTTGGGCGCCACATTCAGTGCTGTCACCAGCCATGAATTAAGGGAAATGGGAAACACTTTCCTGGATAAAATGACAGAGAGGACGCTTTGATCCGACGGAGCAACACACAGGGAGAATTTCACCCCCAACCTCCGGCCGCGTCAGCGCGCTCATCCAGCACACCTCCGTCCACAGCTGGAGGATCAAACGGCTCTGAGAGGAATAAAGTCTCTAATTTGTTTCATTTGTTTGACATTTTGCTGCTTTATCGTCAGCTGAAGGATTAGCTGCTCTTTAGCAGGCTGAGGAAATGAAGGAGGCTGTGGGATTATAAACATTTGAAGAGCTATAACACATGAAACCTTTACTGCACCAATGAAATAAACCCTAAACTAACGCATGGCATGCTGGCAGTTGACATTTTAGAGAGACAGAAACAAGGTTTTCTCTCCACAACATGAGGCCAATCAGAGCCTGAAACAATCACAGACATACATTCATTCTTCTGCCTAATCACATTTTACTCTTTTCTCTGTTGTAGCCCGGAGAGAGAGAATAGTTGATGATTTATCTCAAACCACAGCGGCTCAAGTCGTAAAACGGCTCCAATTCACGACTTCAGACTCTGATATTAAAGCCCAGACTCAGAGGGTTTCAGTTCTCCTCTCTGCTTCAGTGCCGGGGTTCTAATATGAATGTGTGGAGGAGGAGAGCTCCTCTTTACAAGACAAATTATGAAAGGTTTCCTCTCGTTAACGCGGGATTTCTGCTAAACGGAGAGGATCATCGCCTCCCACAGCGACTCCTTCCCCCCAGAAAAACACCATCCGCCTTTTCTGCTATTACATCTAATAAATCCTCGTGCTGAGCTCCCATAATTTCCCATCAAAGCGTGCACGAGCAGTGACTGCGTGCGCACAAAAGCATTCTCGGACTTTAGCGGCTTGTCATGCCTGGTTTCCTGTTTTCACTCGACTTTTCAGCCCCCGGATGATGAGAAGCTGCCTGCGCCAGGGCTGTAAAGCTCAAATATACTGTTAGAAATCTATTAATCATGGGACTAATCACTGTCATCGGCTGTACAGAAGAGTGAAACCCTCTTAAAAAGTCGTTTTCTGGCTTCAGCACGAGTGTGGCCGCGCGTCTTTGAAGCTGGGAATGATTAGGAGAGCCGTTACGCGCAGGAGGGAGCAAGTGTTAGGGAAATATAAGAGAGGCTTTTGGGATGTAAATTATGACAATTTACAGGCCACGCAATCAGGAAACATTTAATACTTAAATACAAGGTCCCCCTCACTCCTACAAGTACACACACACGCAGGAAACGTGCGCATATTTTTATAAAAGCGCGCGTAAATGTTTAGTATGTGTAATCTGGAGCAGGTGGCTCAAGTGTGTGTTGTAAGGATGCAGCTTCTGGCTCAGACAGACCTGCTCCACATTTATTTATTTTATATTCTTTATTTTATGATCATAATCATGGAGCCACAAAAGCTCCTGTACAGGCTATAACCCGTCTGCATGGACCCACTTTGAAAAATACAACCGAGAACATGAGCAATAAACCCTCTCTCTATTTCTCATTCACACACACATACTCAGGAATACACACACACACACACACACACACACACACACCCACACCCACACACACACACATCACAACAGAAGAAATATGGGCTCAAACAAAATAGGCTGCTATACACGTCAATCCCTTCACTGCTCCCTGCCTCAAAGTCTCTCCAGCACAAAAATGCCTTCTTGCATAATCAGGTGCCGTTTGGTTAAGCCATCATTTATCAGCCCAGCCTCCATGTAACGCAAATATTTTCAAAGAAAGATCAAATCTGGGATGCATTCACGGACACTGGCCTGATCCACGCTGTCTGTGTGCAAAAGAAAAGCACAAAAGATGAATTTTTACGCACGGCGTCTCTGCTTTGTTGGTGATTCTGATTTGTATTTTCTTTAGAGGTGCTAACTCTTCTTCATCCTCTCTCACATGCTCAGCTTCAGCTCCAATTCTTCAGGGACTCGGCCACCGTGCAGCCAAATATTCCCACAGACCACAGGCTGAGCAGTAAAAGCAAAAACGGCAGTAAAAGTTTAACCCGGGTCAAAGCTGCATGTCTGAAACGAGTCTGTGTCTCCCTCTCGCTCCATCTGCTCCTATAGCTGCACTTTTTTTGAGGGGGGCTCTTTTCTCTCTGCTCTGCACCCCCTCCTCCAACATCTCCCCTCCATTTTAGCCTGCTTTTCCTCTCTATGAGCTTCTAACCCGGGCTCCCCTCACTGTACGACCCGGGTAGTTAAACCATAAAGTCATTCACAAGTTTTGGTGCTGCCAATAAAACCATAAACGGGCTTTTGTTTTAGCTGTAAACGCAGGAAGCTCTGATCGCCCTGCAGCTTTAAAAGCAGCTCAGCAAACTTTCCTTCGCTGATACTTGAACATTATGAGTCTGCTGTGCATGAGGCAGCAGCTCAGCTCCTCATCAACACACCTCTTATTTTAGGGAAGAAGATTCATGCAAACCAGGGAGGTTTGGGTAATTTTGAGGCTCCAGGTAAAGATCAATACGAGGCCATTTTCTTAAAGGATCCATCAGATCCTACTGTGCATAACTGGAAGGCATTTGGATGTTTTTGAAGCTCTTTTGAGGAGACAACTGCACGAAAATACTGTCAATGTTTGGACATGTGCGTAAAACGTATATGTAGGATTTAGGCAGCTTCAAGAGTTTGTTGATCTTTAAGAGAGTAGATTAAATTTCCTTTTATTGTTGTGCTTTAATTAGTGATTGGAGTGTCATTTAAAGGTCTAAACACTCAGCATTTGGTCAATTTTGCTTTTAAGTGTCAAAAATTGAAGGTAGTTGTTTGCAATATTTGACAAAGTGTATGGAACCTGCGAGGACAGAGGGTCGCCACTTTCAGCCATTTTCCCCAAAATGATGCCAATTTAGTGCAGGCAAGTCTCAGTTTCAGCCAAAGAGGGACGTGCAGAGAGATCACTCACTAAATTACACAAGTGGTTTGGCATGATTTGACAAACTGGAGAAAACTGACAAGAAGCTCCTCGCCTGTTCCAGCTACTTCCCCAAATGTTTCCAACAATAACCGGATATTTTTGACTGCTACAACAACAAAGGTCCCGAGTGTTTGGTATCTGGACTTGTGTTTTGTCCCCTCTCGGTGTCTTTGTGCTCAGTTTGCTCACCTTGCGGCCTCATCCATGGAAACAGCTGCGTCGGCGAGGGGCTCTGCTCGGTGCCCTCCGCGTCCTCTCCGCTCAGCACGGGCGCGCCTCCCAGCTTACAGTCGCTGTACTGAACCAGATCCGCGTCCTGGGCCCCGAACAGCGTCTGCCGCTGCAGGGCGTCATATCCGTAGAAGTTCCCCGGCTCCCCGTGGCATGTGACCGCGCAGGGGCTCTGCTGGTACGGGTTGCTGGGCAGTGTGGAGGCGCTGTGGTGGTAGAAGTCCTGGATCTGCGGGGCGTGCTGGAAGGTGGCGCCGGAGCCCGGGCCGTACACCACGGTGGGCCGGCTGCCGGTCAGATCCTGCGCGAAGCCGCACTCGTAGTAGTTGGGGCGTAAGGAGTCTCCGCTCTTATATTTGGAGAAGAGCGAGTTGACGAAATAAGAGCTCATCTTTGTGTGTTCACAGTAGTTTCAGTGTTGAGCAGTCACAGAGGGGCTGAGGGGAGAGAACAGCGCCGGTTTCCCTTTTTTTCTGCCGCTGTCGCGCGCTGTGAGCGAGACAAACACCGACACACACACACACATACACGGAGGGGAGGGAGACAGAGAGCGCGAGGCGAGTCTGCCGCCGGTTCGGTGACCGTTTGTTGTGGTGTTTCCCCCCTCACTGCCACAGGGACGGGCGCGCGGCGTGAGAAACGGCAACGGCAGGAGAAACCACAACCAGAGGCGCAATAATCACACCGAATCCATAAAAAGTCCAGCGAGAAGAAAGGAGAAGAAGAAGAAGAAGAAGAAGAAGAAGAAGAGGGAGAAGTTGAGGAGGAAGGGCTCCTGCGCATCACAATTCCGTGTTCGCGCTGGAAGCGGAGCCTGTCGCGCTCTCAAACGGCTTTTCCGTGATTTACTCCTCTGCAAATGAGTTGTTTCATATTTTTTCTCCCTCTCTCTCCCTCTCTCTCTTGCGCTCTCTCTCTTTCTGGCTCTCTATCGCGCGCGCTCACCCCCTCTTTCTCTCCCTCTCCTCCTGGCCTCGGTGTGTGTGCGTGTATTAGTGTGTACATGTATGTGTGTGTGTGTGTCGGTTTCAGGGATAATTTGCATCTATTATCAGCTCTTCATCCCATTGGCTTCTTTACGCACACAGACCAAGGCGCACGAGCTCACGCACGCACACACAAACACACATATAGGGGTCTATTACACTTTTTTCTCGCCTGTCCCCGCACTCGAGCTTATAGATGTTCGTCTCCCTGCTCGAGGAGATAGAGAATAGGTGCACCATCAAGCAAGAAGAAGGGGGGGGGGGTTAATGAGAATTCTGCCGCTTTGCATCTGATCAACTGCACGCAAACGCACGCGCAAACACTTTTACGCACACGCTCACACAACATCCAGCCAACCAAAAGAAGATTTTTTCACTTTGAAGCTGAGATTGAGGTCGGGTGTTGATGGTGGTGAAGGGGTGAGGAGATGGGTGAGGAGGGGGTGAGGAGGGGGTGCTGCATTACATCGTTTGGAGAGAGCATCCTTCTCATTAATTGCTCTTTCTCATTTCTCCATCCGAGTCCTGAAAGGAGAGAGGAGAGGAGCGCGCGCATGGAGGGGGAATTAGGCCCGAAAATGTCAGCGCGCGTGGAAGAGAGAGCTTCTGGGGGGGGGGGGTGTCCTAATTGGTATTGGTTTTAACAAGTACTCGTCTATAAATGTAATTGAGGTTTTAAAACCAGTCCTTGTCTTCATTTCCAGCCCCGATCAGTGCGCACGCGCTCTGATCATCGTATACTTTTATAAATATGATCTCCATAAACATGTGAGGGGGCTGCGGGGAGCTAATAGGCTCGGAGAAAGTGGCTGTAAACGCTTTAACAAACTATAAAGCTCCATAAAGCGGAGGGGGCAGTACGCGCTTGTTTACAGCAGAAACAAACTCGGGGCTGCTTTACGACGCAACCTTTGCGCGTCCGGAGGCCGTAAACGCCTCATCCTCGCGCACTGTTTGAAGTGTCATTTTCGGCGTGTTTTCCACGCGGCTGGGGTCTGTCCTGGAGAAGGGTTCGCTTTAGGAAAAGAGCTTTTCTGATGAGAGGAAAGACGAGAACAGGTTCGACTGGGGCCTCGTAAAAAGTAGCAAAGATTGAAGACTCAGGAGCTTTCTCTGCCAGAACACAAAAGTGGATTTTCTGCAGGCCTAGAGGATGTTCAGCAGAGATATGAAGGTTCGTCCAGTTCGAGGTGATTCTAGGCTTGACCCAAAGGCTGCTGGATGTATTCAAGAACTTAAAGCAAGTCCAAGCCTGCAACAGCGCATCAGGCCGATCCAAACGTCTAACGCACGCGTCTTCAAGGCGAAATTTCTACCTCTGGCTCCTGTAACATTATTTTGTGTCTGAGCTTTCATTTCATTCTCATCATTGAATGTTTTCCTGTTCTTGGCGCGCTCAGCCAAATAAAAATGTCATTACAAGAATTTAATTTATTTAGATTACACAGCGCTGACACAAGAGGCCCAAACGTTGCCAGCAGCCGCCGTGTTGTGGTAAATCAGCTGATTATACGCCCGACTTTCTGAGGAGTAATTGCCGCAGTATTTTTCCAATTTATTACCTCAGAATATGATCTTATTGAAAGTTCAGCGCGCCGTGTTTTACACTTCTAATAAAGTGTTTGCTTATGAGAGCTAGAGACTGAGATGTGGATGGAGGAAATATCACAGCGGCTGAAACGGAGCTTTAATCACAGCCCGGATGGACCAGTAAATTAGAAACGGAGAGAGTCTGTTCCAAAAGCTTCCCTGCAAAATAAACACCTTTAAAAACAAGAGGACGCCTCGGTGAAGCTTCGAGGCTGCGTAAACAGTCAGGACTCAAAGAAGCGCAAAACACCAATAAACATTCTCCTTTACGCAAATACAACCATTATTTAAGAGCTGAACGCCACATTTAACAGTTTTACGCACCCTTAAAGCTCAGAAAGCTGATTTCCTTTCATTTAAGCAGCCAAAGTGTTTCCAGCACTCATTACGCACGCGTCCCTACCTTCCACATTCCTGCGCATTAAACAGGGAAATAAGGTGCGCGCGCCCTTGGAGTGGATTGTGCACCAACACAAATAAACATTTCCTGGCCGCCTATACGTATCCTGCACGCCTATTGGGTAATCATTTTCCAAGGCCTCAGCCTTTCCTCACACTCCCAAGTGAGAACAGCCTAAAACGTCTTCAGAAACCAGGACAGCAAAGTCCCCGAAGTCCCAAACCCCTTTTCTGATCCTTAAACCGCATCTGATTCTTCTCTTAGAGGAATAAAGCAGTTGACCTCTCTCAGGAGCACATGCATGCTCGTCTCTTCTCAGCAGTGCCCACATCCTGGGGCCACACGGTTTTATCCATGGAGCAAGAGCGCCATCAAGTGGCCGCGCGCAGAGGGAGCCGCAGGGGGGACAGTGGGCCTGTAATGCGGCTTTATGGTTCTATTAAGTGCGCACATAAAGCCGCATAAGCTGCTTTAAAATAAAACTGCGGGTTATAATTGGAGGCCAGATGTGAGGACTGATTTGGGATTTGTGGGTAAAAAGAGAAGAGGAGAGGAAGCAGGGAGCAGAAACACAAACAGAGCCGCTTCTCTGCTCCTAAAATGTTAGAATTTATCACTGAAGCTGCAGATTCAGTTACAGACTGTTGGACGCTTGGATTTGGAAAAAACTGAATGAAAAATTAAGATCCAATGATTGTTATGAGTGTATTTCCATGTGGATGCTGTTACTGTGAGCAGTAGATAACACGGAGCACTGTGAGCCATCAGAGGAATGATGTTGTATATGAAATATCATCTACAATTCTGTATAACTTGAATAGTGGCAGGAGCAGCTGTGATCCGTACATTATATTTTATATTTATTTAATGTATGCTGGGCCCGGGAGCAGACAGGCCTCTGCGCAAGGACCTGACTGCTCTTCGTTTTTAAGCCATTTTATTTTATTTTTTTTAATCTTTGACGACCTGGAAAATCTGTGCAGGTGTCTCAGGACTGAAGAAAATTTAAGTACTTTTTAAACTTGTTTTCAGCAAATCAAATCTGAATTGGCTCAATGGCGCCACTTCTTGGTTTTTGAAAGAACAACCCTCTGGTCAAAAATCTGAATTTTGTTCACATATTCAAGACTTTAAAAAAACCGAGCCTCTATCGAAGGTCAAAGGTCAAACTTGGGCGTTTTTTTATATATTATTTTCACTTTGGACACAAGGGTCGTTTGGATGTAGAGGATTTGGCCTTAATGTTGGTGATTATAAATATTATTAGATTATAAATATTTTAATCATCTGCATCACCTTACTAAATTAAGAGGAAAAAAAAACAAAAAAAATTACTCTGAATATGTCCAACTTAATCACAAATATAAACTATCTACAAAAAATATAAATAGTCACACGTCACTGAAAATAAACAATCATTATTCTAGGCTGTGTAAATGCATGCCCTATTTTTGGTTGTTTTTACTTTTATGGTAAATAAAAGCTGTTTTTTGTGGACAATTCCCAACTAAAACATGGCATTGGCTGTTTGATCTTGTTTTTCCTTTCTTTAATTTAAATATCATATATGTTTATATATTTTAGAAAACTGGTCAGATTTTGTTGTCTTTCATAACTTTGATGTAAAACAAAAATACAAATATCACATTAATAAAAGACTGCATGAAACATGGAACTTTACATTATTAAACATATGATACATTTTGTCATTTATTGTATTATTTTATGAAGATACATTAAGAAAAAATATTTGTGCAAAAGAGACAAAAAGCCTTACCAATATGTCTTTCTATCATGTTTATTAACAGAAAATAAAATTTAAAAATAAACTAGCATTATAATAAGCCTTATGATTTTTGCATATTTTTGATTTTATTTTTTTTTACTTCTGTGGTAAACGATAGGTGACATTTTGTGGACAATCAAATATAAAATAAACATATTTACATTTAAATTTGATAGTTTTTGAAAATTTCTTTCATTTTTTTTAATGTAGAGCAAACAAATATTACATTTAAGATAATGAATTGTGCCCTCATTTGGAATGCTGTATAAATATGTCACTTTCAATTTTATTTTTGTTGTATTGTGAATTGTATTTATATAAATAGCCGATATATACATTTTATTTTATTATTTTATAAGCATGCAGAACAGTTTTCAAATAAATAAGTTTTGGAGCAACATTTTGTGTTTTATAGAATACTGACATTTTTCTTTTTCCTTTATTTGTTGAAATTTTCTGAAGCATAAAATCAGTATCACTTAAAAATTAAGGATGAAATAAGAACAAAATGAAGCATCTCATCATTATGGTAAGATATTAAGAGTGTTTTAGTTGTCAGTTTTTCAGTTTGTACAATCATAAATGGAGATGGACTATTGCTGTAAATATAAAATGCTTTTGTTGTAAGATATTATTTCTTTATCTTAAATATTTACTTGTTCTGGATGCTTGCCACCAAGGATTTTTATTATACTTAATTTAACGTATTTTTTTCAAGCAAACATATATATATAAATAAAAATTACATGAAAACGTTCATCATAGTGAACTCTATAAGATCTGTCTGAACTTCTACTGTAAACAAAAAGTATAATTCAATTTGGATAATCGCAGGTGATACTCAGGTTTTGGTGCAATATTCATTTTTTACATGTCGGGGTATTTGCTCTTTTTTAAAATATTTGATTTGTTGATTTTTTTTTTTTTTTTACATAAACATAATATCAGAGTTTCCTTTTTATTCTAATATCCTTTACATGTAGGCTATATATATATATTTTATTTCCTTTCTTTCCCTTTAAGGCTCATCATGTTGCTCAAAGTTCTTATTTTTACAGAATAAAATGCTTTATGTACAACCACGTCAATGACTGCTAAATGCATTTATGTATTAGTGCCATTTTTAATGTTTTAATTCTACATTACATAACAGATTTTTATGATACTGTTGGTAATGGCTGAAGCTTTTAATAAAACGCTCAGGGGTAAGAATTTCATCCGGTGAACCTTCATTGATTTTTATTTCATTATTTGATTTATGACGTTTCTGATGTATTATTAATGTTTTTATTTTTATTTATTTTACGATGTGGTAATGGGAAATAAATGGGTAAGAGGTGTGTGTGTTTTATAACCGCAGATGATGCTGTTTTAAGTGTGTGTGTCTCTAAATTACAGGCTGTAAACGGCTGGAACATCATCTGGAGCGAGAGCACAGCCTCACATTCACCCCCTGTGGAAATCTCGTCAGAATAACGTGAACAACATATAAACGCGAGATTTAAATCAGAAAAATAAAAACAAAAATCATCAAATTTACCCAGAAGACCCCGCAGCCTCCACAGAGGGTTCAACATCAGGGATCCTCTGCGCACCCCGCTGCGCAGCCCCAGCCCCAGCCCCAGTCCCCGGCCCTCGCTGTGACCTCCAGGCCGGAAAAGAGGCCTCGGAGCCGGGCAAGGAGCGCGGTCGGCCCGGGGTCCGTCTGGGGTGATCCCGGTGTTGTTTTGGGGGAGTTTCTGCCTTTTACAGCCCCGGCTGTAAGGAGGCAGCTGAGTGAGACAAAGAGGTCAGAGAGGAGACAACACACACACACAGGCTGCGAAAACACCCCAACAGAGCCAAACGGCCACAAAACCATAAAAGTGCCCATTCAAGGCTGAAAGGAGGGCAGGGCGAGGAAGAGGAGGAGGAAGGAGACTCATCCTTCCTTCCAGGTCCCTGAATAACAATAAAATAACACAAATTCCAACGGGGAAAATCCAAAATGTGCCTGTTTACGCTCAAAATACCATCTCTGCGCATCTGGATAGGGCTGGGGCGGTTTTATTATCTTTAGGAAATATCAGTATATTCAGCGGAGGACAATATTTTTATTTTAAAGTTATAACGTTGACTTTAAAATAGTTGCCAGGTCGAATGTTTAAGATTAACACCACTGTATTGGTCCACATGCGTTATTATAGTTTTATTTTTTTTACCTTAATTTATTGAGCAGTAGTTTACTTATTGGCAAAAATTCAAATGATACTGAAACCTGATTAATATCTCAGCAACAAAAACAGGAATCCTGAACACTTAAAATTGGATAATTCATTATTTTCATAATAAAAAAAACCTGAAACTTAACTTCAAAAATTCTTTAGATCAAACAAGTTTTCAACACCTTGGACATCGCAATGACAGACATCTGTCAAACTGTACTTTTGCTGATATAAAGACATTTTTGGGCTTTTAAAGTTTTGTTCTTTAAAAGGGGGCAGGGTCTTTATTACTGAAATACAGAGTTTTCATAATGTTTATTTACAGGGGGTTGTAGTTTGGAATATTTTTCTACTTATGAATCTTTAATATTCTTCATTCATTTGCTTTAATTAGGAACAAAGTTGCACAGATATGCTGACAACATTCATCAAATGCCTTCTTACAGTGTAGACGGTGTATCTGTCTTTCCTTTGGTTAAAATATGACTAAAAATCATTTAATTTCAGTACTTTTGAGAACACCGTTAATTTGATCATATTGAAACATGCGTCATGTAAGAGCATTCAAAATCCAAGAATGCTGCCAACCATTTTATACAATTTAGAGACCGTGTAGGAGTTTGGCTGCAATTTCTAATGATTAAAATGAAAAACTGACAATATTTTTTCATGTCCAGGACATTTATTTGTATAATTGTGGTATCATGAAAAGGCAATATTTTTTCTACATTTATCTTTTGTTTCGTCTAAATTGCACAATTGTGACAAAATCATTTGTGTGATTTTGACAGTCCGGTATTTCTCTCGTGGTTAAAAATATGACCAAAAAAATTCAGTAATTCTGACACAACCAGTGATTATAATCGTAGCGATCTGATCACTTTGAACACACATTTTGTCAGCTGATGGGAATTTTGCCAAAATATTAGTACTGTTCATAGAGTTGGCAGAAGGTTGGTTGCAATTTTAGATACTTTAAACAAAATAACTCACTTTCTGATGTCAAGAGCCCAATTTACACCTGTGGAAAAAATCTGAAACTATCCTGAAATGACTCAGTTGAGGCACATGTGTGAATGAAAACAGCAGTTTTTTTTTAACCTGACTTAAAACTGAAAATGACCCGTCAGTATTTCTCCTCCCTCACTCACCACTGACTGACATGCAAACTGTGCACAGACCTCCTGCTGTGAGGGGCCAATGCTGAGCAGGACGGTGCTTTGTGGTTACCCAGATATGTTCTAGAAAATATTAGGGTTGTATGTGTGAAAAGGGCTGACTGAGGAGGTGGTGACAGAAGGCTTTTAAAAATCTGGGATTTTTATCATTTCACTTGGCCAAAAACATTTGAGCTGAAGAGTCAAAAATGACCAACCCTCTTAATACCATCCATCATCTATAGTGACGATCCCTTTTGGGGTCACGGGGGGTGGAGCCTATCCTTGCAGACATTAGGCAAGAGATACTTGTCACTAGCCAATCACAGGGCCAACTGGTAGAGACAGACAACCATTTCTACACATGCATTGACGAGGAAAATATCCCCACAGAAGGTCCCGATAGACTTGGGTTTCATATAAGTAAGAGACTTGCTCTGACACCATGTGACTGAAATGATCCAATCATGATCATTTTAATGGTCAGTATTATCAAACCTAATGATCTTTAGCCACATGTCAGCAAAAAGACAGCCAGTAAGGTCTAACGTGCACAATGTGTCGTTGAGGCTCCTCACCAGCTTCACCCTGTTTTCTGTGGAGTTTGGCTGATTCTTTAGAACCAAACCCAAAAATGCCACATATTGAATGATTAGAGCTTCTGTTTTTGTTGTGTGGTAACAGAAATGTATCACCATCTCTGGGTTGTAATAAGAGCTTGTGTTTCTGGTATTTGTAAAAACTATAGTCCATTTCCTCTTGGATAGTCCTGACATGTGCATCATGTATCAGCATTCAGCTCAAAAACGTCAGCGTATGTTTCAGGTCGGTGTTTCCCAGCCCTACCCATCACTCACCGTCTGACATTAATATAATATTTATTTCTGTGAGTGTATCTTTGATCCTCCAAATAAAAGTCGGAGCAGCAGATCTGAAACACTTCCTCTAATATTTCTCCTGTCTGTGCCCCCCCCCCGTGTTTGCTTTACAGCCGTTTAGTTCTTAACCTTCAGAAATTTATACGCTATAAACTTTTATTGCCCTCATATTCTTTTATTGCGCCGCGCAGCCTCGGATCCTCTTTCTCTGCGTCCTCCTCTCCGCTGCTCCTTTTACGACAGTCAGCGGCGGATTCCTCTTCTTCCTTCTCCTCCTTCTCCTCCTCCTCCTCCTCTTCTTCTTCTTCTCTTCAGTTTCTTCTTCTTGCAGCCC